>VZTA01004731.1:0-46441 GCA_013398855.1 Mohoua ochrocephala
AGGAGGCTCATGGGGAACCTTATCACTTTATACATCTCCCTGAAGATGTATTCATCTTGTAGCCAGGTCGGTGTCGGCCTCTGGTCCCACATAACCAGTGACAGGACGAGAGGACATAGTTTTAAGTGGTACTGGGGGAGATTCAGGTTGGACATTAGGAAGAATTTCTTCACAGAAATGGTGATTAGATATTGGAATGGACTGCCAGGGAGGTGGTGGCGTCATTGTCCCTGGAGGTATTTAAGGAGAAGCTGGACGAAGCACTGAGGGGGCACTGAGTGCCATGGTCTAGTTGACATAGGGGTGTTGGGTTATAGGTTGGACTCGATGATCTCAGAGGTCTTTTCCAACCTGATTGATCCTGTGATTCTGTAAAAGACACGTCCCATGCCCATCCTCACACCCAGAACTTACTGAGAGGGGTGGCCTCTGGATCTGGCCCTGGGATGATGACATGAGGCCTCACTCAGTGGCAGAGAGGCTTTTGCCGTGATAAACCCTGCAACCTTAAGCCTCTTCAGGCTGCCCAGAAGTCTTGTCTGAAACTTTTCAGTGCTTCAAGCAAAGTTTGTATATCCACTACGCAGAACACTTAGTCAAATCATAACACTTTACACAACAGGAATCATATAGCAGTTTATTCTCTCATCTTTATGATAATGGTGAGAAGCAGCTTGCAGATGAACTAAGAGAAATTGTGAAGACAGGTTTGCCAGCAGCATCCCTGCAGAAAACACAGCTTTTTCCAGCTCTGCAGAGTTCAAAACAGGCCATGCTGGCATCAGAGTCCAGGAGGCTAAGTTTGGTAGTTGGCATCCACAGTGAAAACACTGGTCCATGCTGTTCACTGGGTAAATAATAACTGTGCTGTGGACTTTTGACTATCGGGAGCCAGAAAAATATCCCTGCTCATTGCATATGAGCCCCTAAAGAACAATCAGTTCTTTAGTCAGCACTATGCTAGGCTATATATTCAAACAAAATTGCAGGTGGAAAACCCTGCATCCTTCATAAAAATGCAGGATAGGCTGCTGAGTACCACCCCATCATAGGCTTGGGGTACTAAAGGTGTTCATAAAACCTTAAAACCTTTAATTTCAGCAACACTTCTGTATCTCGCTTCCCTGCTGTCTGATTCTATAGTGCTTATCTTTAAAATCCGTGCCATTCAGCACTATACATTAGTTTAATGCATGCTTACATAACCTATACATACTTAAATTTACATATCTCATTTTTATCTCATGCATGCTAATTGTGTCCGATTTATAAAATCTCTAGTTTTATTTGTTAGAAAATAAAGTGTGCCAGTAATCATGTGTGTTTCATAGCTTGAGTGTAGTACGATATACCAGCTCTTTCATCTGTTCAAAAAGATGTGTTTGTTTGGAATATAGCCATAACTGCTAGTGCTGGAGATTTGGATGTGTAACTCTGGAAGTGCTTTATGAAATGAAGGAAGGATAATTTATCCCTTCTTTGAAACCAGGATGGAAGGAAGTGAAATGGCATAATGAAAGTGCCATAACTGCTCACTAGTCAGACTAGGAATGCAGTATGAACAGGTTCTTAGTTCCTGGCTCAGCATATGTTTGCAGCGTGGATTATTAAATCTCCATTATGTGGATGCTGAAGGTGTTGAATTTTTTCTTTTTTTAAAATTTTAATAGCATTTTTATATCTCACTTCATTACATCCCGCAGGAAACTTTTGCAGCAAGGTACTCTGGTTGCTTTATTTTTTTTCTCATGCAACCTAAGTTATGTTGTGAACGTAGAAAATAAACCACTAATACATTTATGAATAAATATACTTGAGCTAAAAAGCTCACGGAAAAGCAATCTGAGTGAGCCACTGTTTGGTTTATTATGCAGAAACATGTCAGATTCCCCATCATAGACCCACAGAGCTGATCTGCATCTTTGTCCAGTTACAGGCTTTGAGGAAATACTGAGACTGGCTACAAAGATCAAGTTCTAGAGTTGACAGGATTCCTAAATTTTTCTCATTTCTCAGAGCATTTTCTTTTTTGATTAGGGAATACTGAACATTCTCCTGAAACAACAAAGACTCTTGGTGATTTCCCATCATAAATCAGTACCTTCTCCATCTTTACCCTTGACTTGAACAGGATGGAAGGAACTGAGGGAAAAGGGAAAACAAATCCTGTTGCTTCTGATGCCTTGAGGTGGCCACCTAAAACACAAAGACTAGGCAAGAATAAGAGAATAAAAGGAGGGATTTATTTGAAGGGCCTTCAAAGGTACACCCTGAGCAGTGAAAAGGCTACACCCAAGATGGACGCTGGGTCACGGATTCTTCACACTTTTTATAAGTTTGGTTCATTTGCCTACCAGGGTTAATTCTCCAATTATAACCTCAGTTTCATGATGGAATTACCCCAAGTCTGCCCCCCTTTAGAGGCTTTTAGTTTGCACATTTTGGGGCCTGGTGTCCTTGGAGTGGAAACCTGCAGAGGTTTGTTATGTCTGACCAGCATGACAGAACGGCAGCTCACAGGCCACAAGAAACTTCAGAGTTACACACCAGGCAGCACAGGATTTGAAAAACATAAAAGTTAAAAGCTAAGGCATCACTTCAGTCAGAAGTTGTGGTTTTGAACGGATAGTTTGGCTTTGAACGTGTACTTGAGTCATCACACTGTAAGTCACAGCAAAGAGGCTGCTGCACCTGAGCAGTGACAGCCCCGTGTTCACAAAAACGGGCTGCTCTGGATGGTGCTTACACCACAGCTGCACATCTCCCAGCCTATGCATACACTGGCAAGATGCCATTCAGGAGGAAAGTCACAGTTATATATGGATCACAGCAGATAAAGCTACACATCTGGCAGCTTTACTGATCACAGGGTTTTTTCCCACTCACACTGGCATATGTTTGCTACTGAGTCAGCTGGATGCATACTGAGAAATACAAACATTACCTGAAGTCGCTCTGAAGCTGCTCTGAAAGACGAGAGTTCATCAGTCAGAGGCACAGTCTCTGCCTTTGAGGAGGTAAGAAAGGAACCTTGGGAAAAGGAGCCAGAAACAGGGCTCCTGTGCACCTGCACTCTGCTACATCGCCTGGGATGCCACCTGAACTGTGAGCTGGGCTGGGAGAAAGCCATGTCTTTTTCTACAGGAAGAGGGAATGACCGGGCTTTGTGACTGTGTAAGGTATTTCTAAGAGTTCCCCTCAGGAACTCCTTGACCCTGACAGCTAGGATGAGGGCTGTGCTTGGGACAGGTGTGCAGCTCAGTAAACATTTGGGATTGCAGGGCAGCTCCTCCTTTGTCTGCCAGCTTGGGGGGCAGGGGATGGAAATGATTTCTTTCCAAGCTGGAATTCCAGGAGGGGCTGCTGAAGCCTGAGAGATGGGATGAGGGTTAGGATAAGGTCACAGAGGAAGTTCATAATGAGTTTTAAACTGAGATGAACTCTCTGGGATTTGCTGCAGGGTAAGGATAAGTGAATTGATGAGTCAACTGGATGCCTGTGAAATACAAAGAGCTATCCAAGTCCAATTTGAGCTAACATCTGTTGTCAGGCAACCAAGGCGCTTCAAAGCAGGATTTCCACTATAGAAAACATCTTTCTCAAATCCTGGGCAGTAGGAAAAAGGCTGGGGTCTAGGACAGAGCTGTAATTCAGTCCCTTGAAGTCTGAAGGGGACAGGGCCTGCTCTCCTCCCTTCAGGGTGTGCAGCTGGTTGCTCAAGGTCTGATAAAAACTGTTGTGAGGAAGGTCAGAAACTGCTTCTGCTCTGCTGAGACACCTCAGAAGGGGCTCCCTGCTCCTTTCCTGGGGAGCTGCTTTTAAGCCAAGGCTCCTGCCTCCCACCTGAGCTACACTGCAGCCACACTTGAACCCAGCTGTGTACCCTGCTGATGCAGACCCAATCCATGCATCGGTCATCCCAGCATAATGTTGGCTCTGCCTCATCACTATGGATTTTTTTAGTGATCAGACTCTTGGAGGAACCCCACTGCTATTCAGTTTCTGAATGGGAACAAGCACGCAGTAGTGGCTGGATCCAGCAGCAGCCCCAGATACAGCAGGGCAGAGCCAAGGCCGGGATTACATTATGTGTGCCAAGGTCAATTCACAGGATGTGCAGGAAGAGCGACCCGTACATCAGGACAACAGGAAACAGGACGCACCTACGGCACAGCTCAGGTGATGTCTGGATGTCCAGGCCTAAGTGCCCATGGATTTGTGGCCAGAGGGCGTGCGGGTGGAGGTCATGGCAGAGGCTGGCCAGGGCAATTATAGGGCTACGAGGGCACCGAGGGCCTTGACCACAGCTGCTTCTCCCATCGAGGTGTGTCCTCTCACCTTGCAAACATCTGGCTTCAGAGCTGTACTCCTTGTGAAATGCTCTTGCTTTTCTGGGCCCAGGATGGAGAAGAGTCTTCTCAGGGCTACTTCAGGGTGACAGAAAGCCAGGGCAAGGACATGTCATGAGCTGGGATGAGAACATGGACCTAAGACACAGAGGGCCATGACAAGGTCACACAGCCAAGGCAGGGACATGGCACAAGCAAGTTGGAGCTAGATTATGGAACAGAGCTGGCGCAGAGATGTGGCAAAGAGAACCTGAAGTGGGATGGGAATATCATATCCCGATCAAGTCTAGGGTCCACCCAGGAAAAAGGACCACCTATATTGTGAATCTGAGGTCCATCTAAGAGACAGGGCCAGAAACAAGACTGGAGATGAGGTTACTGACAATTCAGGTCCAGGATCCATCCGGAAAGACTAGCCAGTAAGTCAGGTCAGAAAGGAGCAGGGAATTCCAGTTCTGAAGGTGCTCAGTTCCCTAGCTCTAACATCAACCCTGGCCCTAACATACAGCAGAGTTTGGGACTACACTCGTATCTCCAAACATACATTAAGCTTTAACTCCTTCCAGGCAGCAGCTTTCTCCTAGCTCCAGGCATAAAGATGATTCCAGTGGGATCCCAGCTCTGCAGACTCTCAGTGGAGCTATGCTGTAGTCCTGCTCAATCCTAAGAGGCAGAGTGTGGGCTGTGGTGTAGACTGAGCTGAAGCCCTGCATCCATTTGGAGTAAACACTGTCCAGCACACAGGAGTCTGCCCTTCAGCAGGGAATTTCCCTATCCTGGCCCTGTCCTGTTCCAGAATCTCCCTGTCCATCATGCCACACAGACTCCCAACCAATGAATATTCAACTGAATGCATTTTGCTAAAGGAAAAGGCTTTGCTTTCAAATGTCATTTTTGTTCTGCCCAGTCTACTCACAATCATGTCCTCTGCAGAAAACCCATACTCCAAATTTTTGGAAGACACTCCAATTTTTCTACAATATCCATCTTTTCAGTCCTCAGGTCCAGTAAAAGAGTAAGTTTTCATTATTAAACACAAGTTTCTTCTTATTATAAGAGAGGAAGCTCATGAAAATGAAGGACCAAGAGCTGAGAGATCTTACTGAAACTCAGTACAGGTGATCCCTGGTGTGGCATTTGTGTGCACAGTCCTAAGGAGGAGACTAGGGATGCATTCATTCCCTTTTGGTTCACTAGAGCAACGCCTTAAGGGACTAAGCTGGGAGTAGTGGGTCAAGGAAGAAAGCTTGGTTTGCTAAAATACCTCTGTTTCTCCTGATAAAATGGAGCAGCTCCTTAGAACCCAGCATGAGGTTAAGTGAGAAAAAAGGACTAAGGAGTCTGATGAGCGAGGCGTCACTGAAACAAACAGCATCAGGACCCAGCAGTACCGCAGGCCTCTTACCAAACTCCACTCTTTTTTTGGCTTTCAAAGCAATTTGGAAGCCAAATTTCATTACACCATTATAGCCGTGTGCGTAAACCAAACCCACCAAACAAAAAACACCTCATAGGCACCCCCCCCGCAACTTTGGGACTAGCGACAGGAACGCGCCCGTTCTACAGCGCCCCAAGGGTCACCGTGCGGCACCTGCCCGCCACAGCCCCGCTGCGGAGCGCAGGCCAGGCCCAACGTGAGGCCGAGCATACGCTCGAGCCTGTTTTGTTTAAAACTAGAGGCACACGGCGTTTGTTTTCCAGGTTTCCTGATGTATTTCCCGCCCCGCCTGCCCATACGGCAGCGGAAGACAGAGACGGCGGAGCCCGGCGGCGCAGGCGCGGCAGGAGGAGGAGCAGGAGCAGGGACGGTGCTGCCAGGCCGGGCCCGCCGCCTGGAGCAGCCCCTTCCCGGGCCTGAGGGGCGGCCGCCATGGGCAAGCGGGTGGCAGTGGTCCTCGCCGGCTGTGGCGTCTTCGATGGCAGCGAGATTCACGAGGCGTCGGCGGCGCTGGTGCACCTGAGCCGCGGCGGCGCGGAGGTAGCGGGGCGCGGCGGGGCGTGGGGGTGTGTATGTGTGTGTGTATATGTGTGTGTATATGTGTATATGTGTAAATAATCAATGTCTCTCTTGAGTGTGTAATTAGTGGCTTGTCGCCGTGCCGTGTGACACAGCAGCCGGGAGTCCCCCTGTCCGTGGGACCAGAGCCCCTCCCGGTTGGCGGTGGGCCCTGCGCCGCCACTGCACACTACAAAGCCTATTCAGCCATAATCTCTCTCTTTGTGTTCCCCCTTCCCCTGTTTTATTCATCCCTGCCCAAAATTCATCCTGCCTGGCCCCCTGACAGGAGCTGAGGTCACAAACAGCTGGACAGAAGACTGAAAAAGGATCTCATTAATACAACTAAATTATTGTACTAAAAGTCATGCCTACAGGTTAAAGAGACCCCTGCCAGGTGAAGACCGTTCCCCTGAGCACGAGTAGAAGTTAACTGGAGTTACAAAACTTGTATGGGAATTACTAGCCAATCATAATAGAGGGGCTGCACTTGGAGAGTTACTAACTCTGAATTTCCGTGTATAACTAATGGCACAAAAAGTCTGGTGGGTGTGCTTGGTTTGTGGAATACCACCGAACAGCCAGGCTTGCACAACTCTGAAATAAATAATCAATGTCTCTCTTGAGTGTGTAATTAGTGGCTTGTCGCACACCAGGTAATGAATCCAATTTTGTGGGCAGCAGTGCCAGACTCTTTTCGGTGGTGCCCAGTGACAGGATGAGGAGCAATGGCCATAAACTAAACCACAAGGAGTTTCATCTCAACATGTGGAAGGACTTCTTCTTTACACTGAGGGTGGTAGAGCACGGGAACAGGCTGCCCAGGGAGGTCGTGGAGTCTTCGTCTCTGGAGATATCCAAAACCCTCCTGGATGCCTTCCTGTGTAACCTGTTCCAGGTAACCCTGCCTGGTCAGGGGGGTTGGACCATATGATCTCCAGAAGGCCTTTCCAGCCCTAACAATTCTGTGATCCTGTGAACCTGGGAGCAGCTGGAGACCTGTCCCTTCTCGTCTGGCCACAGGGAGCTGAGGATGGGTTAAAAATCTTCCTTCCGAGTGCTTTTGCAGCCCTCACAGGGGTTCACCTGCTTGTTTCCTGCTCACTGTTTCTGGGCTCTCTCTGGTAAACTGGGGCTTGTTGGAGAAGCCTGGGCCAGGACGCAGTGGTGTGCTTTGGTCCCATCCGAGGTTTTGGATGGGAGAAGCTGGTCACTGTGTGTGTGTAGCCACACTCAGGTGTCTGATGGTAACAACAAGACTCTCATATTTAGCACAAAATTGTCATCTCTGAGAAGTTTGCAAAGGAAGCTTCAAAACAGACACAAGAAAACAGCCCCTGTGGTACACCTGTCACAGAGCTCTATATTCTGATGCAGTGTTCCCCTTTTGTGTCTAACCAAAATCGCTTCTCCTGTTTTGTTCTTCCTTCCTGCTGCTGGTGTTTTAGGACAGCTGGTAACTCTGATGTTTGCTCTAGAAATGCTTGTAAAGTTTGCATCTTTAACTTTTTTATGTCAAACTTTTTTAGCGCTTTCATTCCGTAACAGTTAAGAGCAACCTTTCTTCAAAGTCAGCTGTATGTCCAGTTGGGCTGCTGGTATAAATTGTGGTGTCCTCTTTGTCCTTGGGGTTATCTGCCATGGCAAAATCAGTAAGCTTAACGTTGGCTCAAGAATACCCTCCTGTCATAATGCTGCAGGAATAGAACGGGGAGAATGGCTGTGTTTACCCAAGCTAATATATCCTATGTTGCTTTAGGTATTTAATGTGCTAGATTCATCCTGTGGAATTCACTTAACTTGGATAAGAGGCTTCGGGGACAAAACCTGTTTTCATTAAATGATCTTTATTGTGACAAATATATATGAATTCTGTTTACATTCACAAAATTGCTTCATCTCTCTTCTAGGTGAAGATATTTGCCCCCAATATTGAGCAAAGGGATGTAGTCAATCACCTAAAAGGAAGTCCAGCAGAAGAGAAGAGAAATGTGTTAGTTGAAAGTGCCAGGTTGGCAAGGGGAAACATTCAGGATTTGGCTGAACTGAAAGCTAGTGAATTTGATGCTGTCATTTTCCCTGGTAGGTATCACAAAATCACAGAATATTCTGTGTTGGGAAGGACCCACAGGGATCATCAAGTCCAATTCTTAAGTGAACAACCCATACAGGGACTGAGCCCACAGCCTTGGTGTTATTAACACCATGCCCTGACCAGCTGAGCTCATCTTTTAAAAGAAAATTATTTGTGATTTTTAAACTCAGTATATTTATTGATTCATAGTTCACTAAGTTAAAATGCCAGAGTGTTGTTTTGGTATTAAGTTAGGCATCCCACCATTCCTTCTTACTAAAGGTTGTGAAAACTTCACTACTTACTTGTTAGTTAGGACAAGAGCACTGACCAGAATGCAAAACTTGGGTCAGAACTCAGTTACATGGCAATGCCTTAATTTCAGGGCCTCTGAAAATGTTGGCAGAATAGCAGGTTGCCAGGTAGATTATGTTCCGTGTCAGATGTGAGTACATTCTGTTTTAATTACGTATCCCCTCAGCTGCTGATCAGGTTCTACTAAATGTGTTGATGGATAATTTTTTATTTAGAGACCACAAAATTGCCCTCCAGACGGAGGTAATTGTAATCACTTTTAGAAATGAAGAAACCGGAGCATCACGAGGAAATCACGGCTTGCAGAAGATCTCTTTCCAGAATATTCATAGCACTGTTAAGTACTGCCTTCATGATTGGGCCCAAGTGTTAATTTTGACGTTTTCACACCGCTGTGAGGCCAGCAGAGGGAGCGTGTGTATAGCACAGAGAAACAATTCTGCCTGCACTGTGAGTGAGTGCTTGGTGTCAGGGCTGGTCAGGAGGGAGTAGAGGCTCACAGATGTTTTCCACGTTAATTTCATGCTGTTATAACCCCAGCTCGGGGGGATTGCTGTAATAACTGTTGGAGGGAAATAAACCCTATTAAGTTTGAAAATTAAAATCTTACCTCAGAGATTTCAGATAACACTTGAAAGTGAGCAAACTGGGAAGGGAAAAATATTAAAAATGCAAAGCTTCTTAATGTTGTCTGTTGAAGTACTTGTGGAAATTTCCATATGCTTATCGGAGAAAAGTTGAAGTTGTGCGCATTCCATATGGAATAACCTTACTTTGACTATTCTGATGGTTATAAATCCAGCAAACAAAGGAGCTGTAAAATACAAACTGCTTATACAATTAAATGAAGATTAAATGCACCTAAAGGGTTGTTAAAACTAATTTATAGAAAGTCAAATCAGCACTGTTTTTAATCGGAAATTATATTATCATTCACAAGTTTTTTTGTCTCAGAAGATCATATGTTATAATGTTCATTTTACGTAGAAACCCCTTTGTTTTTATTGTGTTCATCTCTTTTCTTTAAAGTCTAAAAGTAATTCTAGGGAAGAAGAAAAGTTCTTCTGTAATTGCTTAAGCGTCAAAGTCAAACTTGAGAATTCATTACTACAGAGGGTCAAATCACTGTTTGCAGTGACCAGTATTGGTCTTCCTTATTGAGGAGTGGATAGCAGATAGTGCAGCTGTTCTAGTGACTAGCAAACAAATGCGAGGTTTCCTGTTTGTCTATTTGTTGCTTTTTGAAACAAGATTAAGCTTTCTGGTCTATGTATAACCTACATGGTATAAAAAAGTGTGCAGTTAAACTTCTAACATTGTAAACCCATCATTTACGGGTTACAGTGACATTGTAAAGCTCTCAGTACAGTCACTTACCAGTCCCACGGATTCCAAGATTGTGTTGTAAAAAAAAGCTTCTGTTTGGTATCAAATTTAATAGCTTTTAGCAGTGCCTTACATTTGAGCTTTTTGGTTTTGTTGTTTTTTTTTTTAGGTGGTTTTGGTGTAGCAAAGAATCTGTGTTCCTGGGCTGTAGATGGCAAGAACTGTACTGTCAATGAGCACGTGAACTCCACACTCCAAGCCTTCCACGGTGCGAAGAAGCCCATTGGTTTGTGCTGTATCTCTCCAGTTCTGGCAGCCAAAGTCTTTCCTGGCTGTGAGGTTACGGTTGGTCAAGATAAAAACGTAGATGGAAGGTAAGAAGGAGATGGATGGAGGTGATTTACATGGGAATTGGGATTAGGAGGTGGACAGGCTTCTGTGCAGAATTCTCTTTGGTACCAGTAAACCTGGGGAAACTTAGTTACTTTTGAGAAAACTTAGTCTCAGTTTTCACTTGCATAATAGTAGTAGGCACAGAACTCTCAGAGGAGACAGAGTGAATCCATGAGGTCAGGTGACTCGTGGTGCTGCAACCAGATATACACTGATCTGTGACATCATAGAATTGTTTAGGTTGGAAAAGTCCTCTAGGATGGTGGAGTCCGACCTTTTACCCAGCACTGCCAAGCTTCCACTAAAGCATGTCCTTAAGTGTCATATCTACCTGTCTTGTGAATGTCTCAGGTGCTCTGTGATAACATTTACAGACGCATTACAATTAACAGTGAAAGCTCTGGGTGTCCTCACCTCTGGCCTAGACTGTCATTCTTTGAGCCACCTTTATTGTACAGCGTGAGGGCTCACGAGTCACTGGATGGAGCATCTGTCAGTCTCAAAAGGGACAGAACGAGTGATGTTTGTAGGATCACAGCTGCACAGACACACTGGTGACCAGGGACATCAAGTTATTTTTTCCCATCCCATTCCGTTCATGGCAGTTGAGTGACAGATTGCCGCCCATCCTAAGCGAGACACGGAATTTGCTTACCCAGTGCCTTTGAAGGCCATGATTCATCTTGCAAATGTGCAAATGAAGAGCAGGCGTTTGGCCAGCCGGCATTCAAAGGCTTGGTGCCCCGTGGTAATTTGAGTGGCTCTTTAGATTGTGTCTCTGGGCTTTTGTCTGCTCAGGAATTTTTAATAAAGTTTTTCTGGTGGTAGTGGTTTGGGGCCACTTTAGGGGAGGGAGACGAGAACAGGGCCTAGCAGAAGTCAGTACTGCTTCAAGAACTGTCAACTCCCAATAAAACTTCTGAATTAAATTTATCAGCAGCAGTAGTGAGGGATTGCGTCTGTTCCTCCCTTATCAGAAGCGGGGGAAAAAAATCAAAATCTCTACAGAATCCCAGAGGAACACCTTACATGGAGGTGTTGGAAAAGGTTGCAAGTTCAGCTGGCTTCTCTCAAACTTTTGAGGATCAGTTATGGCTGTACTTGGTATCATCTTCCAAACTTACTAAAAGATTGTTAAAAACTCTTTTACCTTCTGACATGTTGTGGCTCAGCATTTCAGACCTTGTTTTCAAAGTTATTAGATCACTTGATGTGTCCATAGGGGATAGGAAAATCTGATAGTAGCAGCCTCTTTAACTCCCTTGTCATCATCAGCTAAAGAGTCACGTAGATCTTATTGTAGTTCTCTCATTCAAGTTACGTGTGCAGAATTTTATGGCTGTGTCATCGCTTTATGTTAATTAAAGTCTTTTTATTTACAGATTTCCTGATGCTGAAACGGCATCTGCTATAGCAGAGCTTGGGTGTAAGCACATTTGCAAAAATGTAAATGAATCCCATGTGGATAAAGCCAATAAAATAGTTACTACCTGTGCTTTCATGTGCAAGGCTCCTCTGCATGAAATCTTTGATGGAATTGGAACGATGGTACAAGAAGTCCTGAAGCTTGCCTGACTAGAGGCGTACAGACTTCTCCAAGGAAATCAGTGTAGCTAAGCATAAACATTTAGCTTCCTTTGGTTGAATTAATAAAATAATGCAAGTGCTAAACTTCACAGTTCCTGGTTTGTTTGGTGTGGTGGGGTGTTTTTTAATGTTCAATACATCAGACGGTTACTGCTGAATTTAACCTATTTATTTCTCTTTAAAAATAGAAACCATATGTTGAAGGTCATGGGGGGGGGTTGGGTTTTTTTTATGAATCCAAATGTATTCAGTCTTAAAAAGACTGAACGGACAATGGGGTTTTACCACATCACTAAAGGTTATCAGTAATTCACATTTGCTGTTACCCAGCTGCAATTACAAGTGAAATAGCTGTAAATTAGTCTGATTACCTTCAGTATAAGTGAGTAATTCAATTCTGATTTCTAATCAGAAGGGAAAAATAAAAGAATGTGGTTATTTGGGTTCTTTTCTCCCTTTGCAAGTCTTTAAGCAATTATTAATAATGGACTTCTGAAATTTTTGCAGAGCCCCTAGGTAAACCAACTTTATAAACCAAGATCCAGCACAAATAAATGCATTGTATGTGGAAAATACACAAGTTTTTCTCTAATAAATGAAGTAATTTCAGGTTTATTTAGTAAAATAAATTAGCTTTATTTTATGATTTTTTTGCATACAGCATTTAGTGCCCTGAGGAAGATAATTTTATGTGTTAGAGCACATGCTTTGATCTTACAAATGCGAACAAAGAGTTGGCAGCTTCTCTTAGAAGCTCAGTCTGCGAAGGCTTTGTACTCCTGGAGGAACAAAAAATTCTCAGAATTCATTATCAAAGTTCACTGTGGACACAGAGTTGCGTGGCACCATAAGAAGTGCCCTGGTGCTCACAGGTCTCTGTCACTCCTGCCCGGTGTAGCGTAGCCCCCACTCTGCTGGGCCTGAAGTAACCCAAACTGACATCATCTGCTCAGTGTCTCCTGTAACTGGGGTGGGAATGAAACGGGAACAGACCCGTCCCACCGAGGAGCCAAGAGGTGGAACTGGGAGATAATGCCTTTATGACAAGGAATGTGGAGCTGTCCCTCGTGCTCAGCACTCGTGTGATCAGGCCGGGCCCAGGCCTTTGCTGCCTCAGTGCCAGAGAAATCGCCACAGGGATGCCTGACATGCTGCAGGATATCGAGTGCTACCACTCCCTCTGTGTGCTGTGTTTATTTTAGCACAAATGTCAACACTCTCATGCAACAGGCGCCCTCTTCAAGGAGGCTGTCGAGATGAATCTACAGAAATAAATATATAAAGGCTTTTGTTCTCTGTACTTCTAACCGTGATGATTTTCATGGACACAGCACTTCCACTCTCTTCCAGAATTTGGATTTCCTGTGTGGAGTTATTTAGGAGAAGCAGCACATAGATTTTTGGCAGAAGAGCAGGGAGATTTTTGTGCCGTGCGCAAGCAGTGAGCGCTCTGCCTCTAGAGGTCCAAAGATAGCTGAAGTCGGCTGTGCCAGCAGAGGATCTTCTGTTCAGCCTGACTAAGCTGGGCACATAATCACCGAATTACTTACTTAGTCAAAATCCACAGTATTGGACTGAATGTGGTTCTTGTGTTACAGGAGTCTTATTTAAAAGTGCTTGAGTCACTAAGTAAGAGTTTGTCCTGGATTTTGCATCGGCATTGTGAAGAGCATGGAGCTGTTGGCTGGAACGTTCAAATGAAGCCCAGCTTCTCTGGAAGCGCTCTAGCTGACTGTCCTGATAGAAATGTACTTAACACAGAACAGTCCTCTACTTTTTCCAGGTTATACACGGTCTCTATAATGCCTTCCACAGCTTCTGCGGGCAGAATGCCAAGGGCATTGGATTGAAACTTTTTGTCCAAGTCCTCCTTTTTCAGAGGCTTCCTCCAGTGCCCGTAGAAGGTAGTGCAGCGGTCGCTGATCGTGTTGCCGTCCTGAAGTGTGACACTCACTTCACAATAAAGGCTGTCAAAGCTGGGGGTGTTGTCAGGAGGGTGCTCCAGCTGTGTTTTGCAGAGGAGCTCCCGCAAGGCCGGCCGGTGAACATTCTCACTGGCGAAGGACTGGACTGACATGCTGCCGTCCAGCAAAGCGGAGCACGCAACAAACTGGAAGGAGTGTCGTGCTTCATGCTCTGAGGCTGGGCTGGGTCTGTTCACATATTTGACCTTGGGGACTTTGAGAATGACTTTCTCAATTTTGTCAAGGGGCAGCAAGTTGTCACTGCTCTCCACAAGCTTCTCCCTAACAGAGGATGCTGCATCGGCCACCCAGTGTGTTGCAAGGTGAGCAGGAAAGCATTTGATGGCCACATCTTGCTGGTCCAAGAGCCAGGGGTAGGACTGCAAGGTTGGCAGAGTCTGTGGGTTGTAGTCTGTATAAAAGGCACCCATCCCTGACTCCATGTCCAAGATCTGTTTGTTTCCTTGAAGGCCCTGTAAAGCTAAGCAAGCCGCTTCCAGTCCGTGCTTGGCAGCATTCCCAACGTGGAGGGGCTTTATTTGGGTTGCTGCATTAGCCAGTGGGGCACCTGCATAGGAGGCAGCAATCGCCAAGGCATTTTTACATTCCAGCTGATCAAGAGCTAGCAGTTTAGCACAAGCTGCTGCACTCCCCATTGTACCAACCACAGCCGGTGGGTGAAACCTGAGAAAACAAAAGTATCTTCATCACCGGATTTCAAAAATTCACTCAAATTCACTATATACAAAAGCTTTTCATTCAGTGCCATGGAAGATGGATTGGACCATAAAGAAACACATTCAGCATTCACGTGTGGGCCTAACTGAGAGTTGTCACTTTTCCCCAGGAAAAAGTTAAACTGGAATAGTACTGCTTGCAGTAGGTCCTCCCCAGAAGGCAGTTGAAACATCAGAGCTGCTCATAGTTCAAAGCAAATTTATAGTCACATAAAAAGTTATATTTATTATGATTTAAATTTATATATTATTATAGATCTATAAAAATGCAAAGTAAGGAGATCATCATCTTATTGTGAATTGGTCAGTGCTTTCAAAAAGAAATCTATTAGCTCAAGAGTTAGGAGTCAAGTGTGTTTACGTGTAAGATGAACCTTCCTTAAATTTCCAGACAAACGGGTTAGGAAATATGAATAACTGTGCCACCTGTATTTTAACTGACATTTAATTATGTATATTAACACCGATTAAAAACCACTTCCGCTCAACTTTAAACGTTTCTATGTACCTTTTTGGAATATTCCTGGCTTCTCTGGAGAAGTGCAGCAACCTGCCTTGCACTTCGATTCCCACATTGAAAGCTAAGAGCAGATCGAGACCAGAGATTTTTTTCTTCTGAGGAAAGGCCTCTGCGAGTGCAATCACTGCAGGGAGCACAGCCCCAGATGGGTGTGTGGCTGGATGCCAGGTGTCATCAAAGTCCATAGAGTGCACCTAATGGAAAGAAAAGCATTGATCTGTTGTTAGAAATAAACTCTGACTTGGCAAGGTTGCCTCAGTCAAATGAAACTACTGTAACTGGTATAAAAAAGTACTGAAGAACTAGATCTTCCTTAGAAAGCAGAAATTTCAGAAGTCTTTTAAAGACCTTTACTCCCAACATGGCTGTCTGAGAAGTGGCGATGCGGCAGAGATCTTGCCTCAAAGGAGAATAATTCTAATTCAAGTGGTACCAGCCTGAAACCAGTGTGACAGTGATTCCTTTTTTTCTGCAGCTGGCTTTTGCTGCTTTAATTAGACTGGTGTAATTAAAGCAGCTGTTCTAGGTCCACCGTGTGAACAGTGAATTTTCACTTTCCCCAAAACAATAAAATATAAACGTAATGAAATTACTTCCCCGGTGCTGCAACTGATGCTGCCATTAGGACTCGCACCATAAAACTGTAGCAGTTAAATTCTGCTAAATGAAATTTACATCATCAGAGCTACTTCTCTGGTGTGACCATCCACAGGCAACAGGCAAAAGCCTGCAAATGTACAGGAGGCCTTAGCCTGAATTTTCAGCACACCAAAACAAGACCTGTCACACAAGGAACCAGACTCCCTGGAGTTGCTGGGACTTAGAAGAAAGCTACAGTCTTAAAGCAGAACGAGCTGCTTGGCTCAAGGGACTATCCCAAGTGGTGCCTTCTCCTTCCCATGCCCAGAGCCCAGCTACTCAGGAAGATTTTAGGTGTTCCCAGCACGGCATATGGCTGCTGATCTGGCAGCAGATGGTCCCCAAAAGTGCAGTCAGTGTCTGCAATGTAGTGCTTATCAGACACATTCCTTCCCCCCGCAAAGTTTTGAGAACCCCCAAGGACCTGAGAGCACCGGGGACAGCATTTTTTACATAGCGTAATAACACCTCAAAAACTGAGCTTTCACATCTGTTCACCCATGTCTTACTTCGGAGCAAACTGGGAAGGTGCTCAGGCTCCCCCGTGGTCAGGTTTTGCCCTGTAATACTGTGATTATGCATTTCTGAGGACTGTTTCTAAACAGATAGAAGAAAACCCAGTCTCTGCCTTGAAAAACTTTGATGCCACGTGGGAAGATGCCCTGCAGTGCAGGATAAGGAAAGTCATGCCCAATACCCTGTAAGCTGTGTTTCTGGTGTCTTCAGTAAGTGCTTAAAATTGATCTGTGACCAAGATGTAAACTGAAATGATCATATATATGCTAACAGCCAGATCTAAATATCACAAGGGCTGCCAGGAGCTGAGAGGTACCAGATCTCATTTCCAAGGTAATTTTCTCTACATTGGAAATGAGCTGTTAAATTGGACCTCCGATATTATTGTCACAGTAATTTAAATAGGCTTAATATTACTATTTCCTTGGTTGGTCGCCTTCCCTAGTTTTGCATAATTGCCAAATTTGTCTACCCCACCTCTTGTGCATCTTTCAATTTCAAATGGTTTCAGCCTCAATCTAAATTTAGACAAATGTCTGAGGAGTCAGTTATTGCTTTAATGGCAAAGTGTGTGTCCAAAATTTATAAATGGCTTTTGGAAACTGGATAACTGAAGATAAAGGTTCCTTGTGATATTATATGTGTATGTATCTATATGCGCATCTGCCTGGGTTTTTCTGTAGCTGTACTTTGCCAGTTGGCATGATATTCGGATCCCAGCGAAATGAGGAAGAGCTAGAGTGTGTCTTTTTAAGCAGCTACAGCAAGGCTGTAAACTTGCTACAAGGTTGCCAGGTTGTAAGCTGTAGAGTGCTGACATTTGACAACAGCCCCAGGTCCCACATTAAAGGTAAGGGATGCTGTTGAGTTTGGATCACGCATATCTTATACCTTAAGTTTAATCTCACTGGAAGGAAGTTGAAGCACATTAGAAGAATAGTCTAGGAAAGTTTTGTATCAGGCATCAGAATAAGCTAAGATTTTTGGAACATTCTGTTCTCTACGGAGCAAGAATGGCATCAATTTGTATGATTAAAGAGCAAATAAAAGAGCATCCCTTACAGCCACTCCATTCACAAAAGCTGCATACAGAGGAGGCAGTCGGAAATCCAAGTGGCCCCAGATGGTACTGGATAAATCTGAGCTGTAGATCTGAAAAAAATTGACATCAATTAATTCAACGTTCTGAATCTAAGGATAAATGTGTGTTGTATCTCTGATGTAACCAAGAGCAGACCATGTCCTCTCGGGATCTAACTGCTCCCTTTTATGAGAAAAATACTGCTCTTTCAGAAAGTATGAAAAGAAACTCTCTTTCCTGTTTTCTTATGTCCTATTCCACCCAAACAGAGCTCGGAGGCAGACCAACACCATCCATCTGGCCACTCAGTACCTTCACACAACCTCTGGCCTCTGATGTCCCTTCTCACTACGCACTGACAATTCCCTCAGAATCACAGAATCAACTGGGTTGGAAAAAACCTCTGAGATCATCAAGTCCGACCTAAATGATGACGGGACTGTCATCATCCTGTTGGGAAAGATGTCTCGTTAAAGGGTTTTGTTTTGTGTGTTTTAGTAAGGCCCTGAGTAAACGACAGATGGCCTCCTGGTGCTGCAAACTGAATAAAAGGGCATAAACTACCATGGCTTGGAAAGGGGAATTCTCTGTGGGAGGAGACTTATTGGCCCGCAGAGCTCTGGAGCACAAGTCCCACTAGGCAGGACTGAATGAAACAACAGTGGGCAAAACTCCTCCTCATTGATGCGCTCCTGTGTTGGGAAGGCTTCTTTTCAGGGTCAATTGCTCTGCTAGTTTGAGGAGAGCAAGACTAGAGGAGAAGCATGGCTAATGCACCTCAGACAACAGTCATGTTTTATGGACTGCAAGTGACCCACTGCCAGCTCCCCATCTCTTTAACAGTTCCTTGATTTGAAAGGCTGGTGATAAGTGATGTTTACCTTGTTGATGCTTTTAATAAAATATCACGGGTGAAAGAAAGGAAGGGGTTCTTAGTCGACTGTGTTTTTAGAGGGGGATCTTAGCATATAGGCTGATACACAGGCTTCTGCCCACCCAGAGTGAAAAGTAACTTGAGCACTGAAGTTTCACTGTCTCCAGTGGGAAGAACACCATTTCCCTCTTTCCATCCACAAAAGAATTTCACCATGGCAAAATTTCCCTTTCACAGCCATAGTTTTCCCTTGCTTTCTTAAAGCTAAACCTTAGGGTGTGCTATGAATGCCAGACACCTTACCTTGCTGTACTGTGTCACTTTGTGGCAGACCTCGGTGCTGGTACCCAGAAGCCCCACTCCAAGAGTATCCAGAATCATTCGCTTACTTCTCTGAATTACTTGATCTGTCAACTGATTTGCATTCAAACCGTGAATCACCTTGGCAAAATTTCCTGTAACTGTCTGGGAAGGGAAAAAATGAAGAAAAAGAAGAAGCAGATATTTCTCTATATTTAAAGGAAACACTCTTTTTAACTTTCTTTCCTCTTTTATTTTCTTTCCTCTTTTTTTTTCTTTCAGTTTTGGATTGCTGACTAGCATGCTGGCCATTTCTGCCCCTGCTTACATGAATTGCATGAGCAAAACCAAGGTTTGAATTCTTCCTCTTTTTATTCCCAGAAATGTCACTGTGTTATTTATATTTTATTTATACTTTTATCATTATCCTTTTCTGTTCTGTATTTCTTCTGCTTTCTCCCTGAGTCCTTGAGAGTACGCACTGCAGGTGCTATAACTATGCAGATTATCTCTATCTATCATCTCTATCTCATCCCTATCTCATCTCCATCTCTAATGACTATTCACACACACACACACATGCACACAAACACACACACACCTCCCTCAAATAGAAGTAAAAACATCTTTCCCATAGCACCTTGCTTATTGGTATTGAAATCACCGGGAAAGTAGCATTTCAAGCCAGTGCACCCACTACCACACAAGAAGGCAAGATTTAATCTCCCTGATTAGCAGCCTTACTATCCCAAATCTTGCTGAGCTTGGAGCTCAGTGGGAGGCAGGAGCTGGCAGCCCTACCTTGCTCATAGCTCCCAGCTCCCATTGAATTCACTCCCAGCTGGAGTCCCAGCTTTTCTCCAAGACAAGATCTTGCCTCTTTGAAAAGCAGTGGCTCCTTGTTCCTGGATCCTGCTGCTCTGGGAATTATGTATATTTATTTTCCTCTCCTACTGAGCAGTGACCCATTATGCAAATTCAACCTGCTTCTTGGCTGTGAGCTGCTGTTAGTATCTCTATTAGAAAATAATCTAAAACTTCCCTTTCTGGACCATTAGAAATGTCCTGCTGTAGAGGTACACATTATTTACAACCAGTCTATACACACAGTTTCTTTTTTATACTGGCAATAGTGAATATTTATCTTCTCTCTCTTTGGAAATTATCTCCTTTCCTTTCCCCTCTTCCTTCTCCTTCCTTTACTCGCCCGCACGTATCCACGCAGAGTGGTGGTACTTCCTTTTGACCTTCATTTCTCTGAGTTAAACAAACCAAACTGTTCTCTCCTTTACAATACGGACTCGCCCCTACGATGCTCGTATATTTTCATTGCGTTGTTCACGCTGGATTCCTCTTTCTCTAGCAATGGTGACCAGAACTGTACCCATCATTACAACCAAGTTCTCACTCACACTTGTGGTGAAGCATTAGGATTATCTGGAGGAAGCAGCTACAAGCAGTTTAAAGCAGGTGAACCACATATCCCGTGGTGTGATGGGCACCTACTGAGACACATGGAGTGAGGTTACGAAAGCTCAAACAGAGAATCGCATCTTACAGTGCAGAGAAAGAAGACAGTACCTTTGCCCACATCTTGCAGGGGTGATGCAAGGTCCCAGAGAGATGCAGCAAATGAGTGGTGGCCAGTGAGCAGGGGAACTCACTCTCACACTATTTATATGTGTCTGTCTGAGGTGGGGGAAGGAATATTAGGCCTTTTTACTTGTGCATCTTGTCCTGCCCATTTCCTCTTCTTTTTGCTTCACTTTCAACTTTCCTATGACTAATTGTCCTATAAACCTCTGGGACACATGTGATAGGACTCAGCCAGTCATGTTTACGTGTTGTGTAAATTAATGCAGGCAGTACTTCATTACCAGATAGAAACCGATTCAAGTGTCTTACATCTGGTGGCATGGAGAGGTGTGTGGAACCACAGTAATCCATGGAGAGCTCTACTGGTTGGGAAAGTCCAGTACTAGATTACAGGATGGCAAAGGCTTTTTTTTAGCTTAAACAACCTGTTGTTAATTTGTTTTGGTTTTTTTCTTCTTTTGCTATATGTCTCCTCTCTAACACATACAATTCAGACTTGGGAAATGTGTGCCATAAGAATTTCAGACCATAAATTGGATTAAGGCAGTTCTTGGCACTTAGCAGTGTTTCAACAGCATGAATCACTGTGTGTTAGCGACAGATAGTGAGTGAGAAATCCCTGCCTATCCCATCAGGAAGGGAGCAGATGCCACAGGAGCATGACTGGGGGCCACTGAATAATTCTGAAGAAAGTAAGTAATGATGTCTGAAGTATGGGAATCACCTGGATCAGGGAACAAAGTATCAAATCTCGGATTTGCAGCCTTCCACTTCCATGAAAAGTGCTACCTAAAACTTAATCTAGGAACATCATCCCTTTACTGAGAATAGCACCAAGTAATTTTGTAAAGCCTTATCTGACTCCTGAGTGCTTCCAGGTAGATAACAGCATGGGTCTAGAGGTGAAGCTAAACATCAATTTGAGTGGTTCTAGCCACTACTGAAAAGTCCTGTTTCAGGCTGTGTCCTTCCCCCTCTCCTGTCCCTGGATACATAGTCTTCCTCCTCCTTGGGCCAGCCCTGATGGATGCAGACCCATTTCTGAGCTGTCTCCAGAGCTAGCTCAGTGATTCTCAGCAGTCAGGCACAACTGAGTTTCATTCCCTCGGAAATGCAAAATTAAATCCTGCAGCACAAGCAGAGGGAGAGAGGAGTAGGGCTAGCAGTATTCTCTGAAATTTTGGGAGGGCACGGACAGGTGACACAAGAGAAGAGGGAATCAGCTGTTCCCCAGCAAGCTCTAACCCAGACATTTGCCTATTTTGCCCGTGCTTTTAGCCAGTTCTACTTTAGGATGTCATCTTCTAGTGCTTACTTGATGCTGAAAATTGCAGTGGGTAACAAAGAGCCTTAAATGATAGAAGCAGTGATGAGTCAGTTCATGGATACAGCCAAAGAGCCTGATGCCCGGGACTCCTAAAACCCAGCCCTACAAACACATACATAATTTTGCGCAGGTTAACCTGCATGATGTGAAGGCTCCATTTAAACCCTTGTCCTGTCTTTCTTTTAAATATGAGCAGCTGTTCAGCATGGCTACTAAACCTATTCCCACACGTCTCTATGAGTATGCCACAGTTTCCTCACCCGTGCAGGTACAACTTGCATCTGCATAAAACATCCCAGCACACGTCCTAGTTCCCAGGTGACATGTGCTTTGCCAAACCCTGACCCCACAGGGAGAGAGAAGCAGAATGTGCATCAGTGCTTCTTCCTTGCCCCCCATATTTCCACACTGAGGGAAACCTCAGCGGTAGCCTGGATATAGAATTACCTTTGGTGCTGACAAAATCCAGCCCACATAACGGGATTGCTCATGTTGACAAGGTTGGCAGTGGTTAGAAATGCTAATAGAAGTTAATACTATTGGGCTGAAAAAGGGAAAGATTTTGTTTACTTTCAGTTTTGTTCTTTCAGCTCGTTCTTCTCTTCAGAAAATTGGAAGAAAATATTTAAACTTCAGAACCACAGAATCACAGAGTGGCTGCAGTTGACCCCCAGAGACCATCCTGTCCAACCTCTAACAAGGCCACCCCGAGCAGGCTGTGTCCAGTTAGGTTCTGAATATCTCTGAGCACAGAGGCTCCACAGCCTCCCTGGGCAAGCACAAAAAAATTGCATAATAAGTAAAAGATATTCAAACCCTGAAGTCCATCCTCTTTTTCCATTACCTTTGGGATATAATTTATGACCCCATTCTGTTTCTCATTTCTTTCTCCTTCTCAAGTGAGATAGAGGTCCTGCTGCCTTAATCCCATGATGAGCCTCCAAAGTGAATTCAGATGGGAGCCAGAACTTGTGATGTGCCTTGCAATGTGATGTGCAGTCACATGCTGCTAGCTGATCTCAGACACCTGGTCACTTCCTTCTGGGATCTTGATTGCAGGATGGACTCCCCCATGCATTGCAATAATAACATTAGTACTATTTAAGGACTGAACTGAGATATTACGAGAAAGTGACTTTTTGTTAAAAAAAGAACGAAGTGGAACTGTACATTCGCTTGGGAAACCAATTTCCAAACTGTGGTCTGCAGAGCTCAGACTCAGGTGTACACTGTAGACTGTGAGGGAAAAGAAAGCAACACGATTATCACTGCAGGGGGAAGAGGCATCTATACAAAGTCCTGTACCTCCACAGCAGAATTCCTAGGGGTCTAAACAGAAGGAGGTTGAAAATCAGTGACTGAGAGTTTGGTACAGGCTGTCCACCCTGACAAAGGGAATCTGCTGCTTTCCTCTTCTTTGACACATTACGCATGGTTCAGCAATTTGGGCCGACAATTTGTTAACTGGCAAGCGTGGTGGAAAGACAAAATATGTCCATCCAAATGCCATTTGCAGCATCGCACGCAGCTACAGTAATGAGCTGTGTTGATTACAGAACAAGGGTTTAGAAAACCAGTGCCCCACAGAGTCTATTTTCTCCTGCTGACATCACATTTTTAAGCTGCTTTTTTCCTTCTTTTGCCTCCAGTTATTTTAGGCTAAACTCTGCCCACACCTGCAAGCTGTATGTTTGCAACTGAAAGCAATTTTGACCCTAGCCTTATGCTCCTTTTGTTCTAAGGAAATATTAAAAAAAAAGACAAAATACAGAGTCCAGGCTCCCTTTTCTCTAAGCCAGCTTTTAAGAAGTAACTTTGTTCGTGGCCTGTGCTTAGATGAGAAAACAGGAGACAGGTGCCAATGTGCTGTGTTTACAGAGACTCTGCTGTTGCTGAGAGTCTGAAAACAACTTAAAAGTGCAGGACTTGCTCTTTTTTCCTCTACTGGCATATTTTAATTACAGTAAAAAGGTGAGAATCTTAGTGAATTGTCTGGAATAGACGGCTTGATCTAAAACCTGTTAGCAGCCCTACAGCCCTAACTCTTTGGATGCTGTAATATTGCACCCACTGTCGTTACAGCCCCTGGGGCTCTTTTTCCTCCAGCCTACCCTCCCATGTTCACCCCGACAGTGGGAACTGAGCCAGACAGCGATAACACACAGCAAATGCAATAGGCAATGGTTGCACCATGAAATGTATCATCCTGGAAATTTCTAGCCTACAGTAGTTCTCTTAGTCACTTACTTGCACAACTAGTGGCAACGGCAGTGAAATCTCTGAGAAGTTACCACTCTTGTTTGTTTTTTTTCAAAGTTCCCACAGCAAATCTTGGAAGTTCCCAGCCATATTCTGGTAAAAGTTTCTATGAGTCAATGTGCTGGTCAGTGCACTACATTACACTGCCCTTCTTGCCTTCCTAAATTAGCAGTGCTACTCCTAGAGGCAAGACCTCAAGGTTCATTTTAACTTGTACTATAGACGCTGGTTTGGTCGAATGAGCTGTAAGACAGAGGCACCAGACAAGGGATGTTCCCTTACGATCACATTCAACACAGCATCATTTACGGAGTAGTGCGAAGAGTCCTGGTCTGTTAACAGTGTGAGAAGACACTGCAGCTCCATGAAATTCCTGTTGATCCAATGTGCATTTTAGCTCTCACCAATGCTACCAACCTTTACTGCTTTTACTGATGCCAAAACTCAAGTTTTACCCTGTCTTCTGCAGCACACTCAGGCTCTGCTGCAGCACTGTAGATCACGTGCAGTCCTCTGGTGTGGAAGGACTAAGGAATGAGTCTTCAGGGCGGTCTTTGATAGTTTATGACACCTTCTAAGATAGGACAGCTGCATCTCATGTAGCTGAGCCAGTTATGTCCCATCAGAAGGGATGAATACCTTCAGGCCTATGTGTGAATGTGACCTTCCCCAAGGTAGGGGGTTTCACACCTAAGTCAGAAGTGTAAGAGAGGACAATTAGCATGATAAAAAGCACCATCCCACCTCTGCAGGACCTGCTTCTAATTGGCCTTCCATCTCACCTGGCTCAACCCCCAGAATCTCTGGTGGTGGGTGTTCATCCCCTCTGTCTAATTCAGATCAGAGGTTTTGCCACCACACACCCAGAAACTCATCTCCTCCCCTCGGTGGGTGCAAACCCTGCCCCAAAAAAACACCCTGCTGCCTCTGCAAATGGCCAAATGTTTGAGCCATTAACCATTAATACCTCAGTCTCTCCCAGTGATCTCCAGTATGAATAACAGCAGTGGGTGTGGGAGATCACATAGGTTTTGTAGACCTGCAGTTTCCATAACTACTTCTTGTTTTTGTTTTTGGCAGCCTGTGGCAGCCTGTAGCGCACATTGCTCTCTTAATCAAAGAGCAGCCCATGATGTCTATATTACGTGTCCAAAATGCAGCCAGATGTCATTACACGACTTGTGCTATTTGAGGAGACGATAAAACTTGACTAGCATAAATTCAGAGTTTGATGAGCGGAAACCAAAATAGTGAGAACACATGTGAGGGATGTGGCAATTTTAATTAAATTACCAGCGGAACTCCGGTGGTGCAAATGAGGCATTACCCTCTGTGCTGGGCTGTGCATCATGCACAGAAAGGCACCGAGCAAATTGATGCTCCTGATCACTTCAGGGCAAGGCCAGATGTCAGGACATAATGGGTCCCAGCAAGGCTGTGGTAGTGGTCCAGTGGGGACATATGGTATCAAGATCTAGTACACAACAAGCTTAACCATTAATTAAGGGATAAAAGAGCCTCTCTGCAGCTAAACTAGTTCTCATGGATTTGGAATCCCTAAGAAATTACCCAAGACTCATTGCAAACTTTTGTATGTGCTGAAAGGGCTAAAATAACACCCATAGCATACACAGCAAAACCAGCATTTTTCAAACAGAAACAGGTTTTGGGACAAAAAAGATCTCCTAATTTTCTGGGAGTCCATCATTTACCTGGAAGCAGCTGCAGGAGGCTTGAGACAGGTACTGGAAGATGGTGTGTGAGTTAGCAGAGTTGTTCCTCCAACTTTCACAGCAGACACTTTCTCTGTTGCTCTCAGCTTTGTCCCTCCCAAACACGGCCCCTCCTGGAAGGATTCAGACAATGAATCATGTCACAAAAGCCACAGAGTACTTGTTGCTAATGGATTGCCCATTCTTCAAGCTTGTGCCATGAGTCAATTTCCACCCATTCCTCCTGGGTGCTGGACAGAAACACCTGTTCAGACATCCTGCTTTCATTGAGGTCCCCAAGGCAGCTTGGGTATCCCATGAGTGACAAGTATGTCCCTGCTCTTGAGCATCTCTTTTGGGGCACTCCAACAACTGCAGAAAAAGCTTTTTCCTCATCTGTGGTTGTACCTAGCTAGATCATGCATTTTCCACCCTGACAGATTTCTAAAAGTGCCAAGAAATATTGCAAAACAGCCTGAAATTACACTTTAAATGCAGCAGCCTCTGATTTATGGTGCAATTATAAAACATGTCATGGTAGTTATTAGCTGTGAGATTGAGTATCACATATTTCAGACTGTAAAACAAACTGAGGAATTTCTAGCTGTGATTGTGTATTCACCTCGAAAGAGGAAATGGGCTTAATTACACCAACATTTATAAAAGGGAGAAATAACAGCAAAAATGGGAGAAAGGTTAAATTTGAACACAAGAGCTGTGAATACATAAAACATTTATATTATTACACTTGTAATTGAGCATCTAAGCAGAAGCTAATGATTTGATTTAAATTGGTCCTTTTTACATAAGTAGCATTTGAAGAATTTTGGGTTTTAGAATTTATAATGACACTATTTTTTCCCTATGATTACTCATCTTCAGCATAGTAGATTCATCCAGATGCAGGAAGAATTAAAAATCAAGAAAAATAACTACTTTCACAAAATGATAGGAATGATCAACCATGTTGACGCTTCAGTATTGGCAGGGTTTAAAACTGTTCACCTAAAAATGAAACCTACTGTCAGATGTAGTGGACAGTATTTTATCTACCTTTTCCCTCCCTGCAGTAGTTGGAAGATGTCCCTCCTTGTGTGGCCTTGGGTTATTGCAGAAGCACTAGGATTAGCTGTAAAGAAAATAATGCGAGGCTCGAGTCTTGCATTTATTTATTTTAAAAGGTCATATTCAGTGAGAATAGATGGTGTTAGGGGTACCACCAATTCACACAGCTTATCCTCCTGACTTTGGGAACTTATTTGCGTGGCACAATGTCATCTCTATGACTGTGGGGTTTATATAATACAGAAATAAACCATTCTTATTTCTCCTTTCCACAATTAGAAGATTTCTCCATTTCTGCAATCTGGCGATTTCCATTCTTTATCAAATTGGGCAGTTTTGAAGTCTGTTTTGAAGTCTGTGTTTTCTTTGAGCATTTATTTTCCTTTTCTCTTTCCTTGATTTGGTATGGTATTTTACTAAACTCAAGGAGAGGCAGCTGGGGGAGTCCAAAAAGATAGGAGGTACATTTTTTCCCCCCCATCTAATTAAGTGAGTCTCAAATGAAGGAGCAGTGAAATGTTATGGCCCATCCTAGGCCATCAGCACAACTGCAGTGGGGTGTAAGTCACCGTGCCACCAGCGATCCACAGGGTAGGGCCGATGCAATGCGGTTTCACCACAAAAAAAGCGCAGGAAGCTGCCTTTGGTGGCAACTGGTAGGAGATAGTTTGGTGCCCGTGGTGCCTATGAAAGAATAAATAAATCTGAGTGGTTTTTAGCCCGATCCACCCATTGCTGTTTTGTGCTTCTGTGTTCAGCTGCTGCTGCCAAAGGAAGGGTTCCTAAGGAGGAAGGGAGTGACTGATGCAGAGTAGATTTTCCCCACAGCTTCCTGCTGTCTCACTCTACTACCCTTGGCAACAGGACTCTCCCCCACCTGCCCAGCCTAGCCCAGCCCAGCCCTGCACTGCTGCTTTTCTTCCCGTGTTAGCAAGGGCCAGGCATATTTCCCTGTGCTCCTCTCCTCTGTGCAGATTTGGGAAGCCTCTCCAGTCAAAATCAGTTAGTGAAGGTGGATGGTGACAGTGAAGGAGGAGAGAGGAGAGAAAAGAGAAGGTACATGACTGTGTGCGAATAAAACATGACATGTCTCACAAGGGCACTAGAAAAGCACTGGAAATTTTTGTGGGGCAGGGAAAGGAGAGAAGGGGAAGAAAGCAAAAGAAGGGGAATGTTGCAGTGGCTGTGGTAGCCAGGGGGCCAGAAGGCCCAGGTACAGTATTGACCCGCTGGTGGACAGACTCCAAGGTTTAAAGATCCCCCCTTAATTCTGTGAGAATGGCTTCTCTCATCAAATCTTGTGATCCTATGTAGATCCCCTATAAGGATGCAATCCAGCTCCCTGCTCTTCCCTCTCCTTCTCCCCACTGATTGTTGTTTTATTACCCCACCCCCTCCTGGACCCCTTTATAAGTTTGTCCCAATCGGGAGTGCGCACATTCCGTCACTGGACCCCCTCCGAATAAACTCATCAGAAATCCATATGGAGGCCTCCTCTCTCCTCTGGTTGCGCCTGGGCAAGCCAGCCCCGTGTGAGAGTGGCTGCGCGCTTCCATCGCACGGGTGAGAGAGAGCAAGCCAGCAGCTGTGCCAAGGGGCACTGCTGGGGGATTCCTTCGCTGAGGACCCCTCTGAAACAAGCAGCAGCTCCTCCATGCAGCCACCCACACAGCGTTAGGGGAAGAAAGATACCCCAAGCCCTTAAATATTCCCAAAATTCTAAGGTCCCCTGATTCCTCATAGGTCTTCTCTTCCCAGGCCCCAGAAATATTCCTATGTTCCAGTAGAGTCAGACATGCGGTGAGCTTGCTCACTGACTCCAGGTCAACAATACTGGTAGGTCTATGGCCACCTTCAGCATGCTGTGCTGTTTATTGCTCCTTCCTTCCTTCCTTCTGGCCTGAATCAAAGTGTGGTCAGTACCCCAAGAAATTCCTGTAAGTCTATGAAAAAAATAGGCTTCAAAAGCTCACTAAGTTCTCACAAGAGGGTGGGCAGCACATGAAGGTGAGCGGGATTCCTTCCTCCATTTCATTACACCACAAAGAAGCCTGCAGTGGAGAGAACTCGCCCAAAGGTCCCACATAATCTCTGAGCCTGAAGGGCAGTGTATCCAGAGCCTGCCCATAGGCTTCTGTCATTCCTGTGCTCTGAGAAGCACACGAGAGCCTTCACAGGAAGGACAGAAAAGCCTGGCAATCCTTATCTTCAGATCAGGTACTTCTGAATATTTCTGAACAATCTGGCTCATCTCAGACCCAATCTGGTTACAAAGGATGGAGCGACACACAGGTTTACAGCAGGCTGTGGTGGGACACAAGTCAGTGATGGAATCATCATTGGTGCACCCTTCTTTACAGTGTGGGTTTCATCCACAGCACACTCCAGCACAAACTCCAACCTCACGGTTGTTAACAATTGACGGGATTTAAAAGGCTGCATATATTTGGGAATTCTATTGGTTTAACTTTGCTGTTTCTGTATCCTCAGGCTTCCCATTTTCCAATGATAAGCGTGAGAAACTATTATAATAAAAACTTAAGTTCTCAGTTGACTACATGGCTTCAGGTGATGATGGCTTTAAAAGAAAAAACAAATGCTTCAAGACTCTAGATCATGTGTTGAGAGAAATATATGAATGTGAATCACAAGTTAATCTATACTGGGAAATATAAATTATTTATAAAAATCTAAATTTATAAATATCTAAAAGAATACAGCAAATCTTAACATCTCATTCCTTTAGAGTGCCATGAAATTATACTTGCATGAAGCCATTAACCCCAAAAGAGTTCTGATTACATGAAAGACTGAAAATCTGCCATGTGCCTACTCTCAATGTAGGTCAGCGTATGCACGGAGCGAAATGGAAGGAAACTTGAGGGAAATTATCCACCTCACCTTGAGAAACTCTTGCTTGAGGTTCTTCTGGAATTTCGATGTCTTAAGTTAAAATTGAACATGGTAAGATGGCCACGTGAGCAGTGACCACACAGGGAAAGGTGCAGATTGGAATGACTGCACTGATTTTAAGGAATTGGAATTTCTTAAACTGAAAAAGCTCGGAACAGGGTGACACCCTTGTGTTCATCCATCCATCTTGAAAGAATGATTCTTACACAGGGAGGCAAAATCACAGTAACAGCACGCACAAATCAGGCAGGGAAAATAGGGCAGAAGAGCATATGAGCAACAACTGGTCTCTTTTACGCCTCTGATGGCCTGCTCACTCATAACTGAATCACACATTTTAAATATTCTTTGGATACAGAAATACATGAAATGTACCATGTATGAAAAAGATACAGAAAAATGGAAAGGACTCAGAGGAGCCTAAGAAGAGTAACAGGTTTAGACAGCATGGTCTGTGAAAGAGGTGTGAGGAGGTTTATTTAGCCTAGAAAAGAGAAGCTATCCCATTTCACATCACAGCTAAGCCAGTCCAACCACCGGCACTTGTCTGATGCCCTCCCTAGGGCTTAATCCAGTGAACTAAATCAGCAGGAAACTAATTTTATTATTTATTTGAATGCTTCTCTACTTTATCTTCTGAACTAGTTCATCACAATCACATGAGGCCTGGCTGAATGGGGAAAAATGTAGGGTGGTTCATTTCGGCAGCAGCTGACCTTCAGATTGGCATAGCTTTAATGGGGAAGTGTATTTCTTTACACAAGACAGAAATAAAATCTGTATATTTTAAAAGTAGAGAGTGTTGAGCAACTTTGCTCTATCTACTGAGAAAGGAAAAAAAAAGGAATCTGATAAATATTTATCAGATTCTTGACTGATGTGATAAAACCCCTTTATAACAGGAAGAGTATTAAAATATTGTACATAAGAATACTGTGGAATTTCCTTCACTGGAATCATTACCAATGCATTACCCTAATTTGCCAGGATTAGTCCGAGGTTTCTTATCCTGCCTTGGTGCAGACGTGGATTTTGAGAATGATCTCTTGAGATTCATTCTATCCCTCCTTTTTTCTGACTTCCCGATTTACCAAGTTCACCCTTCCTGCCTGAGCTAGCTCTTATTGAACTCAATAGTACTTGGAAAAATGGCTTTAACAAGAACAGTGCCAGATTCTAACACTGCTGTTTGACTTATATTTTGTTCACAGAAGTATCTGTGAATATGCTGTTCAAGGACACATTATCAGACACACTGCTCATGATCTGCTTTGCGTTCTGGAAAACTTCCTAGGCTGGCGTAGCTGGTCTCTGAATACACCATGAAAATAAGCCCATAAGAACAAGTCACTCGTCAGAGGTCATTTCCAGGTTAAAGGTTTGCACTGCAAATGGGGCTGTAGTACTTGCAAGTAGTTGCTGAAGCATGATGGAAATCCAGTTGCAAATACGGGAAGTAGGGTCACCAACAGGGAAATGTGTACGTGGAGATACACAATTTCATTAAAATATCAGAAGAAAAGCATAGAAAACAGTAAAGTTTTGTTGAAATATAACTGGTGTTCACATTTAAAATACAGGAGTGTGAAAATGGGAAACTGGAGCTCAAATGAGGAAGAGAGCTGTGCTGTATTAAGGACTTTTTTTTTTTTTTTTTGTGGGGGGAAACTTTTCCAGAAATGACAGGCTGCAGAATCAATACATCAGGTTTGGAAAATACTGAAATGCACTTAACCTTCTGTCTCCCCAGCGTCAGTAAATGTCATTATTAATGATGTTCTCTAACAAAATGTTTTGTGGACAAACTAAACACTGCAGCCTTCCTATACAAAATTCTCTACTCACTTTACTGCAAGTAAGTTCTGGAAAAAGTCTTGTAGGTAGAAGAGAAAAAGTAGAGGCATTTATTAAGAAAATATGACAATCACTTTAATTAACAAAACCTTATTATCTAAAGAACTAGAGAAAACTAGCTCGAATGCAGCAAGGCTGTTGGATTCACCTAGAATTTCTGGGTGAGAGGGATCAAGCTAAAAAGTCTGTTTTACTGAGCATCTTTTCAAGTCTTTGCAAGTCCTGTCAAACGGAGAGGATCAATACTAATGTGGGGAGAGCACATAACCCCTTCAAAGACATCTGAGCACAGGAGGTGCTGTGTAATCACGCCCACCCTGCGAAGCTGGGCAGCCTCACATGGGAACCACCACTGTGGGACATTAAGCTGCCATCCACGGTTTGAGGAGCAGGCAGCTTTCTTCTTTGGCAAGCCCTACAGCCTTTGAAGCTGGGATCTGCTTGTTCTAAAGGGACTGATTAAAGAGGGAGAGGAAGCTTCAAAAGACCTCACTGCCTCTGTGAGCTAACTAGTCAGAAGGCTGCACTGACAACCTCTTGTGACATGTACCACAGTTTATTTTTTAACTTGTTCCTCATTCTGCCCTTTAACATTAGCATCTTCTTTCCATTTGCATGTGAGAACACTGAAGCTTGCAGAAACATCATAAAAACCCAGTTCCTCTACTTCAGATGGGACTCTCCCATATTTCTCCCCGCCAGGCTTCATGTGTTTTTTGTTTGGAAGTTTTGCTGTGATCCTGATTCAGCAGTGTGATACATGGCTGTGAGTACTGAAAGAATAATTCAATGGGAAAGGCAGTAATAACTGACACACAGAATAGGAAAGGACAAAATATGGTTTACAGTTGGACTCAGTGATCTTAGTAACAATTCTGTGATTCTCTGGAAATGCTAACAAAATTCTGAAGATGGGTCTGCAGTTCCTCCAGGCCTCTGTATGTGTGTGCCCATTTAATTTAATTTCACTCACCTAACGCTGATCTGTGTTGATACTGTCAGTTCACCCCATTGCCAGATGCAGCCCATTTGAGTCCAAAGCAGGACGATGCACAAATTATCTCACCTTTCTCAGTCCTGGCAGTGAACCTTGGGTCAGCATATTCTGCTTATTTCCTTCTCCCACTTCTGTCTGCCCTTGACTTTCTCAGCTGATTCACCAAAATACCACTTCTTATCCAAGCCCTTTCCGAAAAAAGCATTTCATAAGACACCCTTACTAACAGAAATAAGTTTTAGAGATTATCTCAGAGGGGAACTTCCAAATGTCTCCACTTTGACTGGTATGTCTTTTCAGGGAGGCCAAGGGTTTTCTTTATTTTGCTGACACCGCATCAAATAACTCAGATGTCCCATTTGAGGAATTCAGATTAAAAACAAAACCAGATCCATATTTATGTAATAAAGAAGCTGACAGAAGTGCTTTGGTGATTAGGCAGACATCTGGTTTAACATGTCTTGAAACTGTTGACCTCAGTGATTCACATCTCATCCTTTCAAAGAAAAAGTCTTCACTTATTTTCTCAGTTTATAGTTATGCTTTTTTATCTTACTTCCTGTGACCTTACTTTATGTAAGTCCTCTTGGGATAACAGAGACCACAGATGACATTTCTTGTTTTTATTGGTTCTGCTTTTGTCTTGGTTGTTCAAAATACAGTGAGGAAAAAAAGAAGAATTAAAAAAAAGAAGGATAGTACCACTTGATCACACTCATCATGAAGGCCTGGTCTTGTGGCTTACTCTCCTCACACGTTTGCAACAAGTCATTCCTTTCTCCATCACTCTCCAACAAGCTAAGGCAGCTGCTGGCACTCTGTCCCTGCTTCTCCTCCAGACCTGCCCCCGTTCCCTGCGGGTAGCAGATATCCTATTTGGCATGTCTGTGCTGATAAACAGCAGAGCATGAAGTGGTGAGCACTGATTTTGGACCCCTGCTTATCTACATTGCTTAAACTCTAATTTTGTGTTTTGGGTCTTGGACCATTTCAGCTGTCTCTGTCTGCAAGACAACCTGCTCCCGAGCTATCAGCACACTGGCTGAGCCAGCCAGTCTCACATGACCGCAGGGCCACGGACTGCAAGCAGAGTTTGCAGACCCAGGGAAGACAAAGGCATGGCCAGGCATCCCATCTACTGCCTTCCTGATGGGCCTTTAGTTATGTGGTGAAGCCTCATTGCAGGAGTAGTGTTTGCTCCTGTCACTGACCCTGCCGCTGGATCTACTGCTGAGAACCTCCAGGAATGAGTGGCAACTGTGCCTGCCAGAGCATGCTGCCAACCAAATCAGTAAAGATATACAGTTCAATCATTTTTAGGTAAATGAACCTTGGTTTAAAATTAAAAGCATTGAAAAGTCACTTGCACGCCTTGCTATGTACCTTTACTCCTTGCTACATAAACTGGAGCAAATGCTGTATGCCTGACTTGGAGGAATTTCACGTGGAGGAAGAAGGCTACAGTTCAGTCTGCAGGGTAAGTTCACACCACCCTGATGAGGCCAGGTGGCACTCCCCATAAGCTGAAGTGCCTTTGTTTGCAGGAACCTGAACTATTAAACACTCCATGAAATGGCTTCTTCCAGCTGTGCTACTGCAGTACCTTAAAAACGGAGAGCAGAGACAGCACTGCCACCTGCTGCTCCCAGGGACATGGCTCTCATGCTCACCAAGGGCATCAAAGCTTTCCTTTAGAACCACAGAATACTCTGAGCCGGAGGGGACCCACGAAGATCATTGAGTCCAATTCTTAAAGCTTGGATGCTAAATGCTGCCATGTACTGCAAAAATAAATTTACTGTAAATGTTAAAAAATTAAAAAAATTTATAGTTGAAAATTATCTACCATAAAATTAAATACCAACTTTGGTCTTTGCAAAGTGTCAGGTAATAACATAAGCTACCATTACCGTCCCGTCACAGTTCTAAAAAGAAAGCAAGCCTTCTTGCCACCCTGTTTTGCAGTGTAGTCCCATGCTGTGATGCTGCTGTCTTTGGCTAGTTCAGTGTAGAGAGTTTGGTTAGGAATTTACCGAAACTGCAGGCAATCAGCCTCTCACCAGACTAAGACTTTATATTAACAATGCTGTCCTTAAAGAAAGGCATGATGGGCAACAGACGAGAGTGATAGTGGTAAGAATAATATGCAAAAAAAACCCCTTTAAAATCCTATTGAAATGCATGACCTAAAAGCGATAGTGTGTGTATTGACTCTTTTTCTGCATCACCTGTCCTGTACAGCTGAAATTATCAGCCCGAGTCTTACACACCTTGTCTTTGATCAACACTATCAGAACTGCACCTAAAGCAACACTATTTTAAGGTCATATTAGAAACCATCACAACATTTGTAGTGCTAAAATGGTACATTATTGGTAAAAGATAATAGCTACTACTATTGCTCTAAAGGTTTGTGGAAATGGGGCACTGATGTTTGTGGCTGGCAGGAGCTGTGGTTCCTGCAAATAAATCCAGTCACAACAGACCTGAGTAGTGAAGGATAGCTAAGGGTCACTATAAAGTCGGTGCAAATGAAACTGGGATTTTAACAGCTAGGCCTGTGACCCTGAAGCTTTTGATGACACTTTAATAAAGAATTAGATTAGAATCTGTGATTTAACTACTGAGTTGCAAAATTTGCCAGAAACTGACAAAAGGTGATGATTTTTTCTCACAACAACGCCTATGTACATTTTAAAGTAACTACTTTTTGGGAAATTAAATTTCAGATCTTCCCCCAGAAAGCATTTAGATGAAATACAGACGTGCATATGGAAAGACAGGCATGCTGTGCAGCCAGTCACGCATCCTGGCAGAAACCGTAGGGAACTGCAGCCACCAAGTTGAGAGAGGCCAAAATTTCAACTTCTATATTTACATTTGCATGTTGATTTCACTGGGAAAGATCTGCTTCCTGGCTTTCGGAACACCACTTCTTTGTGCTAGATTCTAAAGAAAACTGCTTTTCATATTAAAAACAGCGCTTGGCACACAGTGTGGCATTAACACCTGCTCATGCTTTGTCTTGCAGTGCTTTGGATCAGGATCATCCTTGCTTATCAACTCAAGCTGTCTGCTGCTTCACTACCGAGGTGTATGAACGCCGCTCTGTAAGCCCGTTCTTCTTCCCTATTAGAGCCCTCGCTCATGAATCATTCAAATCCCTCAACCTGAACCCTGCTTTACTGCTGCCTTTAGTAATTTTTATTTATGCCTGGAAACTCTTTGGGATGTCAAAAAAGAACCGACTGAAACAAATGCATTCCAATGTATGTCTTTCCTCCTGCAGTGCAAAATTTAGGCAGGTTAGCTTCGAGCACTGGCAGCTTGAACAAGAGTGGAGCAAAGGAGTATTTCCCCAGCCAGACATGATTCTCAAGTGTGAGAAGAGGACTAATACAGCATTACCTCCTGGACAGCCAGGTGCCTGACATTTCCCAGCTGAGGCGTATTTAACTGGGTCCTCATTTGGATGCATCAGGCTAGGTTTGCCCAGCCTAAGCACTGTGAACGTACTCAGAGTCTTTTCTAAGGAAAACTACTGTGAATCTTAACACAAACATTGAACGTGACATTCCCAGACTAGTTAGAACACATGGCACACAAAATACTACTCTTACTGCTACTAACAATAATAAAGAAATCAAGAAATCATTGAATAAAATTGGGGATTATGTATATATATCTACTATGACGTTCAAACTTAGTCAAGATGGAAGGTAGAAGTTAAGAAAAAAATTATATAGGATATATTTTTCCATATTTTCTTATTCACACAGCGTTAGTGGACAAAACACATTCAGGCTTCATGTGCATTTAACAGTAAATTGTTTCTCACTCTGGTACAGCAGCTTGAAAGACCTCAAACCTAACTACTGTCTTACTAGCTCAGGTGATAGATGTTTGTGCTTCAGGGGTAGGGATTTATGAATTAAATTAGTTATGCTTTCCTGTGCAGCAATTTGCCAGAAGAAGTGTGGATGGATTTGCGATTTGCATAATAACAAGGTTTGAAATACTCAAAGCTGAGGAAAATAGAACAGAATATTTCAGTCGGATGGGACCGACGATGATCACCTAGCCCAAGATTTAGGCAAATACCTCCAATTAATGTAAGCGGAAGTTGTGTGGCTCAGACCACTAATAAGCTTTGTCTTCAACCAAGAATCTTTAGAATGTCATAAATTTTCTTATACAACCTAGTATTTTGTTCTCTGAGTAAGCTGAATGCTATATAGAAGAGGAATTGCTTAAATCCTACAAGAACACTCAAAATAAGATGTAGGTATGGTGAATGGAACAAACCAGGTGTTAGCTTAATCTGGTGTGGTCTGTAAGGTTAAAATGCCCAATAAGCTTACTGACAATACCCAGCTGAGATTGGTAAACAAAATTTTATTCTTCACAGAGGAAGCACAGTATCAGCAAAACCATTTTTGCTCAATGCATGAGGGGGAAAAAAAAGGTTTACATAGAAGAATAAATTATATGACGCAGGGAGACACTACTTGGGCAGATATTATACAGTCGGTTTTACAGCATGTCAGTCACTATAATATGTATAGATGAGGTTACCTCGATGTTTCCCAACCTGTATATCAAATACATGCTGCTGGAATGCACCCAGCTCACTTCTGAAGAGCTCCTGTGGGCAATGTGATTACTAACACTAAATAGAGTTTAAAATATTTTTCCTCCATATACCTATCAGAAGACCCTCTCCATTCCATTCACCCACTCCTCTAGTCCATCCTACTCTTGAGCCCTGTTCTGGGTGCATGACATGTAGCTGACTTGGCACTGCTGAGAACGTGGCCTCCTGTTCTTGCAAAGATGCCAACTCTTAGGGTCGTAGGTAAGTACCTTCTTTGCCTTCACAAACATTTTTTTTCTACTACAAAGCAAAAAAAAAAACCCAAACAGGTGTGTTGAATATATTCACTGAGGATTATGGAACAAAGCAACAGCACAGTAAAAGGATGAAGGTAGAGGTTTCTTGGATAAGGTGATCAGAACCTCCCTACGAGTATGTGCTTTCCTGTTGTCAAGTGGTGGTGATCGAAACATCACCTTTGTCCACTAGAAATCAAGGAGAGAGCCACAACAGCCTTGACCTGGGGACAGAGGCTGAGAGGTTAAGAAGGGAGATCGCCTGGGTAGGTTACTGATGAGTATTTTAAAGTCACTCCACTGTCAAACAGGTTTGAATAACCGCATTTATTGTCCGTATTATATATATCAGTATTAAATACCTGGTTATGTAGCTATTGTACTCCTCTCAAACACTGAAAAGATGGGCCTGAGGGCTCATAACATACAGAAGTAATAATTCTGTACTTATTTTACTTCTCCGTAGCTATATATTTCATTTCTTCCTTTCTCCTCTTCCCTCTTAACAATCCTTACACTTGGCAGTTTTAATTTCTTCCCTCTTTCAGACTGTCAGTCACAAACAATATCTTGACTTACAAAGAGATCTTTTCTTATTTCAGAGGCCTTTTACTGTCACTATGACTGCAGGCTTTATGCTTATCTCTCGCTTCTCAGATAAGCTTCCCCTTCACTAAGATCCATCCTATAATCTCAACCTATTTATATGTGATTTAACCTCCTTGAGATGAATAGATTTTTTCTGCTTGTTTTATTTGAAAGGATTTTATTTAGGGGACTCAGTTCTGATACAATCTAGACTCTTGGCATTCAGTTAAAAAATACAAACAATAACGAAGAAAGCTTTCCATTTTCTGAGAAAGGCATTTTGGCAAGAACTGTACATACACAACACTCATGAAAAATTAAAAGGTGAAAACAAATAAACAATTTGCTTTGCATGGGCATAACTCTTTCCAGGCTAGCAAAACTTTGGGGCATACACTTCTGCTGTTGTCATGTTGCTGACACACGAAAGATAATTCTGTGCTTGGTTCATAAGCAATTAACAAATAATCTTTTCTTTTTCAAGAGCTTGCAGTACACAAAGAGAAGAGTAGAGAGGCTCTTAAAAATCTAATTCCTATATTCTCGAGGGCTTAAAGACTCTGTAGGCTGCTGGAATTAAGTGGCTGTGATTTTCTGTAAATCCAGACATTTGCTTCATTAAAACTTCATGAAATCTAAACACTTACACTCTTCATTCCATGTATCTCTTACATGTCCCAAACAGTCTCTCAAACATTTATTCTGTTGATATGTTCATTTTTAGTGATAATGTGTTATTTGCATTTACATGGATCATAGATAGATGATATCTTCCAGGAAATCCCTACAAAGCAGAGCAGTAATCCCTCAGAACAGGAAAGCACATTCAGAATTTTCTAGACACATTAACTGAATTCTATTTGGGCCTCTCCAAGAGGCCAAGAGCAAAATACATGCAGTGAACTTTCCTGAGAAGGAGGACAAGCTTGCCAAACTCACCTTCAAACAGCAGCAACCCTCAGTCTTTCTTTACAGGTAAGAAACAGATGCTTTTCATTACTTTGGGCAATAACATCTCATTAGCACGGCACATCAGCAAGTTGGGAAACATCAGCTACGCTTGATTAGGTTGATTCCAGGTTTCTTCAAGCTTGGCTCAGTCCAAACCAAAAATCAGGTTGGTTTATGCAGTGGATAACAGGTAGCAGAAGTTGTGGAAACACTGCTAAGGATAAGGGCTGAAGGAAATGTTCTGGCACACTCAGTTTTGGCCCTAACAGAAGGCTGTCTGCTGTCTCACCCTCTAGGCAGAGATTTTTGGCAGTTTAGCAGCAAATCATTTCCCCTGCCAAGTAACTGAAATGTATTCTCCATGACACATTATTTTACATGGCAGGTCAGGAAGGGTATCAGTGAATAGCAGGTCCAGCATCTCTTTCTGGCATGGGTTGAACAGCTGAGATTCACTGCCTGCAGGAGCTAAGAGTATCTAATTACAGCCTTCACTCACAGATGTCCTCACTGGCACGAACTCTAGTTATAGCCATTGGTGACATGTACTTTGGCAAGGTCTTGACAGAATGGATATTTTCCAGGATGTCTGGATCAGCTGAGAGCTTGTGGAGCTGCACTCACCATGTAGGAGGCTCTGAGGCCAAAGAAGGAGAAACAAGTTTGAGTACGCTAATATTGAAGGTTCTCTCTATGTGTATAGAAATAGTTTTCACTTCTGTGGAAGTGAACAGCAATTCTCTGATGAGATTTCATTAATTTCATTTCAGGCTGTGTCGAGAGACGATGAAGTCTGGTGGAGAGACGCTTAACTGTGAGGCACAGTGGAAAGGTGGAACCACCTCTACTCAAAGCACCCTTCGGGACTGATACCCTGATGGGACATGAGCAAGCAGGGGACTGTGAAACACTGCACAAGCCTTGTGGTGCCATTCATTCCTTGACAGTTTAACAGCACTCGGTAATTTACACGGGGTGTGGAACAAGCAGGGTTTGACACCCATAAAGTCAGTTCTGCCATCGGGGATACAAACTTAGGTCTCAGCAGAGAAAAAAACTAAACTAGTGCAAACATGTTTTTCTCAGGCAGTCAAGCAAGGTACCTAAGGTAGTAAAAAATCATTTGCCAACTTATCTATACTAGAGTGCCCTGTGAGCTTTCACCCCCTTCACACATTTGCAGATGCTGTAAGCACCCCTGCCTAAGGGTTGTGATATTTCTTCTATTAAACTTAACAGGAATTTTAAATTGTTCTCAACAGAAAAAGATGCAAAGAGAACAAAGCAGCACATTCAATTTCTGAGTCTGTTGAAATGAATGATTGCATTTCATTTGCTTATTTTAATCTAACTTAAAGAGTTAACATTGGTTAAGCACAGCTTGCATTGGCACATAGTGGCAGAAAGCAAAAGCAAATGCATTAATTCATTCACTGTTCACTGACCACAGTTATGATTTTGTAACATGCTAGATTAGTGAACAGTATACCTCCAAATCACAGCTAAAGTGAATACAAAAATTTGAAGCACACAGTCACCAATGTCATTACTATTAACTATTCTACCTTTGAGGGATCACTCAGTTGAAAAGAATAATTATATCAATACATTTTAATTCCTTTTTTTAAAACACATTTTTGTAAGAAAAAGGGTGTAAGTGAGACCTGTAAATTTTGAAAATTTCATTAAAAGGCATTTTCTCTTGGATAGAATTCCTACCCAGGAATGATACCACCCTTGTGATTAGCTTCTCAGAAGAACAGACTTAGGGACAGCCCTTAACTTGCTCCCCTGCAGATTAATGCTCTTATCTTTTGATTGTATCCAAAAGCACCAAAAAATGTGCTTTTACCCCTTTAAAACCTATTCTGAAGCCTGTCCAACCCTACAGGAAGGCAGGCTGGTAAGAAGGGGGAGTAGAGCTTGTTTTTTTAATCCTAATTAGCTAGATAATGAGTTGTATTTTCCCTATTAGGAGAGCTCTTTTGCTGAATCCTCATACTGCTAAATTCTAAGAGACAGCTTAAGGCTCTTGACTCACACTGATGGCTAACGTAGAGGATGGATGTAGTTTCCACTCACGTTTGCAGAGGTCTGGTTGTCCTTCTGTTGTTGCTGCGGTAGAAGCCAGGTCAGAATGCTATTTATTCACAGATAGGAGAATTGCTGAGGGAAGATTTGAAGACATGAATGAAATGTTTCGCAGAGATACGCCACATTAATTTCAGAGAGCCCAGGCTCACAAAAAGAACCCTGATTTAAAGCTGCTCCATAGGGGTTGCGCGTAATTTCGCACAGGAGAAGAGCCTCACGTCTCGAGCATGTAAAATACCACAGCACTGCACGTTATAAAATGACACAGCTGTCCTCCCCTCCTTTGGTATCGGACAGGCCTGTAACTTCCCAACGATTAACCAAAACAGGGAAACAGGGAAACAAGTATCGCATTTTCCTAGATATCACCTGAAAAGAAGCAGTAGGGAGTATTTCCCCATTTGACATAAGGTGCATGGCCTCTGTTCTTGTGTTCTCCAAATTCAGTGATGCTCAAGATGTGTGTGGAAGGTGTCCCCTTCAGTGCTCTTCTTTACCGAGGCAAAAACTACCTGCATGTCCCCGTGACATTGAGAGGGTACCTTTTGTCTTCCAATTTTTGCAAAGGTGCTTGAAGGAAATTAACACAGCTCTGACCTTCACTAATTGCTCAATTGATTATGTTTCTCAGTCACACTCTGTAGCTCTATTGGCCAAGGACACAGAAAACACAGCTGATGTCTGTCCTCTTTCTCTCCCTCCCTCTTCCCCAGACTCTGCAGAGCGTTGCCCTCACAAAATTATCCAAAGCAGTATCTGTAGCACCCTGGCAGGAGGAAAGTGCATGAGCCCTCGATGACTTTCTGAGGCCCCTTACAGCCTGTATTATTCTGATTCTTCGACATCTTTCATGCTTGAATATGCGGATTTCCATAGCAGCTGGATTTCCTAGAACATGCAGTTCCAGCTAAACGTATTCAACTGCATATGCAAACACGGAGACAAAACAATCTCTGTGAACAGACATTGCCAGATGGAACTTCACAGGTAACTCATTACAATTCACATGAAATATGGAAATCCATGAATGTGTGCATTTATATTCAACTATATACAGCATGTGAAACTGAGTTTGCAGAGAGAGAGAGCACTCTCTTTAGAAGGAGTTGAGTTCTTCTTCTGTCCTTGGGTGGAATAATGCACAATTCAAGTTTTTGGAAATATTACTTGACATTACTTGAGTGTGATGCTGAGGCTGAACAACGATTTAGAAATGGGAAAGGTTTCAAGCCAAGAGCCATCCATTAACTGTCAAAGTCAAACCTATGGAACTGCACGTTTTTTAGAGAGCATATAAGTGCCAAAAATGCAAAGGATTCCTGACTCTTAGGCAATATGCTCTGCTGTGGGACTCCTAGACTCTTTTTCTTGCATCCTCTGAACAAGATTGTGAAGCTTAAGCGAGCATATTTGAACCTCCAGTTCAGTTTAGATCACTAACTCCTTTTGATGATTTTATGCAGAAGGCTAAATATTTCACTGAATTCAGTGTTAAAATTCAAACAACGCAGTCATATGCAATTAGGTATTTTCTAAGCAGTATTATACCATTTCACACAGTGAAGACTGCTAGGAGAAATGATAAACCAACACTTTAGTTCAGAACAGGGATAAAATGTGTTCTTGCTCTATTAAGTTTCTCACAAAGATGCTGGATATATAGTAGTTTACATCTACCAAAAAAGTATAGTTTTCTCTTTATGTGCCTTGGGTCATGCTGGCAATACTTTGGAACCCTGTGTATCTCTTAATTGCAATGTGGACTTACTCCCACTAGGTGTTACCCTTCCTCCATGGCTTGTGAAGGAAACTGTCCTCCCTGAACAAACCTGGATCATCCTTGGGTGTACCGCCCAAAATGCCAAATAGGGGCCCATCGTGATGGAAACATCTTTGGAAACATGGAAACAACAAAAGCCTCCCCCGAAAAACCCCCCACAAACAAACAAACAAACAAAAAGCTACCCCCTCCCCCAACTCAACTAGATCAATCCCCCCAAACCAATGTAAACTTCTCAAAATATTTAAAGAAGAAAAACAGTTGTATCCTGACAGGTTACGACCGTGTGACCGTAGCCAGTTCTGGTCAGCAGCTAATAGCAAACACTGAAATGGGACTGTCTTAACTGAGGGAGCTATTGCTCAGAAATGTCCCAGTACTGCACAGTCAGAGAAATTCAACGACACATTTGTTGTCGTAAAGCCTCGCCTGCTCATTAGACCACATTTAATATTTAATGCCCTTTATGGGGGCTGTATGCCTGACAGGAGGCATTCTGTGGCAGCCTTTAATGCTGCATGTACCAGTGTTTCACCGTCTCCCACACAAAATAAGAATAAACCACTATGACTGCGTTACGCAACGCAGCGACTGACACATAAGTAAAAAACTGTTGATGTATTTACCTGTTGTAATACCCACAGACAAAGTCCAATCCTCCTCACTGAGACAAACGTTGCCAAATGAAAAGAGATGGGAAATGGAGAAGAAATTAGATGAACATATTGTGAAAAGAGGAAAAATCTGTTGACGAAAGAAGTTACAATAACCAAAGCCTTGCAGCCAGGCAAGGCATAAAGCAGCAGTGAGATGCCCACAGAATATAATTTCTCTGAAGAGACGTAGCTTCAAAACAGTTATTTCAGTGCTGGGCATGTTTTTAAGCCCAGAAAATGACATCTATCGCAGAGACAAACACTGCAAGCTGGGTCTTTGCCCAGGACTGTTGAACAGGCTGTATGAACAGTGTCTTCCTATGAGAAGGCTCCTTGCTCCCTTTTTGAAGGGGAGTCTGGAGTCAGCTTCACATTCACACAGAGAACACTGCAGTGGGATGGACTGGTTTGTGCCCTTAAAAAAGGACCTGGGACGGTGGGCCAAATAAAGTGTTCGTGTCAGCTGTGTTCCCCCCACCCCTTTAACGTGCGTGGCTTTGGGCATCACGTGGTGCTGCACAGGAGCACGGTGGCTCCTCTCACCTGACCTCCCACGAGGCAGCAGGCAGGCGGAGGTAAAGCTCTGGGGAGCCAGTGTCTGAAGGAGCAGCATAACTTACTCATCTCTGAAGCTTCTGAAAATATGCACTGGAAGAATCCATCAAGCTCAGGTCTTACGAAGTCTGGTCTCAAATCTAACAAAGCTGAAGACAAATAGAAAGTTCAGGTCTAATGACTATGTTAGTGCCTTTTTTTTTTTTTTTTTTTAACCTGCATGAACACTCACCTAATGCCAAAAAAATGAAATAATTGTAATTAACAGATGAATTAAAGATCCTTTTTTTTTTATATGGGAGAATTTGTTAAGACTCACCTGCTGGAAGGTACAAAATCTTCCACTGCAAATTCTGCTATGAATAAGCGCCTGCTCAAGCATTATATGATCTCATCCTCTGGGTGCACAGTTTAATCACAGTGCTCTCAATAGAGAGCCCACACTAGGGAAAGTGGAGTTTAAAATACGAATCTGTGGGAGGCTCTTGAGGTGGCTTCTTGCTAAGTATGGCCGGGAGCAGGGTGATGTGGGGGGAGATGCCACATTAAGAGACCAAGAAGTAAAAGCAACTCCATAAAACTGTCACCAGCAAACCACCACGTGAAAATTTCATGTGCTTTTACTCTGGTGAATTGACCCTGAAATAGTATACAGGAAGAAAACAAAGATTCTGTGTGTGGCAGTACATGTCACATTATTTCCCCCTTTTTTTTTTTTCCTCTAGCAACAAACTCAGCTCTTTAAATGTGTAGCAAAACAACATAATTCAGGATAATTTTATTTTTCCCTCATCTTTCAGAACTGTTTTAACCTCTCTTCTATTTCTCTCTCTCGAAAAAAAAACCCCAAACAAAAAAAACCACCAAACCAAAGAAACCAAAACAAAAAAAAAAGAAAAAAAAAGAAAAAAAGAGAAACAAGCTCTTGCAACGAAATGTCAGCAAAGCATCAGATTAACCTACTTTGCCATTTCATGCCCACAAATGAAAATACTTGGTGGTCAAAGTCCTGGCAACTGGCTTTCCAACATGGAAAGAGCAACGGTCCACATCTTTGTTAGTCTTGTTCAGATGAAACTCCTGTAAATTCTGAGTGTCCACTCTCCCCAGACCACCCCGTCTCCTTCCTTAGACCACAGCATCTCCCTGTCAGCTCTCCCTAGACACATCATGCTTCTTTATCATCCATTCCCTTTTCAAAACTTCTGTTTCTTAACTGCCCCTCTTCTTCCTCTTCTTCTCTTGGGCAAACTTATCTTGCTTCTTGAGAACTAACCTGCCTTTCCTTCCTTTCCCACTTCTCAATTTTTGAAGGACTTCTACCCCCTGCCTCTGCATCTTCTGATTTCTACTTCAGGGACCACTGCAGTGGGGCACTTGCAGCAGGGTAGTCCAGAGAAGGGTTTGCCACCCCTACGAAAGGAGAGAGCACGGACCATTGTCTTCATCCTCCTCAGACCCTCCGGTCCTTTGAGCTGCTCTCTTGAGGAAGAAAGCACACTTGAGCTCCCACGGGAGAGCGACTGAATGCATCGAGGCAGCAGCTCCTTATTGTTGCTTGCAAAGAGACACAGTGTAGATCAAATTCAAGCAAAAGCCTGAAACAACTTAAGTGCTTTCTACCAACGCATGTTAAATAGGTGCTTATGTTTCACGCAGATCCCGATGTACCTAATTAATCCTAATTAAATCTGAGCTGTAAGGGCACCTAAATATACAAATATGCACGCAGACACGAGGAGCCTGGTTCTCTCGGTGAAGTGCCGCTTGTCAGGCAGCTGGAGGGGACCCCATCCCCGCCGGGCTGTCCCTCGCCACCAGGGTCTTCCCCCGGCCAGCGGGGCACCTCTAGGACGGCGCTCTCGGTGCCACCCGACGGTGTGATCCGCCGAGCCTCCCTCCCGGAATGCGGATCGGCGGGGGTTTTCACGGAGTCCTTCAGGGCATTAAAAACCTGCGTAGTGATGGGCATGTCTCGCAAGCCCGAAACAGGCCGGGGAGCCAGGTGAGGCGAGAGCGGGCACCACCACAGGCTCGCGTTTTCTCCTGCGAAGGCGACAGGAGGGAGGGGCAGGACACGGTTATCTCGCTCGGATTCTCACTCGGCGGAGGTTGGGACAAGCCTTAGGAAGATTAGCACGGGTACAACACAACTCCTTCGGCAGAGCAGCGGCGTCCCGCCGCTTGCCCGCTCCAGCAGCTCGGGGCAAAGAGGGCTTTTCTTGCCTGCGAAAAACGAGATGTCTCGGAGAAGCCGAGGAGCGAGCCGAAGCCTCGCTCAGGGGGCTGGGGGAGGCGGGACCCTCAAGGTTTTATTCCTGCTGGACGCACACCGCGGTGCTCCCCACGGCGAGGAGAGCCCGGCGGACGCGCACCGGGCGGCGAGAGGGTCCCCACCGCAACCGGGGAAGGAGGACCGGGGCGGGGGGGGGGACGAACGACGATGGGGGACCCTGCGTCAGTGCAGGGCCGTCCCCTTCCCCTCCCCGTGCGCTCGGCTCTGCCTCCCGCCAGCCTCCCACGCCTCCCGCGA
>VZTA01004731.1:53601-97412 GCA_013398855.1 Mohoua ochrocephala
AAAGGAAATGTCCACCACTCCTCTCCCACATTCTTGAGGAGGGAATGCAGTGCTGGTGTGATGAGAACAACCTTTCTTCTTGGCTTCAGAGATAACTGAAATAACCTACAATGTTGCCATCTCAGTTTTGTCTGTTTTCCTGGTCTTGGCTGAACTTTAAGGTCACACCCACCCTTAATAAGTGGTCCTTTAGAAAACCATATATTCATAACTATGTAGACTTCCATAGATTTGGATGTAGTTGGGTTTTGACTCATATTTTCCAAATAGCTTAGTGACAAGCTGTCCTCATATTACAGCGAAGCCTGTGATTATTAGAAGCCTGGAGTTAAAGTTTTTCCCTTTAAAGGGGCAGAGACTGTACCAAGAATGCCTTTTTTTTTTTTTTTTTTTTTGTAAAGGATACAAATGATGCACTTTTTTTCCAAATTTATGGTCTTGTACGAACACTCCTAATTTTCCCCACCTTGTAAAATTCACTTCCACATCCTCCTATGGCTGGCAGCTCAAGGCGCGAGTATTTCTGAAAGCTGCAAGCACCAAGAGGTCTTGCAGTGATTCACAATTGTTCCATAGCAGTCCCTTCCTGCTGTGGTCCCTTGTGCAGTCAGAGCTGAGCTGGGTGGGCAGCTGAGTCCCAGGCCCCAGGATTGCCCACTGGCCCTGACCACAGCTGCCCCTCCTGCCTTGCTTCCTTCCTGGCCATGACCAAGGTAGCGCAGGAGGCCCTGAGCCAGCACGGTCCTGCTGCTGGTGCCTTCTCTGAATGAAGGGGCAGCATTTGTATTCTGCTGCGCTCCGTGCAGCCCAACAGCCACACACTGGCACTTCTTCTCCACCAGACTTCTGACCCACTTATTTCCAGGGTTGGCTTTCACAGTCTGCACTTTATCTGCCGTCTCAAGGTATGGCTGGAATATGGGAAAGATTCAGCTGTTTACAGTAGTCTGTCTAATAGTTTTTTGCCGTGACACTAAAAGGACAATAAAGACAACTCACTTAGAGTTTTACAGCTCTTTAGAATTTTCTGGTTTGAGTAAACCATGAAAAGTGCTGTGTAAACTATAATAACACTGGGTAAAGGCACCTTTTCTGTTATAGGTGACAATGATAACTTTATTAGTTTTGCTGGAGCACAAGCATGTTTATCCTCTTGGACTCGTTTGTATCATGCTGGAGGCTGACGAGCACTCACTTGCAGGTAACTGGACCAAACAGTCCAACTCCTTTAGAAAATGTTAGATTAAGAGCATATGTATATGAATGCACTAGTGCTTCTCTTTCTAGAAGAAAAGTTTCTGCTTGGCAATTATCAGATTGGATGTTTTCCAACACATCACCTCCTAGGGTTTGAGAACAGAAAGAAATGTCCAGATCGTATGGTCTGCTGTTCAAAATAGCATACACCGTAGGGCTTTCCTGAACACAGTCTTCGAATCAGGCGGTGAAATTTCTTAGACCGTCATCTAACTTCATGGATGATCCTGCTTGTGCAAAAGAAAACATCACAGTGCCCGATTAACTGTTAGGCTGTGAATGCCACCAGCTTTGGCTTTCACCCAGAAGGGTCTGCAATGTCTTCTTCACCGACACCATGAGGTCGTTGAGAGTGTTCTGCAGGAGGATTTGTACGGAAGCAGCTCCACTGGTCAAGACCTGGGGATGAGCTGTCCTGTCATTTCCTTCAGTTCCTGCCGCTTGTCCCTGTAACCAGTTTTGTGTTGGCACTGCTGATCTGGCCATGGGGTGGACCAGTTCAGGGACCTGGTGTAGATAGAAACCTATAAGCAAACAGGAAAAGGCAGGCCTGCTTTCAGCTGGATCAGCTCCCTGAACAGGCTTACAGCATAATGGAGTTAGTGCCAGGAGAAGGAGCCTGATACCTAAACAGAATGAGCCTCTGTGGTCTGTCAGTAAGGCATGTTTTTCACTCCTTTAGTCATCTCCTGTCTCTTCTCTAAATCCTCTTCAATTTATTAACGTCTTTTGAACTTCTGATTTCAAGTACTTCTCATTCTAATAAGGGAATGCACCAAAGCCAAGTAACATTGTCCTATCTTCTGGTTTTTTTCCATTCATTTGTTCAAGGTTTGCATTAGCAGGCCCAGGGATTTAAGTGTCACCGGAGCTTATGTTCAGTAAACCATGACTGGGAGCACCTGTATTCTGTCTCCAGAATTCTGTCCCAATTATCAGTCAAAATGCATGGGAGTGCGTAAGATGTTTTCTTATTAAACATTTTGCCACAGTTTAACTTCTAACAACTAAAGAACAAAGCCTAGTGAAAGTGGATCTAATTTCTACACATCAGTGTTGATGGACATCACAGTGACACACATGATTGGTATCATTTGCACTGGTTATTACATTGGATAGGTAGTTTTCAACTACATGGATGGATGGCTGAGGACTGATTGTCAGGTTGGCAGGCCTCAAGTTCCTAAATTACCCAATTTTCTTTTAACCACGGTCCAAACAGTCTACGTTTTTTTCCAGTCCTCTGGAGCTTCCCCAGGGATCTGAGATTTTTGAGAAGGCTGCATTAGTAATTACACAGGCTTGTAAACATACCAGATAAAAATTGGCCAGACCTGACTGAAAAATTACTTGGCGTTCATATTTTTTGATTAGTTTTGGAAGGGAAATTGGTCATTATTCCTAACAGACCTGATGAGCAAAATGTTTATACTTCTCCTGAACTAACGAGCCTACAAATTCCATCTAGTAAAGAATCTGTACAATTTTTCACATTGTTCCAAATAAAATTAAATAATTTCATTTGTAATCATGCTGACTTACTACTTTCTTTGTGTTCTTTTTTCTTACCTTATTAAATTTATACAATGCAGTTAGTACAGTATTTGGAATTTAGAGCTTTGATTTATACAGATTGTGATAGCCTTCTCTTTCCATTTTAGACTTTGTATCTATGACTTTTTAATAGAAGCTATCTGGATCCTGTCCCAGGATGTACTGGATGACTGTAACTCCTGTTGATCTCAACAAAATGTGCTGTCACTACAGGATGTTAATGAAAACTTAGACAAAAGCAGTATTCTCTTTTTTACTTTCAGGACTTTACATTTACAGTTAATTTGCTGAACCTGTAACCTAGGTTTTAGAAATACAGTATTTTTAAAGGTAATTGTCTTGATATGCAGCTAGTGTGAATTTATACCATCATGTTACTTTGTGTTTTGACTGTTTAATCTCTTACTATCGATTGTGGTATACGTACAAAGAATATCTAGATGGATACCAGACGAGTATTTTTCTAAGACCTTTCCCAGCACTCTTTCAACACATTTAAAAGTTGCTTCTTCATTAAATACCGTTATTCCTAAACTCCATTTACAGAGTTACCTGAGAACATTACTGATAGGCATTTTGGAGTATTACACACATGGCACACGGGTCATTCCTTTGTTCTTACCTGGACTTGCACTCTCTGGAGTTGGTATTTGCTTTTTTCTGAGGCCCTGCTTCCAGTATGTATGAACTGGTATGGAAATCAGATGGACAGTGTGGAATTCAGCTGTGGTAAAGGCATGTGGCCAAGTAAGAGTGTCATCACTGACAACCTCTCAGCTCCTAGAGGCTGCACACCTTGCCTACCCACCCCACAAATTCGTGGTGTGTGAAGGCTGATACTGTCTAGATAAATAACAAACACTTAACATTAAAAGCAATAGGCTGTAGTAGCTTTTCTCTTACTTTGTGTTTATCAGGTTACTCTTCAAGAGAAGGTGCCATTGTAGCTTTAAACACGATCTTGACTATAATTCCCTCGCTCTAACCCCTACAGTTGTGCTCTCCATTTTTCCCTTGATATTGTCTTAAATAGCTTCCACTTTTTCATTTGCAGCATTAAATTACAGGGAATTGGAGGAAGAAATTTTTCTTTAAATTAGCATCCATAGACAATGTGAAATTACTTTTAATCTTAATTTTGATAGCAGCAAGGAGGAATAAAAGAGTCACTGACTGAAATCAGCAAGTCATTCCCTTTATACAATACCAGAAGAGGTAGTTCTGAATAAACTGGTTTCAATCAAGCGAGAAACTTTTCCTGTGGTCAGAGCATCTCTCTTCTGGAGCAGCAATTGCCTAATACTGAACGTTTTCTTCAAGATGAAGTATGCATCCCACAGATGTTTCTCAAACACAGGACAATAATTTCAGAATAAGAAAATCGTAAGAATCTCAGTAAAGCCCACGGTGCATCTTGGAGTACTGTGTCACAAACCCATTTTTAAGTATGTGGCAAAGCACTGTGCTGGTGAGTTCAATAAGGAATTGTCTGCTGTAAATGTACTATGCAAAGACAATATGCTTTGCTGATTTCCCTTCTCCAAGGAAAGGTCATGAGAAGAAATGCATTTTGAATGTTCTTCTGGTTTTCGTATGCGGAAAAACCTACACAGTACTGGTGTTTTTTTATGTAAAAAGAGCTTATGGGTTAAGATAAAAGGGCAGACTAGTAAGGGTGACACTATTGTGGGTGTTAGCTACAGGCAACCTGAGCAGGAGGAGGAAGTGGATGAGGCCTTCTACAGACAGCTGGAAGCAGCCTCAAGGTCACAGGCACTGGTTCTTGTGGGGGATTTATCTACCCTGACATCTGCTGGAGAAGCCACACAGTCCAGAGAAGCACAAAGAGTCCAGAAGGTTCCTGGAGAGCACTGGTGACAACTTCCTGTCCCAGGTAGTGGAGGATCCCACAGGGAATGGTGTGCTGGTTAAGCTCATGCTAACCAAGGAAGGCCTTGATGGAGATGGAAAGGTTGTGAGCAGCCTTAGCTGTAGTGACCATGAGATTGTGGAGTTCAGTACTGGGTGAGGAGGAAGCAGGGCAGCAAGTTAAATTGCAGCCATGGACTTCAGGAGAGCTGACTTTAGCCTCTTCAGGGATCTTCTTGGAAGAATCCCATAGGAACGGGCCCTGCAGGGAACGTTGATTTTTAGAGATCACTTCCTCCAGACTCAAGAAGAATGCATCCTGATGAGCAAGAAATTGGGCAAAGGGGGCAAGAGCCCTGTGTGGATGAACAGGGAACTCCTGTTATTAAAGTGTAAGCAGGAAATACACAGGAGATGGAAGCAGGGTCAGGCCCCTTGGAATGAATATAGAGAGGTTGTCAGCTTAAGCAGAAATGAGACAAAGAAGACTAAGTCCATCTGTAATTAAATCCAGCCAAGGATGTCAAGGACAACAAGAAGGGCTTTTTCAAATGCATCATTAGCAGCAAAGGATAATGTGGTTCTGTTACTAAATGGAGAGGAGACCCTGGTAACAGAGGATGCAGAGAAAGCAGAGTAACTGAACTCGTTCTTTGCATCTGTCTTCACTGAGTAGACCAGCCCTTAGGAATCTCTGACCCAGGAGACCAGGGTAAAGGAATGTTGAAGGACTTTCCTGTGGTCAAGGAGGTTGGGTTTAGAGAGGCAGACTGAACATCCACAACTCCATGGGCCCTGACAGGATGCATCCATGAATGCTGGGAGAGCTGGCGGATACCACAGCAAAGTCACTCATGATCATCTTTGAAAGGTTATGGCCATCAGGGGAGGTGCCTGAGGACTGGAAGAAAGCAAATGTCACCCCAGTCTTCAAAAGGCTGTCTTTTGGTATGGAACAGAAACAAAGAAGATGAACTTTGGTGACAGAGTCCAGAGAACCAGTTTCCACAGAACGCCATCTTTATCCTATTTGGTGAACTCCAACTGCAGCTTGCATTAACCTCCATGTAGGAAATGCATGCAGACATGTTTATTCTGAAGCCTAGGTTTAAAATCCACTCTGGGTATAGTGGAAGTTAGGCTTGAGCTTAAAGAAAGGTGCTTTTGTGAAAAGTAGATTGCAAAGACTTCCTTGACTAGTGCATACTGCTGAAGCGTTAAGGCACGAAGGGTGTAAGACTGAGTAACACAGAGGTATGCTGGAGCTGCAAAGCTGGGCATGGGCTGAACTTACCTGTAAACCGGGCATGTTTTTATAGCAGGTGTTAGTTCTGGCCTGTTTCTGTTGAAAATGTTGCTATCAGGACAGGGAAGGTAAATTGATACTAACTTAACAGTGTTCTAAGCCAACTGTTCCATGGTTAAGTGCTCTACATATAAAAAGGCATATAAAAATGTGCTGGTGACACAGAGATACTTGGTGAGAGCCAAGTGTCTTTGTTCAGCTGAAGAAGTGGAGGTTGCGCTGGGTTTGTTGCTAAGTTAGAGCAATAGCAACTACTGCTCTAGGCAAAGGGCTTTCTAGAATTAGAAGCCATTACTGTCTGAAGTGACAGATTTAGAAAATGTTTCTACATGAATAATTAGCTCACCCAGCAAAGCTGCAGCTACCTGACAAGTGCAATATTTTTCCCACTTTGAAGCCTATTTAATTTATCTAAAACTTTCCAATGGTCGTCACTGGTAGTTTATTCCATTTGACAAATAAGTGGTAAATGAAGGTGTTCTCATATATTGGAACAATGTGCATGTTTTCATTTTTTACAGCTCTTGCAAAGATGTAATTGAGACCCTGAAGAGCTTTAGCTCTTTATACTCCTGAAAGCCACACCCAACAGCTTTTTGCAAATTTTCAGTTTCAAGAACTGATGATTTTTCAAGTGTTTATGTGGAAGGAAAAAAAAATCCTCCCTTAGAGACAGTATTCTGCGGCAGACTTTAGTTCTTTCTGTTTTGTTTGCCTTTTCTCCAGCTCAAAAATGTCTACTTTAGATAATGTTTCATATGGTGGAATATCTTTGTGTAGCAGCTGAAAAGGATCCGGACCTGTCCTTTTTCAGTCCAATACTGCCCTAAATTCTCATTTCCGTAATCCATGCAGTTTCCCTTCACTTATTGAAGAAAATAACCAATTTTTTTTTCGTATTGCAGCCCTACAGTTGCTAGGGACCACATATCATTCTGAATGTGTATGGCCCACCATTAGTTTTTGCAGTTGAGCTAAAAATCTGTCAAATTGTGTCATAACACAGGAATGGAAGTAGTAGAGATGACTTACTTCACATATATTGTCTGAAGATTGTTATGACCAACTGCAAGTAAATGAGAAAAGGATAGGTAGTTGATACCTCTAATTTAATCTTTGACATTTCAATGAGTCATTTTAAGATTAAAATTGTTTTCATTATACTTTCTGCATGAAAGACCAAAAGAATCTATATTTTTAATAGAATTTATTCAGGAAAGCATTGACAAAAAATACTAGAGTACTTCTAATATTTGTTTCTACAACAAACATGCTGAGATGAGGCTTAAAAGCCCACCTGAGAATTCACATTTGCCTCAGTGCTGTTAGTAAGAGCTGTAATTATCTGAATCTTTTGAAAATACTTAAAATGAAACACAACCTAATTCTCAGTTATAGAACAATGTAGTACAACAAAGACATTATAATCTATTTTTTTCATTATAAGATGCGGGTGCATAACCAGGAAGAACACTCACATAATTATTTCTTTGTAAACCTTTACAGTATATAAACATTTACTGGAGTGGTAAAAATCAGAATTTATTCTGACTTTTTAACAGCAGAACCATCCTGTTTTATAGGTAAACAAAGAGCTTGACTTTCTGGGATATTTCCACTCTCAGAGTCCTGTTTTCTCTCCTTTAATTGTCAGTAACATCACTGCCCCGCCATCTTTGTGGGGGCTCAGGGTTACCCTAATTACCTTCCCCTTCACTCTGGACAGCGTCAGTGAGGCCAGCATCTCCAGCAGAGTCCCTGGGGCCCTGCTGCTGCTCAGTGTGATGCATTCCAGGGCCCTGCACCCCAGAGCAGCTTTTACCAACCAGACTGCAGGGCTCAGCAAAGTGAAGCGTGGTCCCAGCAGAGGCTGAACCTAGGCTGGGCTAGGAGTAGGCAAGGCTGGCAACGACCTAATTAGGAGCCTTAGGACTGAGAGGTACCGCAGAGTTCTCGTGAACATACCTAGCCCTAGGTTACAGATATTGGGATTTTTGCTTGGATTTGTTTCATTGAAATATTAAAGCAACCACTGACATCTTCCAATTTTTCATCTGTCCACATCTTTTACAGTTCTTTTGATTCTTAGAGCTGAAACCCAGTGGCTGAGGAGAAAGTTCCAAATGTATTGTGACAGGGAAGGGCATGCTACCCTTTTTACCTTCTGAAATTTTAAGTACTCAACTGTTCAACTGCTTGTGTAGTTCAGGGGAAAAGCAAATGAAGAGAAGTGTGAGTTGAACAAGGGATTCTAGAAATAAGTGTGCCAGGTCCAGTAAAAGATTCATTTAGCCCAGTATTGCCTTTCTCTAAGTGAGCAATAAGGAAGTTTAGGCAAGAAAGGGAGAAGTAAGGGAAGACTGCAGAGGCACACAAATGTAAAGCAAACATGTAATGGTATTTCCTATTCCCATTCTTGGATTCTAAACCAGCAGCTTTCTCTTTGTCTCTAGTAATGCTTGGTGGATTTCTAGTCCATGACTTTCTGTAGTTACTTTTAAACACCTGTGAACTTAGGCTATCTTCAGCATCTAGCAGCAGAGAATTCTAAGGCTTAGCTGCATCGTGTTAAGGGGCTTCATTCCCCTTTTTCTTTTCAACCTGACACATAATTTTATTTGACAACCACTAGTTCTTGTATGGGAAAAGAATCATTCCTCATTCACCTTCTCCCTGACATGGCTATTTTTTAGCCCTCCACCATATTGTCCCCCTATGTCATCACTTTCCCAGGGTAAAGAGCCCCTGTCTAGTTGGTCATTCCTTGTCATTTCCTGCCTCTGATCAGTCTTACGCTATTTTCATCTTCAGTGTGGCTTGTCATGGTCTCTCTGTTGCTTGTAGAGTTCACAAATGTAGTTACATTGATTTCTTCATACACATTCCTGCAATTTATGGTCTGGAAGTGAGGAGCTGAACTGGACCAGACCAAAAGTCTATTTACTGTCCTGTCTCAGAATGTCCATATAGCAGGTATCTAGGGAAGTATATAAGACTAGACAGTTCTTCAAAAGTATTTGCACTTCAGACCTCAGGTTCATGCACTGCAAGTTGTTTTTCATAGCATTTTCAAATGGCACAATAGTTAGACTTGTCCAAAAGACAGTTTTTAACCCTTTCAATCCCCAGCTTTGACCCCTACTATCCGGTAATAAACTAAAAAGGTGGCTCAATCTACTGATTGCAAATTCTGTTGTGAATGTCAAAAACAGGAAGAGATTTCCCTGTTAAGAGAGATTGCATTATATTATAAAAACTTCTGAAAAGTAGACAAGCCCAGAATATTCAGTCACAACTATTCATTGCAAGGATAAAATTTTTGTATTCACCCTGAAAAGTAATTTCCTGGGGAAAAAAAACCCACATTGAAATCTGAAGCTAGCTCTGCTGCAAATTTGTTCTGCAGTAGCAAATAAATACAGAATGCTGCAAAATGCAGTTAACGTAACAGATCGGGGACTGTTGTCTGCAGTAGATCCTTGCTGAAGCCTGGTTTCAGGCAGTACAGTGGTGTGGGCAAACTGACAAGTGCCCACCTCGTATAGGGCTTCTAATAAACTCAAAAAATTTCACTAATCAACATTTTGATCATCTAAGAAACTGATCATATATATATATTTAATGACTGTACAAAGGAATGAATCACTTAAAATGCAATTAAAAACTGCTGCTTCAGCATGGATCTTTTAAGTCAGTTGGAAATAATTAACTTCAGGATGATTTATTGGAGAGATTAATCTTTCACTTAGAGCGGGAGTAATCTATATGGATTCTTCTGAAAAATATTACTCTCTACAGTTTTAATGGTTACAGGATGAGCCAAGATAGTGTTACTTGCTTTTGCTATCACCCGAGAGATGCTCGCCTCAGTACCTCTTTGTGTGTGTAATTTATTTGCGCTGGCACATACTTAATTAGGTAGGTTCATATTTTGAACATTATCTCTCTTGACGCAAGGGTATTATAAAAGGCTGAAGAATCTCACAGATCAGATCTTTCCACTTTTTGCAGTACACACCAGCATAATACCGAATCATAAATTGTTCATTTCCCATTGAAATCATAAAGCCATAGGAAGTTAAGTGCAAATGTAAGGTCCTATTGATTTCTGATTAATAAAAATAATGTCTACAATCTGTAGATACTGTAGGCATAACAGTCTTTAAGTATTTGTAGATTTAATTGGGTGTATGTATAAAAATAAATTTGAATCCATATAACAAAGTGTGCTCTTTGTATCAGTTTTTGACTTCACAATTTTTGCTAAACAAATAGACCTAACTTCACTGTACAAAACAGTTACTTTGTACGTCTGCCTTGAAAAAAAAAACTGAGTATTTCTGTGTATGTGGTTCTCCTCCCTTTCAGTGAGTTCTTCCAGCACTGTTAACTCGCAGTTTGTCTTAGAAAAGCAGACTGTGTTGCTCACATCTCTGACCTTTTTTGGGTTTCAGTCAGTCTGAGAATAATCCTTAGATTGTTGACAGTGTATTCATCTCCATTTCTTCCCGGACGCAGCTTTTAGCCTTATAAATAATAAGCTAAAGTCAAAAAAGCTTGGAAGGAACCAAGCATTGCATTTCCTACAAAATTCTTTTGAGGAATCAAATTGTATTATATTGTTTGATTTCATGTTCCCATTATCAGCCCCCTTATGTCTGTGAAGGACAGCAAACTAAGGCAGACAGGCTAGTTGCAGAAAAATACCATCAGTTATGCCTGGCAATCCACACATATGTCTTCACACATATGTCTCACATAACATGTTAGATAAATATCTTCACTATAGCTGATATCTTTGCTTAAGATAACAAGAGGGAATTTCTGGAATGCCAGCTCGCAAGATGCCTTCCTGAATAGTCCCTTGTTGTTGGTCTTATTAATATTCAGTATCTTCTGTCAGAGATGTAAAAAAGTACTTTGAGCCTTTCTGTTATTAGGAGCAGGCATGACAAGTGATAGCAAAATGATTACATGAATTAACCAGAATAGCTTTCTGCTGGAGTGAAGCTAAGCTTTTTACACACTGTGATGCATGTGTTTTTAAGCTTATTTTGCTTGCTCTGTTACATTAACACTGCTACAGTTTTATCTGTGCCACCCCACCACTTCCTTTTGCTTGCAATATATTTCATCACCTGCCAGACTGTATGTTATCTCCTACTAGCCCCAAAATCTGGGCAATCGGCACACACAGAGCTTGATGGCAGAGCAGCAGCTGGGCAACTTGCAGAGCATGCTCTGACTTGGGGATACTAGTCTGTGTGTAAACAACTTCCAGTTTAATAATCCTACTTTTTATTAAAACTTGTTTTCTCTCTTTGTCAGCCAGTAAGGCCTGGCTGACGCAGGAAGGAGAAATTTTGCGGTAATGAGATTTCAAAAGACAAGTTAAATTTGTTCCTGTAGAAAAGGAAGGACATGAGAAGTAGGAAGTGCTGAGTACAAATAGGATTATGAGAAGTTTACAGGCTCTAACGAGATCTTCTGACACCAGAAGGGCCACCTTTGCACAACCCCCAACTCTGGGCTCTCACAGCCAGCCAGAATGCGACAAAGGACATCTCCATGTGTGCCCGTCTTTTTCTGAAGGAAGCTGTTTGTCTCAGATGGTCGTAAAAGCCTGGGAGGGAAACTTCCACCCTCGATTTAGTTACTCTAAGAGATCATTATGGTTTCTGCTCTTGGCAAGTCCAACCGTCTCAGCTTCTAGAACTGTAAGATCCATGAACAAGGTCTTTATTCTCAGTGCTACCAATGTACTTGTACATAGTATTAACTATGGACCTTTTGAAGTTTCCCCTCATTTCCCCTTCCACCTCCAGAAACTGATTTTAAGCTGGGAAACGCTTTCCTGCGTTTCCTCTGTTGTCAGTACAGTAAAACAGCCACTGTCATGGGTAGCATTCCCTTGGCTCCTGAGTGTATAGACTCTAATGAGGACACAGAGAGGAGAGATTTAAAACACATAATTCCTGTGTATTATAGGAATAGATAGTGAGAATGGGGTTTTTTTTGTCTGCTTGTAAAACAAACAACATAGTAATAGCACTTAAAAATGACTTTATGTACCCTGTTACACAAAGTCGTTGAAGATGGATAAGGTACAACAGCAGAACAACAATGAGATTCCAAAACCAGAAGAAACATTGGTTATTAGGTGGTTCAGATTATCACATATCAGATAACTTCTGCATCAAATAACTAATTTTAAGGTGGGGAATAAATGCTTTAAATTCACACAGAATATTTCAATAAATGCAAATGCTTAAGGATTTAATTTATTAAATAACTAGCTTATGGATAACATGAAAAGAATATACTCTCCTTTCAGGTCAATATTTGGCTAGAAGTTCCTGTTGCATTCTGCATTATTGTTTTTTCCTTGGTAAGCACTTTCAGGAAGAAGTTAGGTCTTTTAATTGTTTCATAGATGATTCAAGAAGCTCAATAACTTCTTTTTGTGGACTGGGAAACATTTATTTGTTCTCTTAAATGTTGCTAACTTACATGCATCCTTCCTGTATTACAGGTATCATAGTTCACTTATGACCTCTGCACTGTCAGCCTTAAAATTGGTACCATCACTGTCCTCTGGCTTAATATTCCAGTATTGATATGTATACGCTCAAAGAATAATTTTGTCTTTTCCAGTACTGCACTGTGTCTATCCAGGGTCTTGTGAGTAATCTGTGTCAGGAACAGGAAACCAACTCCATTTCCTTAATGGCAGTTAGCGATTTACTCGCTACAGAATCACTGGAAAATAAATTACAGTGTAATCTGAAGTCTGGAGAAGCTTTCTAGTGACTCTCTGGGGCTTTAAAGCCAGGAGTTACTTCATTTTTGGCATTACATCTGTGTAGTTGAGTTCAGGCCAAGCGTTGCTTTTTCACTACAAACTGCCTCAGGGCACAGTGGTTGTTTATCAGCTCTTTCTTTTCATGTGTACTCTAGCCCTGCTAACTTATTAAATGTCTTCCTTTTTTGTACTGTACACTAACATAAAGCTTTGGGAACTTATTAGGAAAAGTTTAGTGTGCTCTCTTACATGCAGATGGGAGAAGAAATGAGAAGTTTTGCAAAACCTCAGATAAAGAATATATCAATGCCCTTGTCTTTAATACAGACCTAATTTGTCAGTCTTTAGCACTGGAAAGGTATTTATTTTACCTTCATCATTGCTTTCCTACAGATATCTCCAGTGGCAAGAAAGTTTAGAAATACAGGAGCGGAACATTATTTTGTTGCACAATGGTGCTAGCTTGTCGTTTGCATTTTCTCTCAGAAACTTTTCCCAAATTCTGCTTTACCAAAGAAAGGGTAGCTATATTTTTGTAGCTCCAGCACTTGGATCTTCATCCTAAGTGCCTTGTGATTCCCCCAATCTTTCTCTCTCTCTTACAAACAAACAAACAAACAAACAAACAAATTTTTATAATAAATAAATTTCTTTCCTAGGTGTAGGAGAAAGGTCAGGTGCTTTTGAAAACCTCCAGAGGGAGATCCACTCCGCATAAAATGAATTTTAAAACTTCTTAATGTTGATCCCTAAGTGCTTACTTTTGGTGAATTGGAGCTTAGGTTTGGCTATCTTCAAAAGCACCTTCTTCCCTCTGTTGTTGTCTCCTTTACTTGAGGAAGACTGATCCAACAGGTAGGTGCTTAGCCATTAGACACAATGAAATCCCCAGACCCCAAATCAAACAAAGGCAGAATTATCTGTGTGTATAGCTCCTCCATTTTTGTATCTCTGTTTATCACATAAATAGTTTGAGTCTCTGTGCTAAAGTCTCCTTGGAATGTCAAAGGTCTCTTGTAACTGTTTCTGTTTATGCAAAATTTCATTTTTCTCAGGCTGTAAGACCAGATCAGGCTCCAAGGAGTCAAGTAATGCTGTAGAGTATAAAATCGAATGTTTCTCATACACTGGAGATGGAACTCTGAGACAAGCATACAACAGCCAGAAAGAATGAAAGAAAATGTTAGATAGTATAATTTTTTATAACAGCCACACAGCAGTATTCTAATGATGCATTACCTGTGGGTAACCATCCCTGGACAGTATAAAATTATTCTTTTATTCTGTACTGCGTGTACTACCTGTGTACTGAATGTTTTTGTTATCTGTGGTATTAGAAGACTATTTTGGGAACACGAAGGTTTTTATTGAACATTTTATGTCTCTTTTGAAAGAAAAATATGCAAACTGTGTCTTAGATGTGACCTCTCTCCCCCTGCTAAGCTTTGGGCCTGTGGACCCACATCAAGGCAAACTGGAAGACAAGCAGGAGTTAAAAAGACGGTCACATTACCATCCTTGTAATGAATGCTGATGCTTGGACAGAAAGGAGCCCCAGGCTAATGGCCCAGCTAGGAGATAGCGAAGGATCTGGCTGGTGCTTCAGCACATGCTTTTGTCTAGGATATCAACAGCATTGCTGCCTCTTGTTTTTATGGGTCCACCAGGGATGTGGAGCTGGGGCCATTATGACAGGCAAGAGCCTGGGAGCAAGACTCCATTTCTAATAGACCTGGGCTTCATTTGGTTTCCTACTTATAGGACAATCATGCTTTATAAGCTCTTTACTTGTAAAATATGTGGGATTCTGAGTGTACAAACAGAAGGATGAATTTGATCCTTATTTTTTGATAGGAGAGTGTTTTTGACATAACACCTGTGCAAGGGAAATCCACCATTATAGTCTGCCTGCTCACTCCTATACTCCCTTTCCCATGTTTAACTGTTTTATCTAGCTGTTACATAGCTTTTACTATGCGTGCTTCTTTCTGTACAGCTTCTTATGGCTTTTTCAGGCAGTTCTGCTTGCTATTTCTCTGGGTAGATAGCTACATATTGCTCTTCTACTTTGTACTCTTAGCTTTAAAATACTTTATTTTATTCTGCTTAAGACATAATTAAAAAAGAAAAAGAAAGGTTACCGAAGTGCTTAGGGCTGGCAGTAAGGATGAGCACTTTTCTTGGAAAAATACAGCAGCTGAAGGAATCTTATCTCAGGAACTAGGGTGTGATTTGGGGAGCTGTACAAGGAGCTGAGTATGCTACAGGTGTTTCAAATCATAAGCTGTGTGATAAAACCACTTTTCAGCACTTTCAGAACCTTTTAGTGTCAAAATAAAGGAGTGCTCTGTGCTCATGATTTAAATGGGTTCCAAGAGAGACTAAAATGTCTAACCAGCACCTATTGTCTGTGACAAAGGGAAAAGAAGAGGCCTCATAAACCATGATGAAGGGCTTCTTACCTATTTGATGTAAGAACAACGATTTCACCACCATTACTTCCCCTGGCAGTGGGTCCAGGGGGTGCTCTGTGAGGGCAGGAAAGCAGGAAGGCCACCCTCACCTCAGCGACACACAGCTGGCCGTGTAAGTCCCACTGCATTGTTACAGTGCTCTCTTCTCGCACGTGCAGTGAGGATAGCTCTGTAAATCTCTTCATCCCCTTGTAGTCGTTCTGATAATGACTAATCCTGCTCCATGACCATCAGAGTATCAGAAATCAATAGCAGAGACACCAAGAGCCCATGACCCAGCAGTTAAAAATTTACATACAGACACACAATTCAACAGGTGACTGAAGAACAAAGCACTGCATAAGGTATCAGTGCAATTAAAGGAAAGAGGTTGTTACTGGTGCAAGACATCTTTAGTAACTTAGGTAAGTCTATGTTAACTTAAGATCTTATAAATTCCTGGTGGCACTTGCAAGGAGAGGCTTCTCTATGTTCAGTACAGAAGAAGCTATTTTAGTCTAAAGTGTTCTAATATTTTAGCACTAAGCTAATCTTTTTATCGCTAAGACAAGTGCATATACCTGTTATTTACTGTTGAGATGGCTTAAGTAGTTTCTGGAAAACACTGGCTCATCTCTTGCATCCTCCCCATTTTTCTGTTTCCTGCAAGGAGTGTTTACCCTAGAGGGTAAGCTGTTGAGGTCCCCAAGATGTTGAGGTTTTATTGTGCATTCTCTAAAGTTTTATACCTCTAAAGATACCTAGGATTTAAAAATCCTCTTCACTTAATATATCTAAAACTTAGAAGTTGAAGGTTAAAAAGTTTGATTTACCATTCTTGAAAAGAAGACCTGATTGTGATATATGGGCCAATTTGTGCTTTTCACATCTATTCATTCCAGAACTTTACAGACACAGACAGAATTCAAGATAATGGTTACATCAAGTTAAGTTTTTAAGCATTAAAAAAAAAAATAGCATGCCAAAACAGTTCATATTAGAACAAAAGCTGAAATACTAAGATATAATTTCAAGCCCTATGTATTATCTGATAGTTTGGGGCTCTGTTGCACAGCCAGTTTGTGCTACATGTATAGTAAGAAAAAGAAAACTCTTCATCATTGTGTTCTGCTCGAGAGGAGTTGTGTCCTTCCCTTGCATTGCCTTGTCCATTGGCACCGCATCTGTTGCTCCTTAATAAGCCTGCAGTGGGGTGATTTCAAACTCATGCTGACAGTGTTTATGTCATTGCATACAAGAAGCCTGCTCAGGATCTAACTTCATCTTGCAAACTTTACATTTTATCATTTGCATTATGCTCAATGAGTAATCATTTGACTTGAAATGACAGCTTCCGCATCTGCTTCTGCTAAGGATATTTGGCCCATATGCTGGTACATGACAGCTTTAATCTTATGAGATCACCATTTCATTCTCATGCTGCATTTTTATAAACTATAAACCACCCACATGTTTAAATAAAATAGAGAAGCTTACATTTAGAGTGTTAGAATTACCTTGTCTTTACATTGTTTATCGCTCTTTCTTTCTTTCTTTTTTCTTTCTTTCCTTCTTTCTCTTTTCCCTCTTTCCCTCTTTCTCCCTTTCTCTCTCTGTCTCTCTCTCTTTTCTTTCTCTCTCTCTCTCTTTCTCTTTCTCTCTTTCTTTCCTTTCTCTCTTTCTCTCTTGCTCTCTTTCTTTCTCTCTATGTTCTTTCCGCTCATAGCTCTCAAGCTAACAAAATTATCTAGATTTACATTTTTGGATTTTGGTATTAAGAAGTGTCTTTTTTGTCCTAGGGAAGGTCCAGCTGTGTTCAAAAGGGCTTGCTTTTACTGGAGCAGGTCTCTTCAGTATTCTCCTTTGCATGTGATTCAGTGAGATTATCATGAGTTTAAACAGGATAAACAGGAGTGTCTACCAGCCTGGCATCCTTCCAAATCCACTGGTTTCCAGTGTTCACATCCCGTACACAAACCCCAGACGGACTGTGGACAAGCACATGGGCTACCTAGGTTTGCTTGCTGACATATGCACTCCCTAATGCCATATCCCATACTGGCAGCATAGGAAATGCCCTCACTTGCAAGAGCTCATGGGCTCTGTCAATGACTGAAGCTGTCCTGAAAACACTATCCTGAAATGACCTTTGTATCCCCATCAAGCAAAACATGTGCCAGACATAAATTTTCCAAAAATTCAGTGCTCAAGTGCAAGATATAGCTTTAAATTGCATCTTATTTCCAAGGTTTGTACTATAAGCGGAAAAGAACAGAAGGAAAAAAAGAAGTTGTGGTAAGTCGCAAGAACCTTTATATTCGGTAGAATGCAACTGGAGATAATGAGGAATGTCTGCTGGGAAATAAATACAGCCGATTTCTTGGAAAACCTTTGGATTGTACCAGGGAAAATGTTTCTGATTCAAGAAGTAAAGAAAACAACTAAAGGAGAGATTCTTTAATATTTGTTGACAATTGTGAGGAATGTGTGAGAGTTTGTGGCTGAAAGGTCTATTTAAGAGTGGCCATTAGAAAAAAGATTCATGATTGTTCAGGACAAGAAAGAGGAATAGCAGCTGAGGGATAGAAGGTAGGCTTCGATAAATTCACAGAACGGGTAAGCAAGATCTCATGTGAAGAAAAATGCTGCTAAATGATTAATGCCTTTCAAATAATACACAAAATGACAATATTCATCCACAGGTATATTCTACCCCACTGTGAAGAAAAAGGGAGAAAATGCAATAAGAGATCAGCGTGATTAAAACACGAACTGTGCATGAACCTTAAGCACAAGAAAGAATCAAGCTGGAAGCAGAAACTAGGTCAGGCTGCTGAGGACGAGTGATAAATATAACCTGAACATGTAGGAACAAAATTTTAAAAAGTCAAAGCTCAAAACAAGATGCATCTGCCAAGTGATATCAATCAATTTAGACGTGCAATTGTAACACAGGGAAGGTGAAGGAAAGGGTGAATTGGTCAGCCGTTCAGCGGAGAGGAAGAGCTGTTCCTGGATGATACTCAGAAGGTTAAATTTTGTAACAACTTTTTGCCTCGGTCCTTACGAGCATGATCAATTGAAGAATGAGAAGTAGTACAGTAAAGTAAAAACATCAGGTTTGAATGGAAAAGGAACAGTTTAAAGATTACAGTTTATCAAGTCAGCAAGGGATTATGAGTTTCCTAATGAATTTAAAGAACTTCACGATGAGCTGTTGGATACTTGTGTTGCACTAGAGTGCATGTAATGGGCTTGAAACTTGAAAAGTTCATGGAGGGAGAGCCAGTGCCTGTCTTCAAACAAGGAGAAAGGAAGATCAGGGTATGATTCAACCAGTAACTTAATTTCTGCTCTCACAAAATGCTTGAACAACTAACTGAAACTGTTAGAACTGGAAGACAACAAGGATATGAGTAGCACCCAATGCAAAATAACCAAATCCACGTAATTTCCTTCTATAGCAGGACAACAGGATTTGAGAACATAAACATGATTTATCTTGACTTTATTAGGGCTTTTTGTATTATCCTATAAAACAAATTGTAAAAAATGTGATCTATATTTAGGGGGTTTGGCTAGATGGCCTTCAAAGGTCCCTTGCAGCAGAACCCATGCTAGGCTACGATTCTATAAATTGCTGACACAGTGTGGATACAGAAGGGTTGGAGAAGTTTTACATGCCATGAAATGATGATCAATGATTTTCAACAAACAAAAAAGCAGGTATGGTTCCCCAGAGATGATTCTTTGGTCTTTGTCCAGGTTTTTTCTAATTATCTGAAGAATATCGCCATTCAATTTTCAGGTGACATGGAGCTGGGTGGCATGAGAAGAGCATGGAATTCAAACTGACCTCAAAATTTGACTAAGCAACTTGAAAATAGTAAGATGAAATTGAGTGGGAACAAGTGTAATGTTTTATTCTTGGGAAAGTGTAATCAACTAGACACATATGGGAAACAAATATCTAGTTCAATAGCAAAACTTTAGAAAAGGATCTTGGGGCTGCAGTGGATCACAATGTGAGCGTAAGACACAAATGGAAAGGGCAAAAATAATTGTTAAACATTCAGGGAATCCAGTATGTAAGTCATAAAACACTGCTTTCCCTCTGCTTGTTAATGTCAAGGTAACAGAACAGTAGCCCATTTTGGGACAATGCATTTAAATAAAGGCATCTGACAAATTCAGAGACAAGGATGAAGAATGATCACTAAAATGTAAAATACGACCTGCACTGAAAGACTGAAAAAGTTATTTAATCATTAAGAGACGAGGGCTATGAAGACAGTAGTCAGATATGTGAGAGCGTTGCAAAGAAGATGGTGAATAGGACAAAGAATAATGAAATTATAGGAGGGAAGACTGCAATTAATAACTGCAAAAACTTGCTTATGTATAAGGATGCCTGACCTAATGACTACCTGTAATCCCTTCTAGCTCTGTGATTTTTAAAGTTAGAAGTCAGTTCATGTAGGTTTGATGCTTATGTTACGAGATCCCAGCTGTCAGTCTGTCTTTAGGGGTTATGATGTGAAAATACTTGAAATGAAAAGGGGAACTGAGTAAGCCCCAAACACGTTATTGGACAGTTAACAAAACATAAAGCAAGAAGACATGCACTATTTTGTCTAAAATAAAGCCAGTGTAAAAGAAGTATGAGTTATTTTCGCACACACGTGTGTGAAAATGTGTATGAAAATACATGATAATTGGGTTTTTATCTTGTTTAAGATTGGTTTTATGGTTACAACTAGAAGGGCAACAAACCTGTATTAAATAGCTCTTTATAAAAAAAAAAAAGTAAAAATTTTGTATGTGCTTCCTGAAATGAAGTTTGCCCTATAGTTGCAGTATAACATTGTGTTCAATTGATATAATTTGAATAAAGGTTTAAAATTAAGACTTTATAAACACATTGGATGATATTCTATAAGAAAAAATTGTAATCTACTGCAATTCAGACTTTTCTAAAGGCAAAGACTTTGTTCTGCAAAACTAATTTATAAATAATTTTCAGTTTAGATGATTTAGCAGTATTCAAAAAAGAGGACCTTCACAGAGAAGAAAAATACCCCAGCGTTCATGAAACTTATTAAGAGATTTCTAAGGGGCCTTTGGGTTGTGAATACCTCTACTGTGATAGCAGAAGTGCTCGTGAGAGAAGAAAAGAAATAAAACCCCAATATAGGTGAGAATGAAGCTCTAGATAAGTACTTTCAGCTCTGGATAAGTACTTTCATCACTACCTTTTTATAGAACAGTGAGTTGATTGGATTAAGGAAGGAAAAAAAGCAAAGAAATAGAGAGTTCAGTTTTTATCTCAACTGTCAAAATTTGTGTAGAACCTCTTAAAATGCTCTATTGCTAACATAAATTCTTTATATGGCCGTGATTAGAAAGCTGAGATTTGTGCCTGCAGATTTGTCTAGATTTTGAATATAATGAGCTGCTCAGGTTGTACTTGACTCAAGATAGAGCTACAGGCACTGTGAAGTTGATGCACCCTCATCATATAAAAAATGAAGTATTTTTTACAGTATTTTGAAGTCAGTGCATGTTCCAACCCTTCCAAACCACTCAGCTGAGGAAGAGCTTTGACTATTAGAGAAGGCAGATTAATTTTCCATTCACTAACTGTGGCCCAGTGATGCCTGAAATGCAGGCAAGCAAACGGCACAAAATCGAATTAAAAGCAAAGATGCCTTAAGAAATGTAGCTGGTTAGAGGTGTTTGTGTTCCTGTAAAAGCTGGCTTTTGATATCATTTTCTTTTGCATGCTTTAGAACAATCAGTGGAGTTTTGGTTAATGTATACTAAAATAATAATTCATTCGTTTGTCTTGTGATGTTCCTGGTATATTTAAAACTTCATGTTGAAGGATTAAAGAACCAGTCAAGAGCAAGCATAGCGAATAATGCAGACTTTGGACCTTGTACTGATTTTGGTTGGGATAGAGATAATTTTCTTCAAAATAGCTGGTGTGCATTTATATTTTGGATTTGTGATGGAAACAGTGTGGATAAGACAGCTATTTTTGTTACTGCTGAGCAGCCCTTGTACAGGGTCAAGGCCTTTTGTGCCTCTCTCCTCACCCCACCCGTGAGGAGGCCAGGAGTGCACAAGGTGTGAGGGGAAACAGCTGGGACAGCTGACCCCGAGTGACCAAAGGGATGTTCCAGACCATATGGTGTCATGGTCAGCATATAAAGCTGGGGGAAGGAGGAGGAAGGTGGGGATGGTGGGAGTGATGGAGTTTGTTGTCCTAATTAGCCATTACATGTGAAGGAGCCCTGTTTTCCTGGAGATGGCCAAGCACCTGCCTGCTGATGGGAAGTGGTGAATGAACTCCTTGTTTTGCTTTGCTTGTGCACGGCTTTTGCTTTATCTGTTCAGTTGTCTTTATCTCAACACCTGAGTCTGCTGACTTTAACTCTTCCAGTTCTCTCTGGCATCCTGCTGGTGAGGGAGTGAGCAAGTGGCTGTGGGGGGCTGAGTTGCTGGCTGAAGTTAAATCACCACTAGTCCTGATTCTCTTCTCACACCTTCTTTAAAATATTATATACCAGTTGACTGCAACGGAGTTATTCTTTATGTGTACTGGAGTTAAAAAAGACACAGTGGTGGTAGACACATACACGAATACAGAAATAAAAAATTAGAAAATAGAGATTTCACCTGTCTAGTGCAGGGCTACCTTCATCCTGACAAATGTAATTGCTCCAGACAGTGATTCTGAGTCTGCAGGACAAGCGGGCTGCAGATAGGGCTATGCTGCACTTCAGTAACCCAGCCGCATCCATGCTGTAAAATGCTCCAGTCCTGGGGCCCATTGGATGTCCTTGCAGATTTCATTATAATTTTGTGTGTGGTTTTTCTGGTCTAAAGGACCTGTGAAAGTCTTAGGAGAGTATTGTAACCTCTCCTGTAGGAGAGTATTAAGATTGCAATGATTAAAAAGAGTAATGTTTGTCTAAAAGAGGAAAAAGAGGGATGTATCTCATCTCACTGTCTCTGCTGGCACTCAGGGAAGATCATGATGGCTGATGCGGTGTCTCTACCCAGCCCCTCCCAAACCCACTCTGCTTCTCTGAAATGGGAGACTCCCACAACTGCCTCCAATACCAGCTGAAACAGGCAGCTATATCTGCAGGAGCATCCAGTGCTTCTGCATCCACATCTTTTTGTAGGGACAGAAAAGGGATAACAGGAACAGTCTTGTTTTAGTTTACAGTGTAAGATGTAACCAAAAGTATGTGTTCTATCACCATCTGTTAAAACCAGGTGGGGCAATGTTCTTTATCTCTTCCATGACACATCCCTGATAACTCCCTCCACAGGGATATCTTGTTAATGGGCCATCCAGCCTCACTCACAGCATGACTCATAAAATTACATCATCCCATGGTGAGATGCTCCGCCCAGGGGGAGGAACCAAGCATTCCCACCTGGATATAATCTGAGGTTTGGGTCACCACACTCAGCTCTACCTACTGGATTCCCAGAGGACAGGAGTTACCACTGGACCTTCAGGTGAAGACCAGACCCTTCTACAGGATCACAGTTTCAACAGGACCACTTCGTTTGGACTGCTACCACCACCCTGACTAACAGGGTGTCAGGTTGTATTCTGACTCTGTCAGTGTTCTTGTACTATTGCATTTATTTTAATTTTCCTCTTAAATTATAATTCTGACTTGCCATCTCCCACTGGTTTGTTTTCAAACTAGTACAAGTCCTAAAGCTCTGCGGGAGCAGCTGTGTATTTTGGGATTTTCCATGAAGAGATATGTCAAGGAAGTCAGCCTTTTCTTCCAGCTTGAGGAGTCACTTGGAAAACAGCCCTCATGGAAGGAGTTTTGCTAAGCTTAGGGGCAAAAGCTGCATTCAGTGGACTGAAGAGGCTCTTGCGCATGTTGTCTGTCTTTCTCTCAGTAGTCTTCTCTGGATTTTCCAGGGCTGTCCAATTTGACCGTGAATTGTCCAGTTCCCTTGATGAGGAAATCCTTAAAATTCTTTTGGGGCTTCCAGTTCAGATGCCAATACCAGACATGGAGATCAAGACAATACTCATCTGCAGGAGAGCTGTGGGATCCTATTTTCTGTCCACAGCTTCTCTATGCTTTGTATAGGAATTTTGTAAGGACCTTGGCTTTACAACTACAGAAAAGCCTTGGGTACAGTTAGGGAAAGAAAGATTCCAAGCCCTCACTCAGTGACCAGGAACGCCCATGGTGGTGTGTAGCATGGCTGGGGCACTCACCAGGATACCTTAAAAACAGGAGAACTTCAGGCAGAGCAGTTTGGGTAAGAGAATTTTCAAGAAAGGCTTTTTACTTAGAAATTCACCACAATGACAGGAAATGTCCTCCAAGTTACACTTTAGGCTTTTGGAAATATTTTTATTTAAATACACATTATCCCTCATAGCTTTTCAATCTTCAGGCTTCATTATCTTGAAGTTTAGTTTCCTCCATATGTTTACCATCAGCTAAAGCACCAGAGCTGATGAGCAGCTTAAAAATGTTTTGTCATGCAGTATATAAGTTTTTTTGCTTTTCAGCTAAATGTTTTTACATTTAGCTTTCACTCCTTCTGAGAAGAGCTGAGTATTGACTATTAGCACTGTTATTTCATACTTACAAAACAGCTATTCATTTGTTCGATGAGTGAATTTTTCCATTAAGGATTTTCAAGCCCCACATCACAGCAGTGTGGAGCTGCAATTGCAATTTGAGGCAACCTTGGACTGCACGTAATTAGTGCAGAATGGTGCATGATGCCACCGTCTTCCGTGTGATGAAAGCTCTGTCTTAGATGGTGCAGAGCACTTCCATTTGACCTAAGCAAAATTGACTCAATTTAGCAAATCAATCTCACTAAAGAGCATCTTGGGACTTAATAACATGCACACAGGATGATAAAATGTTTGGTAAGTGCAAGGGTAAACAGGGATCTTATTTTACAGAAAGCTATTAGGTAAATTTGCAAATGGATTTGTTTGTTTATCTAAGTTTATAAAAAATTCTGATGCAGTTCTATAGTCGAATGATCTGTCATTACACTTCATAATTATATTCATTTGACTTTCAGATTGCATTTTGTTTTTTAATATTTTGGAATTTTATCAATGAAATCTAGGAAAGCAAAAGCAGAAAAAATTCAAATTTGATTGTATTAAGCATGATTCGGGATAGGGTTAGCACTCAGTCAATTCTTTTGGCCTGTTCTAAAGTCAGCAGATAACATTTATAGCCTGTCAATTTTTATCAAAATACTTTAGAAAAGCATGGAAGTAAGAGAAGAGTAGAAAAATTACCGGTGTGCTTCAGGACTATCATAGTTCAGGACATACATGGCAGATTTAGGGACTCTTTTCTGGCATGGCATTTGTAGTTGAGAACCAAAGAAAGCTTGCGCTCCGCTAGAAATGCGATTTTATTAAATACATAGCTGTTTGAAAAATAGCAATTGAGGGCACTTTCCAGAAGCCTTCATTTCCCCCTCCAATCTGGAGGAAGGTTCATTTACTTTGGTCAACATTGCTTGCACAAGAGTCATGTAAATTTCCACAGCCTTTCCCTTCTCTGTTGATTTTACTAATAGATTTTTTAAATTTTCATCTTTGCTTTTATGATCATTCCTTGCTGTCCCTTCAGGTTTTTCTGTGTTATGTCCATGAATCACTCACAACATTTTAAATGCCCTTTGAATATTTGCATTTGATTCTCACTTACATTTAGTTCTTCTTCTCTTGACACCTCTTCTGACAAACTGTTCTGCCTTTTCTGATATTAACCTAATGTGTTGAAAATTTCATTTCCTTTTAATGTGTTTTATCTGAATATATTGGTTATAAAAAGTGATAGATTACTGGTGGCTTGTTTATTCCATGGAACTGATGCAGATAGAAGCAGCAGCTCCCTCACAGTGAACTCTGTCATGATCCAGAGTGCTCTGCCTCTTAGTAGCAGAGAGGCTTCTCCTGTTTGCTGCAAAGGTCGGTAAAAACAATATGCATTAAATAGGAGCACAACTCATTTCACAGGGGCTAGAGGTCAGTGCCAACTCCGTTTTTCAAGATGTCCGTGTGTTCTGGATCCCAGTGGCTGGCAGGGAAGGTAAAATGTTCCATTGCCTATTTCTGAACACTGTCTTGCTTAGCAGGACTGTGAATCACCAGTGATCAAACAAGATTAGACTTGACCTTCTACTCTGTTTCTAGAACAAACAGATTTTTCAGTCTCCATTCTACAACTTCTGTCATTCACTGCTGCATCAATTGACATGTGCTCCACAATAAAAAGTTGAGCAGCTGTGCTGCCTAGTCTCTTAGTGTTGCAACCAAGCTTCCAAATGCACTTCACTACATCATTTTCCCCTAGATGAGAGTTCCCATCAGCTGCTTCTCTGTGGTGTCAAGAGCCCCACCAGCCCTGCTGAGACATCCAAGAAACCAGTGACATGCCATGAATCCATTGAGGTTTCTATCCAACAAAATGCTGTATGTCATGTCTACATGAAATACAAAAAAAAGCATAGTGTATCTTTAAAGTCAGAGTATTGGGAGAAATACAGGATTTAGGGAGAAGTGTGAGCAGGGCCACAGACTTTGACAGCTGTCCAAATTCACAAGTTTAACATGAAGCTCTCTGACGAAGGTAACAGCTCACGCACTCTAACGATGAACAGTCAGAGACATAAATATTAGTACATAACTAAATTAATTTAACCAACCAACAACACAGAATAATAAAACAGGGAGATCAGATCACCCTTAGAAACTGGTAAACTGAAGAAACTCCGAAGACTCCTCTCTACCTAAATATTGCTGTATTGTGCCCTCAGTTCCTTGAAGCCCTCATAGGAATCCATAGTTCTTAGTCTCAAAACTTGTTGCCAAAGAATGATAGGCTGAAAAGACAAAAAACTACATGAAAATCTTGTAATACTATAAATTTTGAAAATCTAAATGAGAAATTATATGCTTGTTATCAGCATTTTTTTTTCAGCTGCAGTGTTGGACTAAGCACTATTGTGAAAGTTTTTGCTTCTTTCCTGGCCTACTAAAAAGAGGAGCCTCTATAAACCCACGACATCTATCAAAACCCACCAAATAGGCAGGCTGCCCCTTTTTCAGTAGGGGCAGATTAGCTTTTGCAGAGTAATTTCCTAACACTTTCCCTAAAACCATGCTTTTGAAAGCAATACTACAGTTTATAAAACTTTTGAAATAAGATATCTCATTTTGTGCTTTGATGCTTGCAGTGATTTAATGATATTTACCAAAGAATGTTTGTAATAAATACATTTTGCTTTTGAATGGTGCTATGTAATCAATGTTAAAACACACAAGTTTGCAGATATTAGGCTATATTTCTGACTAAAACTGACTAAATCCTTGTCCTTTATTGCCATATCAGTGCTGGGATGACTTGACACGCTCAGTGAAAAAACTTTTGAGAATCTCAAATGTTTTGAATCTAGTAAACACCAGATTACTCATTATTCTGTGGAACATGATGTCAAGCATTTTTGTTGGGTTGATTGGGCACAAAAAGTGGAAAATCTTTCATATCAGCAGGAATGGTCTCTTCAAGATGTTCATGTCATAGTTCTTCCATTTTCAGGCATGGATTTAGACTCTTCTTTCCATTGAGTCCCTTGAACAGGAAGCAAGAAGTGCCTTCTAATTCTCTGGGTTGATGTGGTTTTTAAGTAGAACCATTTTTGTGTTGAGCAATAAACACCAAGGCGGTGTTGCAGGCAGTACTTTCTCTTCCCTGTCTTTAATGAAGATTTTTACAGCTAGTCTTCTTTGTATTTCTGATACAGCCTGACAAGTTCAGTAAATTAAATCATGAAGCTTTTCTTTGCAGTATTTAGCAAAACAGCCTAGAAAGGAGATGGCAATCATTTTCATTTTTAGTACAGAAGCTCAAAATTGTAAGGCAAGCTCTGTTACCTTTTGCATAATCCATGGAACAAAAGGTAGAAGAACAAATCTAATTCCCACCACAATCTTAGCAGCTCCTAAATCCTTCAAGGATACTTGTCCTGGATTTGATTGCATTTGGAAAAAATATAATCCAATTTTCTATTGCTACTCTATAAAATTGTTTGCTCTTTGACTAAACATTATTTCCCATCCCCAGATCCTCATGTGATTTGAAAACACTGCCCACATCACTGCTATATATGGATGTGTTGCTGCTGGCAGAGAAATGGCTATGGAGTTTTCTACAAAGTTTTTATCAATCATCATTTTCCTCTGAAAAGATATACTGGCGTCATCCTAGGAATACATAGGCGTGGTCATTAGCGGGAAGGCAGAAAGAAGAGTTAGGCGTTATTTTTCTTCTGAATCTTTTTCAGTGCAGGCTTACACAGAATTCCCAGGACACATAGCATTTGAGACAGCAAAAAAAATATTCTTGCAAACCTGTAAAAAGTCTACTCTATACTCAGATGGAATAAAGTCAGCATAAGGAAAAAGCAGTGTTGGGTTCCTCCTGAACCTCTGGAAAAGGCACAAGTACTGGCTTTTAATTCTCTGTTGCTTTGCTATTCAAACAGCCTAAAATATCAGTAATGTGCTTTTTATATGTCTGAATGAGCTCTCTTGGCATTTCAAGGCTTGGTGCACAGTGGGCTGGTTATTCGAGTTTTAAATTTCCTGTTCGGCTAAATAATACAACTTTTCATGGTCCCTCTTCCCCAGAAATCCTCTTAACAGTCTTTGAAAGACCTTTTTTTTTTNACTTTAAGTATATCTTGTACTTCAATATTTGTTATACAAATTCTCCACAAACCACTGGCAACAACTTTTGCTGGGCCAATAGGCACATGAGTATTTGTTAGACTGTGGACAAAGGTGGTTTTGAAGAAACAGTAATAGATATTTCTTCTTGAAAACAGCTCTAGGCAGCTCTGGTGGATGTTATGTCATTCTCTGATACCCAGGGGAACTGACTTTCAGCTCTGACCCCAGAGGAGACCCCAAGGACCAGTCTCAGTAATCAGAAATCCAACAGGGTTACTTTGCACTTGCTGCAAGATGACAAATTGTTTTCAATGGTGTTAGAAAAGATATTCTTGAAGCATTTCTGCCTGCCTCCTACACACGACAAGTGTTTCTGAAAAAATGCATCTTGGTGGTTATACCTTAGTAGGTAGTAACAGGTCATCTGATGATTTTTTGCTCAGAGAGAAATTTTCTGTTTTCTGTACTCAGAGAAGCTGCCAAGACTCTCACAAAAATATTCTTGTTTTCAACCCCAAATATTGTTCACCATTTCTTTAGTCCTTCAAGCAAGTGGCCTCACTGATCCGAGACACAACTGTTAGAAAAAGGAAAACATGACAAGGCTGCACATGCCACTTGTAGCTCTGGAAGGAGTCTGTGTGGTTGCTGACTGCCTGAGAAGCACCCTCACGTATTCCTGCCGTGATGGAGCAGCGACGATCCCGCTGAGCGCCCTGCGGAGCAAGGCCTCCCTGCGCACGTGGAGGCGGCTTGGCAGCACCTGCACGTCTTCCTTCCCCTTCGGGGACTAGATGTACATCCTAACAAATGGATGCCACGTGGCAGTCAAAAACCTGCACACAGCCAAGACAGGTGTAATCTGGTTCAGGATCTGGAAGCAGCAGGATAAAATTAAGCGTGGGTTAAACACCACCTTGGCGTTCGCCCAAGGTCTGGGGTAGATTCTGCTACGTTTGGTGTTGCCATGGCTACACGGGTGGTTAAAACACACTCGAGGGTTTCTGTCTGAATGGCAGATTGTCTTTGACTGCATTTAGATGTATCTGGTGTTCTGTCACTGGGACCATGAAAACTTTTTGCTGACTTGGTTTGTAAGCCTAACCCCCCTCTACCCCAAAACTGCTCTGCAGAAGTAGGTTGTGCATTATTGAATCTACTTTTAAATTAAAAATAAAAATTAATATGGAAATTAAGGAGCCATACATTTCAGTGCTAATATTAAAATAGTTTTCATTATTTTAGAGAAATATAGTACTCAAATCATTGTTCACTCCATGCTTTGTAAATGCACAGCTGAGGCTAAACTTTCCTGCCAAATTTCATACCAAATTTTAGCTCTGAATAACCACTGGGTTCAGTCTTGTACTCACAGAGGACACGCCAAAGTGATTTGATTACTATGTCTTTGTCTTTGACGAGAATGAAATCTAATGAAGCAAATCATGTTTTCTTCACAAATGAATTCAGTGGTTCATGAACTGGGTTATCTTGCATTTTTGTCCTCAGCCAATTTTCCCTGTCCTGCTAAGGAACGAAAGATTTGGGCCAGTTTAATGTAAGACAATATACACAAAACAATGCGAAATAACTGAAGCCAACCTTAATTTTTTTAGTGCCAAATAATTTACACTGAGACACTGGAATCTGGAAAACTCTCAGAAAGGAAGACTGGCTGAAACAGATTTATATACTTTTATGGAAGATGGATGACACGTTCTGCTTGGCAAGGAAGCCCAGGCTTTTACAAAGCCCAGCAGCCTTCTTTGAATGCTAACAGTGTGTCTCTGTTTGTGGAAACACAGCATTCCTGTTTTGTCTCCTCTCTTTTGAGCTGGGTGCATGCAACTTTTTCTTCTTGGACGTCTTTGTGTTATAAAGATCAGTGGGGCAGTTTTCACTTGCCTTTGAAGGTAAGGGCCAGGTTTACTGATGGCTGCTGTACTCCAGCATCATTTTTTACCCTGTGCCCAGTAAAGGAACTAACAGCATCAGCTGAGGATTTCCCCACTATATGGGAATCAGGAGTAATCCAAAGACTAGGGAAAGAATAAGCTCTGAGCCCTACTTTTCATAGTTACTTTCTGGTTTACAAAATTAAATAGAACGAGTTCTTCCTTCTGTTTTGATACAGTAATTTCTTTGCAGTGACTTTCAAAATCAAATGTTTCAAGAGACAAAATATCCAACATTTTGAAGCCACAAAAGTGAAGTTAAAAATGTGGACCTCTTACAATCACAGTGACTCCAACACTGAAAAGCCATGCTGGTATGGAAGAACGTGTAATGATTCTTACAGACATGGGGCTGAATTCGGAGCAGCTGATGCTATAGCGGATGTGACTCTGTGGACACTGGTATGCCTTGAGCACTGGGAATGTTTGTAATACTCTGTGAGATCTGTCATAGTGTCAGCTCCACCTCATTTTCACTTTGTTTTGCTTTCATTTCCATGGCTGTTTCCAGCCACATTGAAAGCACATGCGTGAGGTTAACATCTGGGTACGCAGGAATAGGATCAGGAAATGAAACCACCACAAATTTCCTAGTAAGTGGAAGGTAAAGCACTATGGTATGTGGCAGGAAATTTTCTCAGCATGCACATAGATAGACAGTAGTTATCCACTTTATCTGACCTTTACTTTCTCCTTCTTCAGTGCAATCATACATGGTTATTTATGCACTTGGCATTAGAATTTCATGCTGTTATATCTGCACACATAACATATGTGTATTTAACTGTGGATATATTGCATACAAAACACCATTACTACACCAGAATACACAAAGGTATCTTCCAGAACGTCCAAATACTTTGTTAAGACCTTCAGTTCTTGACCTGCCAAACTGCCTTACATGGTTTCCTGTCTTTCAGAAAAATTCACTTCTTTTTTGTTCTGTGATGGTGGAGGAAAACAGGAAACTGGACATCAGCTATCTAATCTTTTGGTTTTCCCTCTTCTGAATTGGTTTTCTCTTGTACTCCCAGTTGCTGGGTTTGGTCAGGAAAAAGGTTTTGCATGACTTTGCCAAAACCTCAGAAAATAACTTTTTTTGTTTTTCTGTTTCTTTTTTTTCCCCCCCTCCATTGCCAAATAAGCATTTCTACATAGGCATAGATATGCAGGCACCAAAGCACCATGAAAAACACTGTAAGTTAGGCACTTACACTTTAAAAAGGAGATAACAAGCAGAAAGGGCTAATATTGCCTCCTTTTTGTCATGCAGCTGGTGGCCTGCTAACTCGCATATCTTATGAGGACAGATTACTTCAGGTTCCAGAGAGAGTGAGATAGTACTCAGCCTTTCCTTTCTGCCGCACGTAGACACGCTGTGTCCCTGCGCTGGGGTGTAATTGCTGCTGGAAGTTACAGCCATTTTCAGTTTCAGCTGGGAACCTTTGGAGCTGAGTTGCCAGGGCGTCCCTTCTCTCCTGACGACAGTCTCCTACAAAGAGTTTAAGTGTCGTGTGGGGATCGACCCCATCAGGCAGGGTGACACAGGGGCACCCGCTGCCATGCTGCAGGCGGTCAGAATTTTCAGTTCCCAAGTCAAACCTCCATCCTGAAACTGAACAAGTCACAATTTTTAAGCCCTCCTCTGAGTTCCCAGGTGGATAGCAGCCGGGTATATCCCTGCAGATAGAGCAGAGCTGAAAATCTTCAATAAGGTTGTGGCACTGAAGTGATAAAGCCAGCACATGTACTTAAAATAGGAAATGTTTCACAGATGGCTAAAAAGTGGAGTGCTGGCCTTTGGGCTAGAGTTTGAAGTTCTTGTTTCATTCCACTTACCCAGGACTGAAATAGAAGCAATTAAAGAGGAAGAGGTAAAGCCCAGCATTCAGGGATGAGCAGTATGTAGCTTGCAGCTCAGCTTGCAGGCATTTGTTCCTTGAAACATGGCAAATGAAAGTAGCTGAGAGAACTGAAGAAAGAAGTCATTTTTGTTGGAAAACATTAGTCAGCTTGTGATTAAAAATAAAAACTTATTTTTGTATAAGAATTACAAGCCACCCTCATTTGGGATATTCTGACAGGAGATGCCCAAGAATGCAAATTTTGGGATATTATGACAGGAGATGCCCAAGAATGAAAATTTTGGTAGCTAGGACACAAAAAGCAAAGCCAACCATGACAAGAAGGAGTATTTTGAAATACTCCTTCTGCAAGGATTAAGAAATACCTTCTGAAGCTTTTTTCTTTGAGGTTTGAAAAGTTCCAGTGTCTGATGATTTTTTTCTCCCAAAATTTTGTGATTAAGTTCATGCACATTATTACAAAGAAATTTTTTATTCTTGCTTGAAATACATATCTCTGTAACCCAAACTGTGGTGTTATGATAGCCTGAGCTCACTGTGAAAACATATTCCATTTCCTTCATTGCCCTTGCATCATTTCCCATTTTTATGGTGTTATTGTTCTTCATAACCAGTATCCTGTATTCTTCCCTTGCAGAGCACAGAGAGTAGTAGAGGATGCCATAGATTCTTTAGACAGAAGCCATCTGTGAAATTTATGTATTTACATTAATAGAAAATAGCGAACTTGAGTGATGCTTTTGCAGTTTTATGTACAGCATAAATCATTTATTTGTCCTCTGTTTGTGACAGTCTGCAGTTTAAGCAAATTATTTGCTGACAAAAAACGTAACTGAAAATGTAGGTTCAGAAGCTTTCCTGTGCTCTTTTATCTGCTCCCATTTCTTCATGGAGCATTTTGATCTCCCCTGAAGAAATACTTTGAAAGTACAAGCCTTTTTTTTTTAAATGTGCTGCATGCTGGGTAATAATATGACGACCATGTTCTAATTGAGCAAAAATGACTTCTCTTTAAAAACAAGAATTTTCGAAGTTTTTCCCACAGCGACTAGATTTTTTCAGCCGTGTGCACAGAGGGATTTCCTGGTGCCTGCTTCACACTCCTCCTTCCCACAGCTTGCTCTCCTTTCCCCCTTGTATCGTGCTGTTTCCTACGTGGGCAGTTTTTAGAAAAAGATGCGAAAAGCACCTTTTAATTTCTGCCTTTCCAGTAACCGAATGATTCATTGCAAAGCCAGTAGCAGAATGGTCTGATTAGAGCTGACCTGGCACAGCAGCACTCCCACCTTACGCAGAGTATCCATTATTTCTCTACATGGAATGTTATTTTGGCTCCTGCTGGAGCCAGTCTTGATGTGACAGAGAAACTTTAGCCTTCAGAGAGTGGGAAGGAACCTCCCAGCATGACTGCCTTCTGCAAGTTCTTGCCTCCTGGAGAAGAGAAGTCAATCAGGGCTGCTGCCAGAGAGAGAGATGCCCCCCTCCCCTCCTTTCTCACTGCTGATCCTACAGGTAGGCAGGAGGAGGTGAAGGTTGTGCCATAATGGGTAGGTCTTCTCTCTCCTTTCACCTGCAAATTTTGGGCTTGGGAAAGAGCAGAGACAAGTTCTTCTGAGCGTCACTGGCAACACCCTGGCCAGATTTAACTTCTAGGGATGAGATTACAGAATTAAAAATTTTGCTCAAATCCAGCATGATTCATTGCCCAGAAATAAGTGCAGGCATGACTCAGAAGTTGCCTGCTCAGTGGGAATTTATATCCAATGACCAGCGTGCTTGGCTACAGGGTCAGGATATTGCTGGAATATAGAAGTGTCTATGTCCACCAAAACCTGTTCAGTGTGACTTCGCCAATCTCCATCCTCCTGCCTCTTTCTACCCTGGCTTCCAGTGTTGCATCATCTTTCACCCCAGAATGATGGCAGAAAACTGGGCAACTGCAGATGCCTCAAAGAGCCTTTAGCAACTGATGTGCAAGTGGTAGATAAAGCTCCAATGCATGCAGCAGTTATTGTGGTCATGGTCCTCATATACGGAGATGACGGTTCAGGGAGAAAGTCTCTTTTCGGTACTTCCCTTTCTCCTTCCTTCCTCTTCTACCCAGTACTACAGCCTGTTAGTGCTTTCTTGCAAAATTAGAGAAGTGTCAACAACAGGAGTGTATTCAGGGAGCTTCACTTCTGGTGCTGGAGAGGACAAATGTCTGTCTTGTAGGAAAATAAGTGTGCTGCTATGTCTGCACCCTTTTGACTCCGACTCTTCCCTTTGACTGCTATCCATTGTAGTTTAACTTCCTTCTGCATCCAGCAGCGGTGATACGTTTCTATCTCTGTCTCTGCATTGCAGCTTCCTGCACTATTCCTTGTAAATCAGCTTTTAGGCTCTAACTTCAAAGTTACAGGCCTGCTTGGAGTGGAATATGGACTCAATGGCACCCAGTGGTCCCTTGCAACATAAATTGTTCCCAGGTGTATGAGTCTGACTTAACTTTTACATGTTTTAATGGCAGGCCACTTTCAGGGATCTGTGCCACACCATGAGTTTGTCTCATTGCACGTTTATTTGGAGGATTGAACAGCTGGATCGGTTTGAAAGATAAGGTAAACTACAAAATTTGTGCTGTAAAAAGAGGTGTCAGACATGAAGATCTGTTCACCTACATGTTAGAACTGGAATATGGTCGCTGAAATCGGATGTGGACAACAGATTTGTAAATTTTACCTAAAATGTGTATTCCAAAAAAGAAGAACATCATCAAATACCTCTCCCATGTTAAAGAGAAGCAGATTTCAGGATGAAATCTTGAAGACATACATGCACTCAACTAAAAGTTGCTCAGCTCAAAGGCACAAGCTCTGCAGGTTTTTCAGCCAGAAAGAAAAAGACTCCCAGGGCAAAGGAGGTAGAGGAGGAATCTAACCTCCCAGGGAATGAGTTCAACAGACGTTTTTCTCTTTTCTTTGTTAATGTTTTTATGTGTTCTATAAACATAAGAACTATCATGGAAGAATTCCTTTTGTCAAGGAGTTGAGCATCTGGCTCTCTAAGACTTTGCAGTGCAGATGTGTCGAGCCTGGGTCCCATCATGATGACAAATAATTCTCACTGCTCTCTTTGACTGTCCATTTCTATCTGTATCCATTGTGTGTCTCATCATCTACTTAGATTAATTCAGATTACAAACACTTTGTGACAGACAGGTGCTGTCTTGTTCCGTGTTTATGAGATACTTAGTATGATTAGGTGAGCATTTGTTGGATCACTGCTTTTTAACCTGCACTTGTGCCATGGACATATGCATGTGGGAATTGTAGCCCTTCTGAAACTTGTCTTCATCCAGCTAGGGAGCAGCTGTGCTACTTTAAGTGGCAGAGGAGGAAGCAGGAGAGCGTTTTGAATTTTAGGAAGCAGAAACCTCTGTGGTCAGTGGAAAAAGAGTCATCTTCTGTGTCTCTCTTGGTGAAAACAGAGTGACTGTGACTGCTTTTGTAGTATTAACATATCACGAGCACAAGCTGTTCTTGTGGCATTTTTGGCTTGGCTGTCTCCTAGGAAAAACAAGGGATGAGAGGGAAGAAAAGGAAATATCAAAAGGACTCTGAGTATCTGGTCGTGTGTGTGTACTGCACATGAGGTGGGAAGAGGGACAGAAATAGTAAAGGAGCAAAAATAAAAAGGGTATGAAAGGTGGGAGGGAAATGAGCAGAGGAAAGCAAACCTAAAAGGAAGCAGATTTCACTCCTGTAAAAGACACAAGCAATGAACCTGCCAGGGAAGGATGCAGAAGGGAAAAAAAAATCCCCAAACCACCACAATGGAAAAGTAAAAAAGAAAATTAGGCATTTTTGGATTACTTCCATCAGTTTTGTCATAAACCGAATTAAGCTGATTATCAGCCATTTCTGTTGCCATCTGATTTTAGTGGTAAACATATTACTAAACTACAACAAAGAGTCCTTCTGGTTAAGTGTCTCTGTGAAGTCCTCAGGAGTTAAGACTGAGAGAGAAACATGAATTTTGTTTTTCTGCTTACATAGTTTTCTAAGGGGTTTGGTTATTTTTAGATGTTCATAAATGAAGTATCTGTGACTTTATTTCTATTCTTTCTTGTTAGGACCAGCTATTGAGGATATCTGAGAGAGCAGGCAAGGAGAAACTGCAAGAAATTTTTTTTAGTTGGTACTCTGTCTCTTCCACTTTCTGTCCTATTTCACTATAGAGAAAGTTTTTATAACCATGGACTGACATCTCACAACCCATCTTTCGAAGATGATGGCATTTCAGACAAACATAGTATTCGGCGCTGATGTCTGAGTTGCTGGCACAGCACTGGGCAAGCTGTGGCTTTTTAGAGGCTTTGTACCTGGGTGGAAAGAATAGGCTGCTGAGGGCTTGTATGAAGAAGAAATCCCTTGTAAATGCTGAGGAGACTGTGCTTAGGTATGCCCTAAAGAGTATCTCCTCAGGCCTCCATGTGAGGGGATCCAGATGTGTCTCTGCCAGGAGTCCCTTGGAGGAGGCCCCTGCCCTGTCTCCCCATGGAGCCAGCTGGAAAGGAAGGTGCCATGCAGACAAATGGCTCCTCCAAGGCCTGTGCCATGCAAGTGTATAAATCTCCTGGTCACACCAAGGAGATTTATCCTTGGGGATATTTATCTGCCTGGGGACTGAACCGCGCCTAAGGGCAGCCAGCCCTCCTCTGGAGCAGAGCTGAGCACGGTGGGTGGCTGTGGGCTGCACCGGGAGCTCCAGGGGAAGAAACAGTGGGCTCTGCTTGTTCTGTTTATCAGCTGTACCTGCCATGACCTACTGCCAGGGTAGAGCTGCTCAGCTGATAAATTGCATCTGCTTTTAACCAGGGCAGCTGCACAGCAAGAACTCGAGCCACGGTCAAGAATATGTACCAGCAGAGAAACCATGACCTGAGGCTGGAAATGGAGGATGGAGGGATTTCCAGCAATAATTAAGTAAGTCTTACCAAGACTGCGGGGAGCTGGATATCCCTGACACTCACTGGTATCCTTGGAGTAGATGGGATTATCAGTTTCACATGCAATTTTGTATTTGCTTTTTTATTTTCCATTCTATTTCTAACTTTAATACTTTGATTTTTCACTTCTTCATCTGTGTAATTTTACTTAAATAATTTGGTTTTTAGTTTTGACTCAGTGCCTTGGGACCGATCTATTCTTTCTTGTTGTCATTTCTGTCCATGGCATAAGCTCTGGATGACATATGTAGTCTGTCTAAATATCAAAGGTTTTTAAAAAAGGGAGCAAACGAGGAAAATGTCAGGAAAAAACATCACAGACTAGCTGTGATTTACATGGAAAAACATTTTTAACATCAAAGCTGATTGCCAAGATAACTTCTAATGTTGAATTCCGATGGAAGTCCCCATTGCTGGTAAAAAGTGGACACTCTTCTTTGAACAAAGCCACTCAACACCTAAAAAAGTGATTTTATCCTGAGGGCAGATGACTGCAGTGCAGCTCTTAAAACCTGGATTTTTACCACAGTACTTCCATGGAACAGCAAATTGACACATTTCCTGACTCCATGGCAGAGCAGGTATTACAAAATCTAATGTGGCTAATACAAAACTAACCCACATTTCATGTTGACCAAACAGGCATTATCTGTTCTGTTTGCCACTGTCTTCTTGCATCCTGCTTGAAAAATGGACATAAAGATACCAGTTCCTATGAGATAAGCTCTCATGGGAGAGCTGGAAGCTTTCTCTCTCATTCAGGTTAACTCACTGATTGAGCAGGTAGCTGCAAAGCCCAAGCCAAAAGTCTTATAAGAGAATGTCAGTGAAAATCAGCAATGTTTCTAGCCCTGTGGGGATAAAAAAAAAAGTAAATCTATTTTCAATTAGATACAGTGAGAAATGACTTAGTATCAATGATTAAGGGTCAGTACTGTCAAGAGCAATAAATTGTCATTTTACTGTTAGTTACTGAAGATATAGGCAGGGAAAAGACAGGAGCAGTTTTCAAAGAACTTGAGAAGAGGAACACAACTTACAGAAGTCTCCAAGAAACATGCTGTTCTGTATTTAGCTGGAGTGCTCCCTGTGCCTACTGAAAAGGGTTTTCTTATAGAAATAAGTAGGCCTGTTACTTTATAATCCAGCATGTGCTTTATGAGACATATGGTCAGGGGGCTAGTGAGACTCACAGCAAGGAATAAAATCTAATTAAGAAGCAAACAAAGCTGAGTAAGGCATGTGTGTGCCGACCAGGCAGAAGCATCCAGCGGAGTTGTGTGCAGGGATGCAAACAGTGTTTGACTTGAGAAATGCAACTACCAGGGATACACTATGCAACTGTGATGGTGCCAACAGGCAAACACAAGTCTCTTGTTCACAGCAAAACATTTCTGGAAGTCGTAGCAGCTCTTCTATGCATTGCTTCATATCACATATTTTACTGCAAAGCAAAATTGAGAGGAAAGAGTACAGTCAATTAAGGCCCTGTTAGGAATTTTAACGAACTATAAAGATGTATTTCATGGTGCTGATGTGCAGATGATGATGGGGAAATCATGAGACTGCTGGCAAGCCAGCAAAGAAAAGGACTTATACACTGATGAGTAGACCAGCAGTCCTGTAAATGTCAAGAAAACTTCTAGAACAACTAAAGTTTTATATCAGAAGCTGATATTTGCATAAAATCTCTGAACAGAATTCCCCCTGTCAAAGACCAAATTTGAATTTAGTATATGTCCTATGAAAAGACCATACTACATGGTAATGCCACAGCAAGTCAGACTATAACACTGCAAAGCAAATGCTCGGGGGTGAATATTGGACTGAACGCAGGCATACTGAAGCTGAGGAAAACTCAGATACTCTTAATTAGGAATCTGTTGGCTTCTGAAGAAATTTGGACAGTCCCAGGGAAACTAAAACTTCAAGGGAGTATCTAGATCAAAATAGATGAAAGACCCAGGGATGCTGCGAGAGATCTGACAGATCTTAGGTTTTATTGGAATCTCTCAGATTCTGTTACGTTCCGCTCTTGCGATGTTACATGATGACAGCACTGAGACTCAGAAATGCCTTTTTCAATAATAAGCAAAACTAAACAACCTTCTTCATCAAGCTGCGAAGCAGCTGGAGCAAGAGAATAATGCATCTGAAAGAGACTTGACAAAACCAGCTTTGTCATGAAGGTCCTGAAAAAAGGACAAGACTAAGTTTGGATTAAAAAGAGGTGCTTGTTGCTGGCTTTCCACTATGGAACAGTTCTGTCTTTCACTCTTTGCTATTTCAAGGGTACAAACCCATCACAAACCACTAGAAAACATCATCTAGAGGCCATTGGACAAATGTTATCCAAGAAAGGCAGTCCCTATGACAGACAAACTGAAGAGGGTGTATTTTCCTGGTACACCTTGAGCGGCTGGGGAAATATAATAACATCATACTTGAATTTTTCACTCTTATGGCAAGAGGCTCTAGGTTGAGGACCATCACCTTTAGCAAGTGCTAGGAAAAGAAAACTGTTTATGCCCACAAACTGTCCAATCCATAAGGAGACAACGTCATAGGGACATGATTCTGTCACTGGCTGGAAGGTAATCTGTACAGTAACGAGGAGGCAGCAAATACAGATGATTCATACGTAGGCTATTAAAAAGCCTTTGGTGAATTAGGAAATAAACATACTGTTGAGGAATGAACATCCAGTGAATCTTATGAAATGTGTTAAGACTAGGATAATCAAGAATAACAAAGAATATTTTTGGAACTCCCAGCCCACCTATCAGAAAGATCAGATTATTTTGTTTTTACAAGAGAAAAGTGTGGCCAAAAATTATTTCTCCATTCTCTGGAACATGAGCTATCCTAGAGAAGCTGAAGCCAGGAAACAGAAGGCATATGAAAACTGAAAAGCCCATAAGGATGTGTAATTCTTTCACAATGCTCCAATATGCTGTGGCAGAATTCAAAAAAGAACCTTTGCTGTGTTGTTGTCAATGTCCAGAAATGTTGAAGAATAAAAGTATTATTTTTCTTAAGAACTAAAAATGAAATACGTGTTTACTTGGAATCCAGAAGAATAACTTCCCACACCTGTGAAATAAAAGTTCTTTCACACAGAAATAATTGAGCCCATCTTTTTGCATGAAACTTAATAATACATTAAATGAAAATCATGACCCTAATCATACACTTCCTTTGAGTCTGAAATAAGGAAACCAGCACAGACCATTACATTTAAATTACTGCCATTGTTTTTCTCAAAGCATTATTTCTTCCCAAGGCTCCTGCAAAGCCATATAAAAGGAGTAAAAAATAAAAAGGGCCACCAAGGAACAGGGCTTACCTTTGCACGGCAGTGCTGCTCTGCAGAGAGCAGAGATAGCAGAAGTGGGTCAGAAAATCAAGCCTGTGCTTCCTGGACTCTGTTTCAGCAAATAGTTGGTGTGTACAAACAGCTCAGACAACACTCAGCGAGCAGAGACCCAGCTGCAATAAACCAGACAAGCCAGAGAGACTGCTGGGCACCGTGTTACTCATCCAAAGTCCGTACAAAATAATGGCACAGGAGGCACCTGCGACTGAGGTCAGATGAGTAGGTTACAAACCCAAGACAGCAGTGAAGCTGTAAACAAAGATAACTTCAAAGTTAGGGCAGACTATAAAGAAAGTAAAACCTTTTTTTTTTTTTAAATTAAAGAAGTCTCCTGAAATTGGGAAAAAAACCAGCAAGCTCCTTTTCCCTTCCAGCAGCTAGAGGGGAGTGGAGTTTCAATTTTATATATTGCTAACTAATCTGGAGCTAATATAAACTACTAATCTCTTACTTATGCCCCAGGTCTAACATCTTCCTCAGTCCTGCATTTGAAAGTGTCATTCAAAATGTTCAGGATATTGAAGTTTCAACTTTCCTGGGGAAATGAAGAAATAACTGTGGTTTCTGAGGAATATTTCAAGATTATTTTCTACTTAAAAAGCTGTTGCCACAGCTAAATTTAAAAAAAAAAATTAAAAAAGGATTTCCAAAGAGAGTCAAGATGTCCAAAATAACACATGATAATTGACTGTCTGGTACATCACCAGTGTTGCAGTTATCCCAAATAATGGAGACTCTCCACATGCATATAATTAGGACGCTGAAACAATCTTGGCTCTGCCCCACGGTCCCATGGTGCAATAGCCATATGAATATGATTATGATTATGATTAAAGCTTCTCAGTCTAAAGTCCCAGGGCAGTATAAATTACTTTTTCATTTTGTGATGTTTTATTTTCCATTCTCTTATGCTAACCTCTCTTACCTTTGCTGCAATGAGTAGAATTTTGAAAAGGTTTGAGATTACATGGCATTTGCTGCCAAGGTTAGCATAGCTGAAAATTCATCTGAATGTAACTATTCCCATCAGTGAGGCTATCAAAGAACGTTTTTCAAACAGGTTTTCAATGCCATTGCTCTAAATGGGACTGAGGGCAAATGTCCCCTCTTGTGCAGTGATGGTCAGCACCTTGCTCTGCTTCCAAAAACATGATGCTGACAGCGAGTTAAACCCCCAGCTAAGCTGCCCCATAGGGGCATCTAATTGGCAGGATGAATTTGCTCGTGCTCCTCTGCTATCAGCTAATCTAAATCTCCACTTTCTGATAGTGCATTGCTGCTGTTTACTATCTGAATTTTGTCTACACTCTCAGAAACCTTGGTAGGACAAGGTAGGTCCTGTTCTATGAGGAACGTAAATGCATGTTTTCTTCTAACTCAGGTAATGGGCCTCATGTTTTTTTGTAACAGAATTATCTGAGTTCAATTTTCCTTTTGAAGGTCCAAGTGTAATGGCAAGTTCGACCACACATTTGTTACATCTCCTGCTTTGGATCATAAAAAGTCAATACACATCCTTACTGATAGCTATGAAAAGTAGTAAAGCTCTTTGCTGGTTTTGTGCAGGACACGTTTTAGCTGGCTCACTTTTCCAGGTTTCTAAACTATTCATTGTCGCTCCTTCCCACCCCCCATTTCTGAGGCTTGTTAGGTTATGAATTTTCTTTCTCTTTGTCTGCCTTTCCTGGCAAGTGTTCTTGTTGCAGCTAAGTCCTTCCTTTCTGTTGCCATGCACAATTTTTTTCCATTAGGTTGCTAGGTATTATTAGGTTTTTTCTTATTTTACTACTCATGTGACTTCTGCTCACCATCCCCTCCCAACATTACCCCACACCTTTTATTCATTACCACCTCTGCTCCCACATACAGAGCTGAATAAAATTGTAAAAATGAGCACTGTAAGAGGCTTAAATGAAGACTCTTTGCCACAGCTAATCTTAAAAAGTAAAAAATTACAGCAAAATTCATACTTTAAGGAATGGGATTTCATATTTCCCCTGAAGAATGCCTTTTAATAAACCCCAAATTTAATGCAAACAGTTCTGGTGAAATGAAGAAGTCCTCGGCTGTAATTATCTAATCTATTGTCATGCTCAATAAACATAGCATAAATGATCACTGAGGTTAAGCTATACCTCACTCTGTTTGTTTAAAAACACATCATAGACTCTCTCTGGGATCTAATTTATTAAACCCACTTCAGCAAATAGTGACATGAAGAAGAAATCAGTTCATTTTCCTCCATCAGAAAAAGGAGCTACAGAGCTGGTGTTCTATACCAGGTAATTCAAGTAATGCATTGTAGATGTTCTATCCCAGATGACAGTATGGAAATTACCTTCCTAAAAGCTGTGAAATATGTAGGGTTTTTTTTTTTGTCTTTGAAATTTCCTCCAACTTTTTCTTCCACTGATGGTGCAGCAATGATTATACTGCTCCCCCACTGAAATTGCTTCTGTCACACAATTTAAGCATTGGCTTTACTTCAAAATGGCACAGCATGGAATGTATGGGTCATTGTCAGAGCTGATAATCTCAAGGTAAGAGATTCACCACAGCAACTCCTGCACCTAACTTCATCTTCCTTTATGGAAAGTTGCTTGAGTTGCCCTTCTAGAGTCCACTTATTTCTCTTTCCTATCAAAAGCTCCTATTCTGCAAGTTTCTTTCTGAATTCTCCTCTTCTGTTACTAGAGCCCAAAGACCAACCCTTGCTTGCCAGACTTTGATTTTTCTCCATTCATGACGAAGACCCAGGTTAAAAGAAGCTCTGACAGCAGTGTGTGTCTATTCGTCCTCTCTACCCCACCCTCGATGCAGAGCAGACCTTGCTCTTCACTGCTTCTATAGACAGCAAGAGCATCCCTTGGCCACAGCTGGCCTTTATGATTGCTCCCTTCATCTGTGGGAAAATCTAAGAGGATAAATGGTAGAGTAAACTAATAAACAGAGGTGATATAATAATGCCATGTTAAAAACCCCCCATATTAATCTAATAATCTATCTGGTTCAGCCTTACATGCTGATGCCAAGACACCTTTTACCACTCCTCTAAAATGTTGTGCCACAGCATGGCCTTTGCTGGGGTTTCATTCAAGCCCGAATGGAGGGTCACGTCTACATTTCTTTTATGGAGATTTTACTTTGTTACCTGCAATAGAATCACTGTCAATATATGTTGGTATAAGAGGAAAATAAATCTGACTTCCTGGTCTTTGTTGAATAGAGACTTCTTTTCACGTGCCAGAAAGTTTCAGTTCCTCTCACATATCAGCTCTATAGAAAGAAAAAAAAAATGTTTCTAGATATTCCTTGAACGGTTTATATTAAAACACCAGCGTAAATTCTCAATCAATAAAGATCAAAGTAGTCCCTCTGACAGCAGAGCAGATTTGTGGCAGCTGAAATGTGTGAAAACCTTAAAAACCCAAATTGAATGGGCTTCTTTTGTACCACTAAATCCCATCTCGAGCAATTGCAGTCTATTTTGCCAAATAACCCATTTCATAAACCAATTACACTCTTTGGTTTTGATATGTGACTATTGCTTGCTTTGTCATAAAAGGGCAAGTATTTTCTTTCTTTTTGCGGGGGGGGGGGGGGGGGGGGGTTGGGGGG
>VZTA01004731.1:97423-183944 GCA_013398855.1 Mohoua ochrocephala
GCAGGGTGGGGAGAAGCAGAATGAATCTAAAAGAAAGACATTATTGTGCTGAATATGGAAGAACTATTTCATTGCCTAAGCAGAAGGAATGGAGAATGAAGCAGAAAATTTCTAAATAATCTAAGGTCTCTTTTCTGAATCTTGTTTCAGTTGGAGATGGCCGCCAATAGGGTAAACCTAAAACTGAGATACAAGGACGCCTCCTGCTACAATGTTTTCTGTACCCTGCACGCTGAACAGTTAATGTGGCGCCAGTGTCTGACACTGCCTGAACTGTCTTTCTGGAGCACATACAAGAACTCCATGGGCTTCTGAGTCCTTTCACTTACATCAACTCCCATACAAGCTTGGTTTAGTAATCTCCGTATCAGGAAATGCTACCAAGTTCCTCCCTCAAGTTTGTAAAACACATGTTCTCTGGCAGGCCACTCAAGGACCAAAGCACAGTAGCGTCCTTCCTTATAAAATTAAAACCTAATAGTGACGAAAGCCAACAACATTATGCAAGAGTAATGAAGAAAGAGAGTCACGGGTCTCAAAAGCAATACAGCTGTTTCACTGTGATGCTGCTTCTGCACCAATAGATGCTGACTTTCAGCTGTCTCCCAGTCAGGAACAAGGCAAACCGAGCAGCATCTGCAGGCTCCACACTGATGAGGTTACAGTATTCTCAGAGCCCAGCTCTGTCCTCATGGTCTTGCTGGGAAGGGAGAATACACCCTGCCTCTGCAAGTTCTTCCCCACTGTAGTAGCAGCGCGACCCATCTTGCTTCGGAAAAATGAACCGGGGCCAGTATGAGCTTGCCTACTTTTTGAAATTTATGGGTGTTTCAGCAAAAGCCACTTCCAAGAGAAGTTATTTAAAAGAAACTGTCGTCAGGAAGTTTTAGGAAGTTTTGAATTAGCTTTACACTCTGCACCACTAAGCCATTCTGTAATCAAAATAACAGCTTCCTGTTAATCTCTGTTGGTAAAATGCCTCCATTTCAAATCCTGATGTATTAGAAGGCAGATCCCCTGGAGCTTTCTTTACAAGGCCAAGTTTTGATGTGCATGGCCGTGAGATCAGATTGGGGCCTGAAGGATGATGGCAGCTGAATAAACATCTGCTGAGGGCAGGGGACTCAGAGGGGAACAGCACTGTCCCAGTAGATCTAAAGTGGCGTGGCACAATCCAGACCTTAATTTAAAATATGGGACACTTCCTTAAGCCAAAGGCTTTAAAGCTAATGTAGAAACTGGAGGGAGGTCTGGTTTGTACTGAAATATATATTTCTAGTTAAACTGGCTATTATCTGAAAATAGAAAGCGTTTGTGGGACTTGGTGTCTTTGGCTCCTGTCCATCTGAGTCTCATATTTTTGGAAAAAGGTTTCAAAGAAGTGAAACTCACCATACAATCTTGTGATAGTGTAGAAATTTATAACTGTTCCGATGGTTTCTGTTATATCACTTGGAAGGTAGGAATAGTTTGCATGTGGTCCCAAGCATGGGCGTATGTAAAAAGGGGCTTTTTCTAAGGCTGTATCCCTAGACATGTTTGGAAATTAAGAACTCCAAGAAGAGTTGGAAGTAATATTTGCTTTCCAAAATGAAGTCTTAGGTTATCTACATTTGGTTGGTAGCACTGCCTAGATGTGGAGTGAAATGAAACATGGAAGAAATGGAGGGCTTGAAAAACGAAGGACTTAGCTGCATTTGAGAGGAATTTAAGATGTGACCGAGTAGAGAATTTCGTCTGCCATGCCCTGTGATAGGTTGTCTCGGCCCCAGGTAGAACGGGGAAAATGGAAAGCAGCATCTTCATTCATTCTTTGTTGTTCTTCTGGCATCTGTTGGATCAGGCCTGTTTATGTCTGCTGGACCAAAATGATTACATCAACAGCAGTCTTTTGGAACAAGTGTCTCAAATGCATCTTGACAACAAATACTTACTCAAAACCTTTTTAAAACCTAAAGACTTGATGACACCATCAAATAATTTCTTTACAGTGCTGGTGCTCGTAGGTTCAGATGGATCTCCTTGCTGTCCTGAGCCATCCCCAACACATTCCTGTCCAGTCAAACGGTATTAGTGAGCCAATGGGAAAACTTCAGGTAATCAGGCTGCATTGCATTAAGTCATCATTCACCAAGAGCTTGTTAGAAACAACTTTTGCTGAAAGAACTGGTGAAGTATGTGCATCATTGTACAAAATGCTCTCCTACCGAACAGAAGAAGACTTTGAAACCCCTTCCAAGTGAGAAGGCCGTAAGCCAGAGCACCTGGAATGTAGGTTTATATGGTGTGTTTCTAGAGGCTGAAACAGAAGGTAACCACCTTCTGGAAGAGTAATACCATGCTGATTCTCTTCCTCTAATGAAGCTGTTAGTGCATTTCATACCAAAGTAGCTGAAGTGCTGGTCCCACCATTGGATGACATCTGGGATAAATTAAAGCTATTGCACTTATATTAAATAAGGGACGAGTTGCACAATGTGTTGAGCCAGCTTCACTCACTAAAGATATTAGTCCAAATTTACAGCTCTCATAAGGAACTACAGCTCAGCTGGGCTCAACAGTCTTGCACGCTTTTACATCAGCAGTTAAACTCAGCCAATGTTTCTCTGAGATATTTTTGTACTCTGTTCCCAAGCACTTATTTGGCTTCCCGGGCCAATGTCATTCTCCTAGATAAACAAAGTGACAGCAAGTTAGCCATTTAGATAATTTTTGTTCAAAGGAAAATACTTCCAGATCAAATTATTTTTCATAAAAAGCCTTTTTTCAACAGAAAAATCTGTGAGGTTGGACTTTTGTTCCTTTCAGTGGGAATAAACTGCATCTGAATATAGAGGAAATCTTAATGCATGTGAGACAATGGTTCTTGTTTACACAATGAACATAAGGTCACACCCTCAACACTCTAAGGGCATGAAGGCAATACAGCTCCGTAGAAAAGCTGTCAGAGTTTTGTGCTGAGGAACCCAGATTAGTTTTGCTCTGTTGACTACCATGTCGTGCAATAGCTGGGATGCCAGTCTTCATGTCACCATTCAGTGTCTCTGGCAGTCTGGGCAGCTTGTGAGGATGCTTAAAAAGGTATGGCAGTGCAGTGAAAGGGTACAGCTGGTGTGAGTCTGTTTCTGTGCTGCCGTCAGACATCCTCCTGCACGGGCATAACCTAATTCTGACTGCATACTTGCACAGCTCTGGCCAGCAGTGTTTCTAAATAGGAGTGTGATCTACTAAAAAGTTTCAAAATTAAATTATTGCTTTTTATTTCCTGTGCCATTGTAACAATGATTATTTTATTTTGGTTTTGCATGTTATCATTCAGCACCTAAACTTTCTTTGTACAGGTTTTCTTTAGGGTCCTTTTTCTCTTCTTTTCCCTCCTACCCTCACATTTTGTGTTTCTATTTTGCATTTGTAGATTCATTTTCAATTGGTAACTTAAAACAGAGCATCTTCTCTTTCACCAGGTCTAATATTGAAACTAAATCAGGAAGAAGGAAGGATGAGCTGATATAGTGAGAAAAGAGAAGGATTCGTTCCTGCTGTGCAGAAAAAGTGATGTCTGCCAGCTGTAGTACTAAGGAGCTACAGAAAGGGCAAACACCTCACAAGTTAGACTCTTGTTCGTGCTTGTAATATCCCTGTTTTCCTTAGCTTTCATGTTGCTGTCTCCCAGCTTTGGGCTGAGAACATCTTTCTCCCCTCCAGTACCCATGGTTTGCAGTCTCCCGGGGTAGAGTCAAGAGGCTGAATACGGGTTAGGGGCTGAGAACACTCTGTGTGTGTATGAGAGTGTGTGCCTGTGCGTGTTTGTGTGGGAAACCACCTCAAACCCAGCTGGAAGCAGTTCTTAACAGCAGCCTCAACATACAAATAAATGTCAGCTGTAGTGTCTTCACAACCTCCGGAGTTGGAGATACCAGCTCCAGATGCACACCACTGCCTTCAGGATGCTGATGAGAGCCCTGTGTCACTTACACCCTGGGGACACGTTAGGCAGAAGCTCTGAGAGCCAGGACAGATAGTGCTGAGAGGACTTAGCAGGGCCAAAGTTACAGTCCTCCTGCAGGGACCATCCCCATCCCAGTGGCCTCTGCTGATCTGCTGCTGGAGCTTGGGTGGCTGGTCTTGCTGTGCATCACGGAGGAAAGCACGGAACAAAGGATAGGCATTAATTTTCCCTGTAGGACTGGCAGAATGAGCAAAAATTGTTCTTCACTGCCCTGTTTGCACAATGTGTCCACTGAGCAAGTGACCTCCCAGGAGTCCTGCAGGTGGAAATTGATCTCTCCTGCAACATCCTATGCCTAACCCACACAGCTGGCAGAAGCCATAGGATGACTTGTGCTGGGGCTGAGTCCACATGCAGGAAACACCTCTAAATGCTACCACTTTGACACATAGACTTTACAACTCACCACAGAACTACGTGAGAACATTAAAGCTTTTTCCATCCACAGTTTTGAAATTCACATTGAAAAATTGTCTATATTAGTGTTCTCATTTCACATACTTTCTGAGAAATGGTGCTCATTTAATCCAAATATGCAATGTGGATGCATTTATGCTAACACAGAGCTGTTTATTCAAACCAACTTCATTTTGCACAGATTGCCACAATTGATTTTTTGTGATTTACTAGTGACCCAAACTCAAAATCAATGGCGCCAGTGTGAAAAATCTACCGATAGCCTGAAATTATTTGCCTAGCCCTGGCAATTTAACTTTCATCCTCACCAGCTATTCCACTGCAGAGCATTTTGATGGAAGTGTTCACTTACTCCCACTGTTTCAAGCCTTGCTGGCATTTCACGTAGCGTAAATCTTTGCCGGAGGGCAGGTGGTAAGAGGTTTATATACGTGCTTCTGGAGTGACAAAATGAGAGTCCATCTCCTCCACACCTATTCACAATTGTTGGTAACGGGGTGTGGTATTAAGAAAGGGAAATGAGGGCACACTTGACACCATTTTGCTGACTGTTCTGTAAAGTGAAGCCTGAAGAAAATTGACTCTGTACTGCCTAAAGAAAAGAATTAATTCATTGGTGAGCAGTGTGTATGCATTTATACTGGTTCCAACTCTAGCACATTTTTTTCCCCAGTTCTTGGTATTGTAACTAAAAGACTTGCTTACTTGATCAATCTCCCATGCAACTTAGGAATAGGGAGATGGGAAGAAAAGAGACCTGATCATCAAAGGAGTCAGTTAATGATGGGGCAACAGAAGGGGTGTGTGCTATGGTAGCTGGCCATCAGTGGTCCTGTGTGGGCAAGCAAAGCCCAAAGGAAAAAATGCTGGTCAAAGCTTTCAAGTTAATTTGCGAGTTCATATTTTGCTTTTTTTTGCCTGAGAGACACTATGAGAACTTTGACTTTTCAGCTCAGCCATGACATACAAGGCTCAATCTTCAGTCTTTTTTGGAGCAGGTTCAGATGTTTGGTGCATCCCTGAGATGCTCCTAGGATCACCATAGGCAATCTGGTGCTGGTGCTCATGCTGAATGCAGGCGACCAGCAACTCTTGGGACAATCCAATCCAATCCCATTTTGCTAGTAGAAAGTGTTTCAGTCCTCAGGTAGTGTGAGACAAAACAAAAAACTATGATTTAAAGGCTGTGATTCAAATTAATTTCTTTCACACACCTGCTTCCTAGAGATTACACCCAAATAATGTAGTAAACAACACAACAGTTTGGTATTAAAAGGAAGTCCTGCTGCATGTTATGAACACAGGATCCCAGGAATGTGCTCTAATCAACACACCTACACAGATCACTTGTAACTTTGGGATCAAATTTAGCAGCAGAAATGAGAAACAAAACTATCACATAAAGGGAAAGATAAAGTAAGATGCAAACAGTTTGTGCACTCTAACCCTGCATCTGTGAGGGTCATACAGTTTCTTTTGTTAAAATGACCCAATCAGTAATTTTCAGCCTAAAAAAGACTATATATATACTAAATACTACATGCATATTTATATGGAGTCTAATAATAGTATTACAGCCTTCATTCCTATGCACTCTCAAACTCATCTGAGATACTAGAAGAGATTTTAAATGGAGGCTTTTACTTTTCTGTGGGCAGCTATGCACTCAGACCGACTCAATAGCTGCTCCACTTGAGGGATGGTTTTGGTCTCTACATGATTCTCTGTTTTTAAGCAAGAAAATGTAACGAGCTTCAAGCCTCTCCAAAAATCAAATGCGTCAATAACAAAAAACTATTAATGAGGTGATGATCTGGATGGCCTACCAGGACAAAGAAACCAATAAACAGCAAAACCATAGTAGGTAATTTTGAATAGCTCTATCCTCACTAATTAAAAGCTCAAACCCTTCACAAATGCCGTGACATTACATGTCGACATATTCCTTTCTATTCCTTTATTGAATAAACCGGGATTGTTTTCCAAATGACACATCCCTGTTGTCATAGCTCGCTCTGAGCATGATGTTGGTAATGTAATAGACATCCTAGAGCTATTCTCTGTGTACTTCTGCTTATAATTCTTTACAGAAAAAGCTATCATTTTCTGCTCACCAACTAACTGGTGTTTGAAGACTTGCCAGAAAAAAAAAGTGCACAAATGATTGCAGGTATTGTCACACAAAATGAAAACTGACCCCAGCATGAGTGGCAGGTTAGCAGGTCCCAAATTATTTATACATTTTAACAACCATACATGCCAGAAATCTAATAAACTGGCAGCTGCTGGAAAATTGCATCTTAGAAATTGAATACAGAAAAGCTGTTTGCAGATAGTAAAAAGGAAAACAGCAGTCCTAGACGATACTAAATCCTGGGAAATAACTAAGTTTAATACTATTCCTCATGGCTATGTGTTCCCCAGGCCTTGCTGGTCTTGTGTCGGGATCCATCTCTCTTTTCCAAAGGACTGCAGTCTCTAAGTGATCAGTTTGATGGATCCAGCCTGCTGCTCCTATCTGTCTTCCCTTCCCAACCTTTCCAGCCCTCCCCAGAGAAATTCAGCCCTTGAATGTTGTCTGACATGGCTAATACCTTCCCTCTCAACCCACTTCCCTGGCATGCCTGTAATATTCCTGATATTACATATATTCCATGATGTGTCTATCCTTAATCACACTTCCTGACTTGCTTTGTCATGCTCCAACTGGTTTAATTTTTGCTATCGAGGTTGTCACTAGAGGAGTTTTCTGATAAGGCGGGGAAAAAGCCCTAAACACTCAAGTGCCTTTGGATCCAGTCCTGTGGATTTCACAAAACCGGCCCACCTGTGGATTTTAGTCTCTTTTATAAAAATGCCTTAATCTGAAATACTTTTACCTTCTTTAAGAAAGGGTCTTACCCTGGGATTGTATAGTACCAGCATCCACAATTTCACACTTTGCTCCTGTGTGCAGCAATGGTTTTATCTTTTTCTTTGTCCATACACCCATCCAGAGAGATGTATTTTATAAACAGTGAGTACTTTGGCATATTTAAATAAGCTTTTGGGAGTACTTAGAAAGAAATAAGCTGATTTATGTGGAAAAGAAAAAGATGAGGCCAGTGGTGCAGGCTGAATCCTTAAGGTTTGTAGGCTTATTTTATTTAGCTAAACCACAAAATGTCTAGAATATTTAAGTACCTCTTGTAAAAAAATGAGTGTAGCGTAACTTTAGCTAAGAAGTCAGGAGGAATAAAACCTGCTATCAGTAGAAAGGATGTTGTTCAAGACAAATTTTCAAGCAACAGGGCAGATGGACAAATGTATAAGTGCCCAATTCTGTCAAGTTGCTTGAACCAAGGAGAACTAATCCTGAAATAATTACACAAGATTTATGTAAAGAGAAACCAGAAAAGGGAAGTTAAAAGGAGAAGGCTAGAACTGAAGCAGAAAATGGCTTTACAATCCACACAGATTGTGTGTTTTACCACTGGATTCAGAGAGAGCTGAAAACATCAAGTCAACCTGAGGACACCCAGATTATCCTGACAGAGCTGAACTGTGTGCCTGGCCAGGAGCTGATAGAGGAATGATAACAGCCAGTGGGTAGCTACTGATTTAAAGAAAAGCAGTAACAGCTTGTTCAGAGAGCAGATGAGGTGCGGAAATGATATTTGACATCGGTTCAGTGTTTTGACCTCACTTGTCTTTGCTTTTTTTAGCATCTCCTGTGCTGGCTGTATCATGTCATACTTGCAGAAGGAAATTCAATAAGCACTACCGGTATTAGTGGATATTTGTCCCTCCCTTATGAGCAAACAGACTCTAGTTTAATGGCAGCCCATGCTTTATGATAAAAGTCTGAAAAAGGGCATTAGCCATTTTGAGTTACTTACTAATATGACTAACACAAGATTTTCTGTGTTTTGCCTAGTTTTTTTCAAATGCCTCTCTGAGCATTTAAATGAGCTTCCAGTTTTCTACAGAAATTTCTACTTCTACAGTCTAATTACATGAAAATATTTATTAATAACTTGTGTTTTCAGTTCCTTTCTTAAAAATATCTAAAAAAACGCAAGCAAACAAGGATGACTTCATTATAAAAAAGATTCACTTCAAATACAACTCACATAAATCTGTACAATTTTCTTGTTTTGCAGCCAGACTGATCTTTCACATATAGACATATTGGCATTAAATTTGATTTACCGTGTTTGAAAATAATTGAGTAGTGGATTTACAGGAGTTGGTATTGGGATGTATCTTTTTTTTTTTGCTGCTCCAGTCTGACACAAATGGGATTTACAGGCATGTTTAACAAGATTAAGTGATCTTTGTTCAGTCTCTCTCCTTCCATCCTTTCTGTGCAATTTAGAAGTTAGAATTTGAAAGAAAAACAGGTGACAACAGTAGCGTATTCATGCCTATTTTCCAGCAGCAGTAAGAGGGAGAAGACAAACACAGTGATAATAAGCTCATAAGGGTGGCATCACCATGGTAAATTGTCAGAGTAACTCCTCAACAGGGCACAGAACTAAATTTAGAAGACTACACTGCTGGTGAGTCATTGATCACTGCACAAGTAGCATGGTCTTCTGTTGTGAACACATCTGCTGTGCTTTGCATGCATGGGGATGCAGGTTGGTGGCGATCGAATCACACAGTTGTACAAGTTGTCTTGAATTGTCCCAGGTGAGATGGAGCAAACAGCAACGCATGGTGGATCTGGATATTGGGGTTTATTTAAGAAGCCCTGAGATTAAAGCTTTTACTCTGCTTGGTTCCCTCACACTCATCCTCTCCAGCACTGTGTTCCCCAGCCTCGGTGTCCCTCCGCACAGGGAGATGGCTGCTGGCCAGGGAAGGACAGGCAGAAAGCCCAGTCAGGCCATGCTGTGCCACTGCTCACAGGTACCAGTCTCGGATGTGAGAGGTCTCTCATCTGGCAGCCAGGGCATCTGCTCGTCCCCCAGTATTTGTTACCCGGCAGTGATCTGATCTCCAGGGTCTTCTGCAACTTCCAGGATCATTTCTCCAGTCGTGATCTTCACCGCCTTCCTTTGCAGCCCCCAGATTTCCCCACCTAGGTAGTCGATGTGCAGAGAGAAACGCACAATGAACTCCTAATTGGTGATTCTGTCTTACATATTGTTATTAATTGGAGGAATTGGGACATGCCACATTTATTTAGTCCCACTGTTCTCAAAATTTACAGTCAGCCCATACCATTTGCAGCTAGCAGGCTGCATACTCATAGCTCGTGCTCGCTTATGAGTTCAAAAGTTCACTTTTGGATAGTCACCCACTCACCCACAGACATGCAATTATCTTCTGCCTGTCAGTGTTCACAGTCTAAATTATCTTCACCTACAATAGTTATTAAAAAAAAAAAAGAAGCAGCTAAATCTTGATGGAAAAATAATTAGGTTTTTTTCTCAAAATAAAACATCTCAGTTACTCTGGTGTATCTGTGGCAGTGATAGCTATTAGGACTGCTGCCTTAGTGGGATACCAGGTGCAAAGGCATGCACTAAAGTTAGCTTGTTATGGTTGCAGTGAAATGACTCTGAAATAGAAAACGAGCTTTTTTTTTTTTTTTTCTCCTACCACACTGTACACTAGCCCAAAACAAATTTCAAATTTTTGTGTTTAGGTTTAGATAAAACCAATGGTAATTACAGGTAACATTTAGAAGTTGTTCTTTCTTCTGAAATTTGTCATATTAGAGCACAGGTTAGACTTTTCTAACAGATTTCCAGGGACCACGGCTATCTTATATGACCTTTGGAAGAGGACCTGTGTAGTACATTGGCTCTCTGGAAAGGCTAGATGAACTGAGCTCATGCCCAAAGGGGGAAGAACTGGAAAGGGCTATGCTTTTTATATTCACCTTTTTTTTTAATACCCTTCCTGTGGGAGATCCAGAGGAAAAAGAAAGAAAGAGGCGATGCTACTTCCTGAAAATGAACAGTGTGCACAGTGGCAGGGTAGATACCAGCAGGGAGACCACTGCCTAAGGTGCACATCAAATGCACGAAGAAAGTTCACATCTATCTCATACACAGCCAGCAAAGAGTTCAAAAGTGGCCAGTATATCTATTCCATTGTATTTTACCTTTGGGTGTTAAAAATATTGTGAAAATAAATGTGCTTTTACAACAGATATTTTTTCCAAAACTCCTGCATATACTCACTATTTCAATACTGGCTATATAAAATGATAGAATGAGATTAAAGGAGCTAGATTATGCTCTTAGCTCTGCAAACATAAATCTGGAATAGCTCTACAGAGGTTTGTGGAATTATTTCTGATTTACTGTAGTATAGCTGTGAGACAAATTGGCCTAAGGAGTATAGCTGTCTAATATTTTCTTCTGTATACTGCTTTATTACTTTGCACACAGAGAAGTAGACAACCTTCTGTTACAGGGTGATTCAGTAGCTCCCCAAGACACTGTCGTACCATTATAACCACACAGCCAGCCAGATGCATCAAGCTGACAGCTAAACAGACTCTTTCAATTCCTTGGTGTCAGTTGCCACTCAGTGATTTACATCTGGAAATGAACATAAAGAAAATTACTTTGTGACAGCCCAGCATTCGGATGATGTCTTCATTGATCTAAACCTACTATGTTTTGAGGCAGAAATCTAAAATTTGTCAAGAAAATAGTCTCTGTGTCCAAAATGTCTGTTATTCCAACAGAAATGACTTTAATTTGTTATTACCTTGAAAAAGGAGGAAAATAAAAGCAATTGGAAATTGCCAGGCACATCACAGATGTCAGGGAGCTGTGCAGATAAACATTTCAAAACCAAAAATTCCAACCACAGCGGAGGTCTAGTAGAGTTGTGTGTTTGCTGCAGAGTCTTGCAGCAAAGACCTGGAGAACTGAAACCATGATTCTGAGTGAAGGAGACAACATCTGCTCTCTTAGTACTGCTGAGACTCATGTTATCTACAGACTGGCATGGGGAGAGGAAGGATCAGGAACGAAAGCAAGGCTTCGAGGTTCCTTTGCCCTACTGCTGTAAAGATTTACAGGGCTCAAATCTTCTGAGAAAAGAATTTGGCTTAGAAAAGTTGGGTAGTAGAGATTATAGGGGTGAGAATTTCAGCTTCTTCAGAAGGGATGAAAGCTGGACCAGGAAGCCGGGATAGGGGAGAGTGGTGTAGTTGTTGAGGGAAGAGTACAGGTGAAACAAGGGTTTGTGGAAGGGTAAGGAAAACAAAGCTGAGACACAAGCTGGAGAGATCTCACACTGACTTTACAATGATAAAAAAGCTCTTTTAGCAAAGCGTTTGTTTTCAAGTTCTGGCTTCTGCTAATGTAACCTAAATTCAATTCCCCTCTGACTTCTTTTGAGCTGTAACTGCAACTGAACTTGTTTCCATAGTGTTCTACATCAGTATGCTGTGTACGGTTTATTACTGAGGTGTATAACATTTCATTTGTAAAATTACAGGTTGATTAGCATTGATATCAGCATTGCTAATGCAGTAGTGAAAATCAAAACAGTCTCACTGGTTTATGGGACTCGACTTGTTGACCCCACTGGGTCTCACTCAGGCAAACTCACCAAAACTAAAAAAAAATTCTAATTAATGAGTAAGCACTCTGGACAAGATCTGTGCATCCTCTTTCACAATGTCTTGTTTGATGCCCTGAATTTACCAGCACTTCAGAATATATAGTTGGGAAATGCTGCTTGCTCTGTGCACCCGAGAGCCTGATGTAAAAGTCTTCTCACTACAGGCAGTTTGGCATATATGGAAATTTTCACTAAAATGGAGTAAAAGGGTTGATCTGGGAAGGCATGCAGCTGTGTGCAGAAGGAGGTCAAGTTGCAATACTGTCTATAAATCTTATGTTTGAAAAAATGGAAGCACTCAAGCACTGTGAAATTGTAAGTTCATGTGAAAAAAACAAAGGTTCAAGGAGAAGGAAGAGTTGCTTGCCCCAAAACCATGGAGTATTGCTGCTTTGGCAACATCCCTGGATGAATGAGTCAAAGTTTGTAGGGAGAGAAAATGTTTTTAAAAGCAGAAAACCAGACAGGCTTTCAGACATGTAAGCCCTTATTTAAATATGACATGGAAACTGAAAACTTTAAAGTTAAACACAAGCTGAGAACAAGTACTCTGAACAAAACTATAAACTTTTATAGAATGACGTGATACAGTAGTTGTAGCCAATGTGAAGAAAAGAAAATGTTAATTTATTACTTGTCAAAAATGGTGGTATGTGAGAAATGGAAGGTGAGAAAAATAGATTGGGTTTGATTTCTAGGTATGATTTCTAATATTTAGTAATTTTAGTTCTCAAGACCATTTTTTTGGAGGCACTTTGTAAACAGGAGAGATGTCTGCCTTGATGATGAGAGCAGGGAGGTTGGTACCCCAGGACCCGTATGGTGAGAAATGTTTTTCTCCTGGTTAACTGGGTATTTTGATCCTTGGTCCGTTGTCTGTGTCTGTTCCTTTTGATGTGCAGTGGCACCTTAGTCTCAGCTGTATGGTTTGCATGTGGACATCTGGTGCACTGGATCTTCCTGCAGATAGAGGAGCTAGAGATTTTCACGGTATTCTTACAAGAGCATTAATTCTAAGATGTGGTAGTATAGTGGCAAGTTCTCTGCTAGTTTATTCATGCTGGTCATAAGGAGAAGCTTGTCCTAATGATGATTTTAGGCAGGTGGGATACATGTCTGAAGGATTTTTCCTATAAAAATTCGTAAAGTACATTATCCATTTTTGGCAGGCATACCTTCCTCGCACTCTTCGGGTGCAAGGGCTGGACAACTCTTTCCGACATCACTTTTCTTTCTTTCTTTTCCTTTAAAGAGTCAGACAGGAACCAAATGTTGAGTACAGCCATGCCCAGTTGTCCTTTAGATAAGTCACTCCAAAAGACACCACTGCCTTGAAGCTTTGCTTCCCTAAGTTGCTTGTACCACAGCTGTTCTGTTCCGTGCAGGTGAGCTGTTGAGACAGACAGCAGAAGCCATACCTCATGCTCATTTTTTCAAAACTACACTGAATTACAGTTCTACTGGAAAACCTAACATTGCATTATTCTAACAAATAAAATACAATTTCCCCCCCTAGGAATAAGCTAAGCAAAAATAAGATGATACAGCACAAGAAAACATTTGAGAAGCATACAGCTGAGTACTGCTTAAAATTCAGGGTCATGTTCTGCCCTCAGGTATATCAGATCACAGAGCTTGTGGAAGTCTTCATACAAATAAATATTTATCTCAGGCCATAAATTTGCCTTCAATTTGGACATATTTATTTTTCCTGCAGCCTGACTGTCTACCCCTTTGAACTCTTATGTAAATTCCAGATCTGCCCTGCTGCTATTTGCCAGTACAGAAGTGCATGAAATTGAGAAGACAATTTGTTTATTCGAAGATTTTTTCTTTTCAGGAAAATCCTCTAGAAGTCGAAGGCAAGTCAACCACTGGGTCAGTTCTTCCTGTTTGGAACCATGAAACAGAAGAAAGAATGATTAGAGAGCTCTCTTGTCCAACAGGCAGGGGCTATAACTAACTTATAAGGATATTAGGAGAATTTTCAAAGAGCTTAGACAAATTACAGGTCAAGTCCCATTTTTTATAACTGACTTCTGAGTCTGAATGTCAGTAGTATGAAATAATTTCAATGTTTCTCCTTGTCTCTGAGCATACATTTGGTACAAGCCTAAAGCTATAAAAGGTAGTATCTGGAGCAGCACCAGAGACTGCCTGTGTCACCTTCTTCCAAATCCCTTTCCCAGCCTATGCTTGATGAAGAATGATGTCATTGAATCAGCACGGTGAAAGAATTGCATGAAAGTAAGATGAAAAATTGACCTTTTTAGAAGTCATGGACATTCACAAACATTAGGAATAGACAGAGGATATGTGGGAATCAATTCAGCAGAAGTTTCATTTTCATCTGCTTGTAGGTGTTTTTGGACCGTAGGAGGAATATGTAATAATGGTTTTATAATCACAAGAAATTTGGCTGTAGGATGACATACTGATAGAGCAATTTGTTTCTGGTTTTACTCAGATTATTCACTAGTGTAAGCAATATGTTGGCATGAACAATGAAAACAGAAAGCGCATTTTTCCCATTTTTAGTCGAGGATAACTAAATGTATACAACCTACAGTGTTAATAATAGCTTCAGAGTGTGCATCGCACTTAAAATAGTTACTGTTCCTGTCTCACTCACACAACTTCATTAGCACATTTATATACAGGGCTTAATTGGCAGAAGAGTAGCTGTTCTTATAGGAACCATTTTTATAGGACATTTATTTTTTTAAAATCATTTTTGAAAAGAGATAGTATTGGAAAGATTAATGCATACTGAAGAATGAGATGTGATGCAATGATTGTTTTATATCATTCCTTAGCCATTTTAGCATAAAAGTATGCTTGCTAAAATACAAAAAACCCCAAAACCTGAACTGAGTTTTATAGAACTCAGAAAGAAGAAATTATTATAGTTTGGCCTTCTCCTACAGTAAGAAATCAAAACAGAAGCATAGCTGATCTTGAGGGGTTTTCTTAAATCAAAGAACAGAATGGGATTTTTGAAGGTAATCAATGATAAAACTGCCAAAGATGCACAATGCAAGTGGACTTCTGCCAGCTGTAACTGAGGAGGATGCATCCTCATCTTGTAAGGGTTGTGTTCAATGTTGGAACAGGTAGCCTTGCCAAAATGCTCAAAATGTGCTCAGTAGGTTTGTGGGACCAGCTCCGGAAATTTTTGAATGAACTATCATAAGCCAGTTACTGCCTGACTTCCAGTTTTATGCCCATCAATGTAAAAGAAAAAAATGTGTTGCAAGACGTGTTACAAGGGTCAAAGATCAAGGGAAGTTGCAGCTGACTCATTTACAAGGAGGCAGCAGGATGAGCGTCAGAAAGGTGTGACATTGGGAAGGGATGAAATCACCAGTGGTTTGACAAAATATCAGACACACAGAGATGGTGCTTTGATATTCAGAAAGATATGTAATTTAGAGCTGTGCTGTTTGAAAAACTAAACAAAACCCTTACTGTCTTACATTTCCTCAAAGGCTAAAATTCCAGTGGCTAACTAATTCCTTTCAAAGTTCCTTCTCTTGCTTGTCAGCCTGGACAATTGTAGGGAAACTCAGAAAGGGCAGAGCATGGTGCAGATTCTTGGGGGTTGTGTGGAAGTGAGGAATGACTTGGTTAGCAGAGAGCCTGTTTCCAGAGTGTCGGTCTGCAGGAAAGTGTGAGTAGATACAGTATGTGTCAGAGTGTTTTCTACAGATACAGGTTTTGGAACTGACAAGGGATGGGAAATCATATTAAACACTCTCTGCATGCCCTGAATCAATTACCTTTCTGGATATATTGTCATCTCTTTGAGCTCCAACCCAGAAAGGGTTAGTCTAGAACATCGTCCTTTCAGTGGGAATTTTATGTTCCTTCCAACAAAAGTGAGTCACCATTGCCTGGCTAACAGGCAATGACATGCGTTGATAAGAATGTCACACAGTGCATGTGGAATAAGGGACATTGCAAATGAAATTATGTCAAGCAGAGATCTCACCAGAACCACAGAGTCTTAAAAGGTAGGTGAGCCTACAAGGGTCCTCTGTAGCTGAAAGAGAGGTACAGGCAAACATCTTGAAAAAAAGAACTTGTCTTACTCAGCTGACTTAATATCTGGGTCACTCTCTGAAGGTGCCTCTACTGACTCCATAAAGATCCCAGGGAGACTCCTAAATTAGGTCCCTGAACTGCCTAAATGTCTGTGGGATCAATCAAACCATCCCTATGACTTCAGGTTAACTTTGCCTCTGTTTCTAATACAGAGTTTTTGTTTAACCTCATACATATGATAATAACTTTCTAAGGAAAACTTCAGAAACATTTTTTGAGGATTCACCTTCACTTTGCATCCTCTGCTCAGTTCAGAAAATTTGGAGATAGCTTTCTTTAGGCTTTTTTTCAGCTTAGGGAAATGATATTAGCTTTTGATAAAATCAAAATATCTCTGTCATCCTCTATCAATCACCATAAGTTTCCTAATGAAGAGACTGATTTTGTTGTTATGGCAGCTGGGCACAGGCTGACAATAATTCAGAGGCATTTCAGAGATTTCTGACTAACTGCATGAAGTGACACTGTTTTTAGACGACTTTTTATTTTCTCCTGGTCTTCCCATCTTCTTCTGGTGTTTGGAAATTATTTTCCATTCCTGTAACTCACTGGACATTAATCTCATTGCACTTCTGCTGAAGTGAATCCAGGAACATTATGGTTCTGCAGAAAAATATAAATAACACAATCCACCCACAAGCATTTCTTTATGCAAAGTATGTCCTTCCTTACCTAGTGACTTGATGGCTAGTAAAAAATTGTAATATTTATTTATGACAAATTGAATAAGGCTCAACTACAAAAAGGTAGAAAGGTCAAGCAAAAGCATAATACAATGTTTCATTTTAATAAGAGTCTCATCCTTAACTGAAGGTGTTGAAATTCTGATCACAAAGTACTTGTCTTATTTTCTTGCTTCAATTGGCAATGGTACCTATACTTATATTCTTTCCACAGTCAAAATGCTCAAATGTAGTAATTATTTGGGAGTATGGGCTTTTTATATCTTGTACATTCCTCAACATTATGTAAAGATTCAGCCTTTAAAACTTATGACAGCACACAGTTTTTTCCAAAAAGTGTAGTATGATTATATAGTTATAGTATTTAATGTTCTTTTGTTCCTACCTCAGCTAGAGTCATTATTTTTAATATGAAGTGATACTGTGACAATATTATTTAACATAGTAATTCGGCTTTCTTTAGGGCTGAAAGAATATGATTCTTTGTTTGTTATAAACAATTACATTGCAAATTCATAATATTCAGTTTCAAGTAAGAGTAATTTACAGAATGGTATAATGTAGAAGCATGAGTAATCACGCCTATCTTTCATGTGAACACTTGAAGTGACACTGATTGCAGTGGCATTCTGTATCCCATCTTCCCTAAATAAAATTAAACAAGCTACATTTCACTCTGATTCATTGTGGTTTGGGAACTTGGATACCTATCTCAAACTCACACACCTTGCCAAGGTTGTCATCATGGTGCTTGACAGGGGAATTCAATACTTTGGTGAACTAAATCTCTCTTACATGCTTGTCTCTTTCTATTGACCATAAATAAAGCATTGAACAGCTACATTCCTACGTGGGAATCTCAACTGTGCACCTAAATTTGGATTGACTAAAACATGCAGAGAATGTATCTTTTTCCTTTAAGGTATTTTGCATTGTACAAAGTAAAACTTCTACGTTAAATGCTGCTTTGAGGATAGAGACAAATGTATTTGTAGGAAAAAAAGCCAAAGGCTTATCAGAGGAAATATTAACAGTATGGGAATTATGCAAAATAACTTCAAAAAAACTTATACTAAAGTGGAGACTACTTGCACTTACTTACACTTCTGAGTTTGTAGGTCAAAGAATGAAAGGACACATTTTAAGTGCAATCTGTCTTCTGTAGCTTAATTCGAGAATGATGTCTATTTAAAGCCATTAGCGGATTGGACTCTACTACAGAATAGTAGAATTGTAAAGGCCTTCTAGGTCATTTTTTTCATGAAGCAGCAAGAAAGTTGGATCCTCATGAAGCCTAGATGGGAGTCTAGATGGCAGTCCAGATTCATAAGATGGTTTTGACGCAGGGGTCCTGGTTTTCAGCAGGATTGACAAAGACGGGAATTTCTCTAATTTTCTGTTTGATGAAGATTTTCCATATCACATTTACTGCCATTGCTCCCAACTCTTTCAACTTTCTTTCCTTGTCCTTTTCCAGAAAACTGTTTTCTAGATCCCTTGAAAGGAGGGGGGCATAATGTAGGCAGCACTGTACACAACACAATCTCACCAAGTGCTTTCTTTAAATACATTCAGGTTGTGGTATCCTTTATGTGACAGAGCAGCCCCCAACACTGGGGACAGGCAGGGATTTAGTGCTGAAGTTTCTCCTTGGCCCTTTAATTACACGGGGTGAATGCACTCCATGAATTTAACCCCAGAGTGTGGGTTCTTCTGTAGGTACATCACCGCTCCCAGTGCAGTCAACGGGACACTTACATGCAGCAAGGCTTACAGCCATCATTCTGATACCTTGTAAGTCAGCATAAATCAGATTGAACTCTGGTTTCCTATTGCCTGGTGATCATTACCAGAGTAACGAGAAAAGGCAAAAAGAGAACAAAAAATCCCCGAAAGAAGAATTATTAGAAATCTGCCCTCTGTAAAGCTATTCAAAGGGTTCAGTTATTTGAGAAAAGTTGCCTGGATAAAAATAGATTCCTCATTGATAGTCAGATCATTGAGACTCCAAAAAAGGGCATGCTATTGAAAAAGTTCCTGCAAACTGGCTTTGTTTGGCATCTGACTGAATTGTGGGAGCCCTGAAGCTACCAGCAGCTTCCTGCCTGCCACTCCTGGAAATCCTTTAGATAGCATAAGCAATAAACACTACCCAGTGGGAAGCTGCAGAGTAATGTTTTACACTGATTACATGCTAACAGCAGGGAGAAGCTTGGTGTGGACTTTCAGAAGTCAAATGTATGAGCTGAATACCCTTTTCTTATAACAAATAACTTATCAAATCTAGGACACTACATTATCCTTTCAGATAAAGAGGGCTTAAAGTTACATTCACACTCCCCTTAAGCCAGTGACAGTGATGTGGCTCTGAAAAGCATGAAATTATTCCTGATTCTCCAGTAAGTCAAATTATATCCATTAAAGTATACTGAAAAAAAAAGAACAATGGGATTTGTATTTAAAATTTCATATGTTTGCCAGGCAGTACAACTAATTGAATTTTTTTTTCTTCTTGTTGAACCAAATAATTGTCATACATCTATTTTAGAATATGTATTTTATAAAGTTATTAAAAACCCCCAAATCCATGGAAACAAAATAAACACAGGTAAGCCAAGGTGAATTTTATAACACACTTGACAAGGAAAAAACGTGAATTGGATTCTGATTCAAAGGTGTGGTTTGGTGACAAGACTAAATCTTCCTATAGCTGGGGGTATTGTCACAAGAGATGTTCTTGCTCCATAGGGAATAGAAAGTTTCACCGGGAATTCATAATATTATGTTATATTTATATGAATGAAAACTTCAAGTTTTGGTAACTCATAATACTTAGTATTTTAAAGAATCAATGTGCATAAACTTGATATTGAGGGTAGTGACAATGTTTATATGTGGGTTTCATTTTCGCTGATATCATTCATTACCTTTTATTGCATTTAGTAACAGTAATGGTTTCTCAGCTGCATTTCTGTGTGGAAATCTCCTAGTGGACCCTTTTGTGAGTTTGGCAGGTTTTGGGGCTTTTTTTCCAAGTTTCTGGTGTGCTTTTCATTGGTGCTCTTTTATAGCTTTCTCTCTGCTTCGGACACTGCGTGCCTTTCCATTGCTTTTCCATTTAAAAGTTCTAGCTCCAGTTCTTCTGCCAAGTCTGTTAGAAGGAAAGGGGCTGGCTTTAATTTTCCCGATGAAGGAATCATCTTGAGCCCTGGCAAAACCCTCCAAAACTAAGCTATGGGGGAGGCTGCAGTGTTCCCACTGCTACAGGAACTACCTTTGATGGATGTTTCAGGACTGGCTGCCCTTAGGAGCTATTCTTACACACAAGCATCAAGTGCAAGAGACTGAGAAAATATTTGAAAAGAAAGAATAAGCTATTGAAAACTACTACAACAATACTTCATAAGATCTGAGGAGTACTCTCTTCAGTCCTCCTTTAATGCTGCGTTGCTAACAAAATTATGTGTGAAGTCAGCTGCTCCCCTCCTCCACTTCATATCACTGCGGGCTGCTGAAACACTGTAATTCAGCAGCTCCATCATCTGGTTGTATAAAGCTTTGGTGAAGCTACTTAAAGTGGGTATATTTCTGATGCCAAGAGCAGAGAATATTAGCTTAACCATCTCAGGCATTTTCAAACATCTCTGAGGATGGCTGTTCCACAGTGTTCATAGATTCTAGGTTTTAGAGGGACATGGACAGACTTGAGAAGAGGGCCCATGAGAACCTCATGATGTTCAAAGCCCAAGTGCAAGGTGCTGCACTTGAGTTGGGGCTTTCCCAGATACGAGTAAAGATGAGGAGAAGTCATTAAGACTAGCCCTGATGAGAAGGACTTGTGGGTCCTCATGGATGAAAAGCAGGAGACAGAAGAGAGGGGGGCTCAGTGGGGCTGAGCAGGAGGAAACTGGTGGCAGAGAGAGTGGGGGCAGGAGTATCAGGGAGCAAGTAGGAGAAGGGGTGAGGGAATTGGGTGGCACTGTGTCCTGCCCAGGCTGGACACCCTCGGTCCCAGGAGCCGGAATTTCTGCCCCGGCCCTTGTCCAGCTGAGCCTCCACCACATACCCCGGCACTCACCCCTGCCCGGCCTGCACCACCTCAGCCCTGCCTGCTCTGCCGTGCCTTGGTGATATCCCCACTGTGACCTGTCCCCTCTGCTGTCACTGGGGATGGAATACCAGCAAAGATCTCCTCACCTCTCTCCTTCCTTCTACATTTACTTCTTTTCCCCATTCCCCTTTTTTTTCTCCACTTTTGTCTGCTTCATTCTCCCATTTCCTTTCTTCCCCCTGTTTCAGGGCCTGGTTGCCAGAGTCTCTTGGGAGGCAGTCCTGAAGGGTAAAGTAGTCCAGGAAGGCTGAGCATTCTTCTGGAAGGAAATCAGTTTGCTGGGTAAAAAATACCTGCATGGTCAGGCTCAGAGAGTGGTGGTGAATGGAGTTACATTCAGCTGGCACCCTGTCCCCAGTGACGTTTTTCCCAGGGTTCAGTGTCGGGGCCAGTCTTGTTTACTCCGCCTCCAGCAAGATCAGGGAGAGAACTAGAAGGGTAAAAGTGAGAAAACTCGTGGGCAGGGATAAAGACAGTTTAATAGGGAAAGCAAAAGCTGTGCCAACAAGCAAAGCAAAACAAAGAATTAATTCACCACTTCCCATGGGCAGGCAGGTGTTCAGCCACCTCCAGAAGAGCAGGTTCCCATCACATGTAATGGTTACTTGGGAAGGCAAACACCATCACTCCAAATGCCCCCCCCTTCCTCCTTCTTCCCCTCACTTTATATTCTGAGCATGGTGTCATATGGTCTGGAACATCCCTTGGGGCAGATTGTGTCACCTGTCCTGGCTGGGTCTCCTCCCAAGCACCCCCAGTGTGCTCATCAGTGTGGCAGTACAAAAAGCAGAAAAGGCCTTGGCTCTGTGTAAGCCCTGCTCAGCAATAACAAAAACACCTCTATATTATCAACCCTGTGTTCAGCACAAATCCAAAACACAGCCCCATTCCAGCCATTGTGAAGCCAATTGATTCTATCCCAGCCCAAACCAGCACAAGCTGCAACTAAAATGTCTTCTTCACGATACCATAGAGGGTTTTTTAGGTTAGAAATAGCAGTCCTTGTGAATCCTGCAGTTTGGGACTCTCTGGCATGTAACGTTTTGTTCAGACCTTTTCTATGATATTCCATACTTCAGAAGGTAAAAAAAAGATTGATGAGAAATTGACTGAATGGCACAACAGGGAACCATTACCTCTAAATCATGGTTTTCCCCATCTCTGACAAATATTTAAATAGGAAGCAATCTGTGAAAATTGTTACTAACCTTCTTCTCTGTCAACACAGAGAGTGCTGAAGCAGACCTTGCATTGGGACCATTACTTGCTATGAAGGTAAAGAAACTGGGGCAAGAGTCTCATATGGAGTGACTGGAAGTCAAGCTGCTGCTTAGAGGGTAAATAACCTCAGTAAGAAGTTCAAAACAAATGAAAAAAGAGGCTCAGTTCTAGTAGCAATGATAAAGGAGAAAAACGACATCAAGAAATCTTTAAATAAGCAAAGAACAAGAATTATTATTTTGGAATGAAAATGACTTTGCCACTTACCTTTCTGTACAGCAAATACCAAGACTTCTCGTTATTCTGTTTCTTTTGGAGCCAAGGGCAGCAGAATCAACATGTTCTTTTGAGTACAATCCCCAGGGTATAATTGAAATATAATTGCATTTTTTATGAGGTTTTTGGATTTAAACTTTGTTTTGTTTTTAGATACTTTTACTTTCTAAGAAAAGGAAGAAGTAGTAAAGTAGCTAGTAAAGTCACTCAGGTTTATCCTTTTAAATTACTTTTACAGACTTCGATGGAAAAAGTATTTTTATTCTTTTCCCCTAATGTATAGTAATAAAAAAAGTTGATCATTCTTCTTCTATTTTTTTTAATTCTCATTTTTTAGGAGCTACTGAGACAGTGTCAGTTCTGATTATGGATAATTACAGAGCTGGCACAGGCATTCAAGGATAATTCAACAATAGCCTGAGCAAAATATAAGCAGAGAAGTACGGTAATAGGTACAAATCAAATCCTAGCTGGGAGCTGGTACAAAGCACTCAAATGCCCCCTTTCAATAGCTGGAGACATTTTTAAATCCTGCAGTGCTCTTACACAATTCATTTGTGTTGGCTACATTTTGTCGTCACTGGAAAAGATGCAAAAATGGTAGAGGAAAAGTCATTCCTACTTTCCAAACTAGCTCCTGCATAGGGATGCTGACTGTCTAAAATATTGGGTGCCTCTGCAGTCAAGGAAGCACTTGAACAGATCAGTCAATAGACACTGGCACAGACACTTCAGACAGGATGGATAACTCATTCCCTGGAGATGCCAACTGCCCTCGAGTCCCTGGGCAGGCTGGACCAAAGCACTCTGTCCAGCCGAGGTGGACAGAAATTATGTAGGGTGAAATCCACCCTCAGTCTTTCAGTACAACCAGGTTTTCCAACCTGTGGAAGGAGCCTCCTTATTTTATTTATTGTGTCATATTGGATAAGATAAATGAATGTCAAGGACTTGTTTTTTAATTCAAATGTGTCTTCATTTGCTGACATCTGTTATCATCTCTAGTCAGTTATTAAAAAAAATTTATCAAACAAGGTCTTCAGCTTTCCTTATCTGACAAGGGACAGAACACTTCTAATGAATCCATCTTCATCATCCACTTTATTTAGCATCACACAGGCACAGGACACTGACATTCTCTGTTTCAAAGACTGAAGTTCCTCATCACCTGTGTAAAAGGAAGAAGAAGGTATTTTTCCTTTTCATCTTTGACAGTTTAAATTAAACTGTGTCTCTGGCTTTCTCACAGACAAGGTTCTTTTTAGACAGCAGATAAGGTCTGGTGTTTGAAGAACACTAATTATAAGTTCAGATGAAAAAACTGGCTAGAGTAGGCTAATTTTTACAAAAGACCTTATCCTGTCATGTTCTTGGGAAAAGAAAAAAAGAAAAGAGAAAAAACTAAAAAGCCTCAGCACCCCACACTGAAAGAATCCCATGCAATACACACAGTATTTATCCTCTCATCTTTGCTCTAAGTTCACTTTATTGCCAAATTTGAAATAACAAAAATCACCCAACTCCTGTTTAGTTGAGCATCTAATCTTTTTTTTCTAAGTATAATAATCATCAAGTCCACCTTCCTGACCACTTCAGGGCTGACCAAAAATCAAAGCATGTTATTCAGGGCATTGTCCATATGCCTCTTAAAACACTGATAGGCTTAGGACTTTCAGAGTAGGAGTTTGTTTCCTATGCATACTATAATAGATTAGGATAAAAATAAACACAACTGCAAGAAAAGAAAACTTCTCTTGGGCTTTTATCTTTCATTTCCAATTTTTGGTCGAACAGCTCATTCTGGGTAATTTCTTCCCTAATTCAGTGCTGTATGACCTTGCCTGTGGATTTTTGCCTACAGATGTTGCCTCTTTATAATAGAGTGTCAGATATGATAAACTTCAAGGTTCTTCTTTCACTTGAGAAGATCATTGCAAGCCACTCTATTTCCCCTGTGTTGCTCTGCTGAGCACCATTTTAGTGTAATCCTGTTTAAAACACGCATGAAATATAGTAGAGGTAAACAGAGATTTGGGACTGAACAACATAAATTATTAAAAGCACTGAAAACCTCTGCAGGAATCCAATCTAAAAGGTATTATTTAAGTAAAAAAGAAATCCATAACATTTCTCAGAAAAAAATAAATTGGAAGTGTTGCAATTACTCTCTGCTGATATATAAAGGACTAGTGAATTCCAGCAAGGTTAGAAAGCGAGATATTTAAAACTGATTTTTTTTTTTCCACAGAACAATCAATACAAGAAATTAATCTTCTATGCCTCTCTCTTGATATATTTGGGTTAGTGCATTTTAGAAAAGGACCAAATATACACACAGATAATAAAAAATGAAATTTCAGAGTCAAAAGCCTGGATTGTGTGCCCTAGTGCACAGAGTCAACACTGGGTATCAATTTAAAAATTAGCTGAGGGAAAGCTGCTGTATAAGTGGCTGTTGAGGGGATTCAGGACTAGAGTGGAAATTGTAACACTTTGCTGCCATTCTGGCCCAGCACAGCAATTTTAATGCATAAGGTGAAATGTTGTAGTCCAGAGATGCACTGCTGACGAGGAGTCAGAGGTATACCTGAATTGATGGCACTTCATTCCGAGAGGCAAGCCTTGCTTTTGCAGGGATTTTTCAAAGCCTGGATCTTCCACACCCTGATCTTTCCATAGAGGCCCAGAGCTTCTTTTGAAAGGCTGTCAGAATCAGCAGGGTTTCCTCTGATTCACACTGGTACGAGCAAAATGCAAACAGACCATAGGCTGTCACCAGATGTTTTTTACACAAATGACTCTGGCAGATTTCAGGGGCTGACTCAGGTTCCCACGGCTCTTCACTGCTTTTGGCTGTAGGAACCTACCCAACAGCTGAGCTTCCAAAGTGGAGTACCAGAGCACCTGAGCCTGGGACCCAGTGAAACTTCCAGACTTAATTCACAAGGACTAAAAGTCTCACTCCAAATGTAACAAACTAAAAAGAGAGAAACGAACTACAAAAAAAACCCCCAAAACAAAACAAAAAAACCTCCCCTAATTTAATGTAGTTCATATAATGAGACATCCTATGCTGGCATAGTTTATACCTAGAAAATACTGTAATTTACTGCATAAAACCACTTTATTAAAACCCACACAGCATTGTTTGTGGGTATTCACAAATTTATGAGATGAGAGTGCTGACTTAGAGCAGCTGTATATTGTACAGTGGGTGGGTACACTGTTTTGATTACACTTCTTTTCCGTCTAGTTTAAAGTAGATTTCAGGGACTTTAGGAACACCCACACAATAATTTGTAGTGGCCATACAAAGACTATAAGAATCCAGATATTTTCTGATTATAACTCACGACCAATTAAAGTGGTTAGTAAATTTCCCTTAATGGAAATGCTTTCATTCTGGAGGAAAAAGGGGAATTTGGAGAAACTTGAATGAGTATGGTAGAAATGGGTTGTGATGGTATTCTTGCTGTTTTCCTATGGGTTTCTTTTCTTTCCAGAGAATGTACTTGGAGATAGAGGGGATGTTGAATTTATACCAATTGATGTTTTGGAAATTTATCAGATTTTTCTTTTCCTTTTTTTTTTTCCCCTTGACATTTGGAAGAAGCTAAGCCGGTACAAGTCTTGGTTTCAATGTGGTGAATTTCACAGCTTCCTAAGTGCTTCCCTCTTCTCCTTGAGACATCTGTGTGTTTTCCAGAGAAAGGGAAAGCTTTGCTTTTTTTCTTCCTTTATTCTGACACAGTGGTGTTTGTGAAAGGAGACCTGGTTAATGAGAGCTGCAATGTAAAAATGTTCTCTGCAATGTCGTACTTGGGCATATGTTTCTACTCATTGAGAAAAAAAATAGGGGAAAAAAGAAAAAAGGGACTATAATGAAGAAAACAAGTACTAGCAAAATTAAGACATTTCCAGATGTTTCCAAAATTAAGACGTTGTTACTTGTTCAACGTGGGCAATGATCACACTGAAAAAGACTACATTGTTCCTTGCTCAGATTAGCCTGAAATGACTATGAACACATTAAAAGTAAGTTTTCATCGTCACCCAAGGGTATTATATACAATTATGTTATTTGACTGAATTATGGACTCTAAATCTGTGGGGTTTATTCACAAAAAGTACTTTAATGTGTATAAAAAGGGATGGAGCTTGTAAAGTTATTATGAAGCTATTTTAGAAAATATTAATTAGTAAATTTTGCTCATGCCAAGATTTTATTTTACTTACTCACTTCTATATTGTCACAGAATATAGTGACATTTCAAAAAGTAGGAAAAATAAAAAATGTTTGGCTGAATTAGGCAGAAATATTTGACAATATGTAAGTCATAGTTCAGAATATTGAAATAAATAACGCTTCAAAGAATGTACATGTATCCTCTCACATGCATATTTCATATAAAGGTTAAATTTCTTGTTAAAAAACTATCTTCAGTTTCTCTTTCCCAGAACATTCATGCAAGTGGAAAGTGTTGAAATTGGACCCATCCTTTGTTTTCACATTTTTAACTTCTATTGGTATTAAATTTTGTCATTCTGAACATGTACTTTTCAAACTGGAACATTTATGCATAACTTTTTTACAGTTCAAGCTAAATCTTGGCTACGAATGCTGTAATTTGATATACTACAAGCACAAACACTTGTGTTTCCATAGTACTTAGAGTAATTCTGTATATTAAAAATATTCTGGCAAAAAAAAAGAACTACTGTCTAAAAATTGTTCTGAAAAATATATTGGTCATTGGACAGACATCTTGTGCACATTTATTTCATTTAACAATGTTCTGTGCATCTGTAATCTGCATGAATCTTCGGAATAAATCATGCTTTTTCCATCCTTTAAGACCTTCCTTGTAAAGGTGATCAAATCGAATTTTGAATTTTGTTTCCAAAAATTCTGGCTCATTATTCTCCTATCTTGAAATGTGAACATTACATCAGCATGAATTTAGCATATATATGTTACTCATATTGAATGCATTCTTCATATTATAGGATTTTACAACTGAAAAATACAGTTTTCAAAATGTTTGCCAAACTTTGACTGTTTCCATTATAACTTAGGTGCATATGTGTCATTAATGACACAAGTTTGAATGCTGTGTCTGTGGTGGGCTGACCCCATCTGTCAACTCAGACCCCATTCAGTCACTCTCTTACTCCTTCCCAACCAGGCTGAGGGAGAGAATTGTAAGGATAAAGTGAGAAAAAACTCTTGGGTCAAGATAAACCCTCTAGTAAGCAAAGGGGAGGGGTGAGGGGAAGAAGAAAAGAAAATAAGTCATGCCAAAAGCGGTCCATAACCAGCATCAAAGCAATGCCCTGACAGTCCCCAGGCAGTGGTTATTCCCTCTCCATTTTACTGCTGAGCACGTTATGGGGTATGGGGAGCATCCCTTTGGTCAGCTGGGGTCAGCTGTCTGACTGACCAAATCTCACTGACTCTGACTGTCAATCTCTCGCCCACCTCAGCCTCCTCTCTGGGGCAGCACAGTGAGAAACAGGGATGGCCTTGACACTGAAGAGCTAAAACACGGACAGACGTGCTATCAGCACTTTCTTTGTCACCAGTCAAAACCATGGCACCTTATAGCTGTGAAGAAAATTAACTCCATCCCAGCCAGAACCAATGCAGTGTGGATGCAGAGAACACATTTTAGGCATTTGCGTGATTGCAGACTCAATCCTTTAGCAAAATTACTTATTTATTTTATTAATAGTTTCTAATTCTCTTTGTTTGCAATGGCCTGAGCATGTACCTGGCTTAATTAATATGCACCATTTTAAAATGTTTGCTGGTCTCTCATCGTTTCTAACAGGAGTCAAAACAGACCTGACCATCATCAATGTCCATTACAAAACACAGGGGTCAAGAGAGCTGTCATTCAAAAAACAGGTGGAAGGAGAAGTCAAGGACCATCTCTTGAATAATTTGATCTCCTCCTCTACTTGAGAGGAGGAAGCAGTGACACGAAGCCCTGTCAAATAATCTTAAGAGCTGAAGAAGATGGGTCAAGTTCCTCTTTTCCCATTAAAACAGAATTATTTTGAAGCCTCAAATGCAAAGCCCAGGAGTGAAAAGAGCGGGGTAACATAGCGCTGAGGGTGCTCACATGAAGAGGAAAGCTTGGCTCTACATAACTCAATCTTAGCTGTCTGCTGATTGAATAATAGAACTAGTATTATTTATTGACCTAATAATTTTGTGGTCTTTTCAGGTTTTTTTTCAGCTTATGTTTTCTACTGTCTTTCTGACCCTTCACTTTTCTTCTAGTCTTTAAAGGAATCTAAAATCAGTCATTGTGACTCTGTTCTTTGGATTCAAGAACTTACATGAAACGCATAGCATAAAATTGAATTAGTAGATTAACTGATTGTAATAGAAGATTTGCAATTACAGAGTCTGACCTTTGTAACACAGTCCATAAAATTTTGAATTAATTCCTAGTGGAACTGGAGCATATCTTTTAGATAAACATGCAGGCAGTCTCAATTTTAAAAGCAGTCAGTGACAAAGATTTTACCATAGTTTCTCCTCTCAGGTAAAAATTTGCATTTTACTCCTAATAACTCTGTCAGTTTCAAGTTTAATAATGACATTGTGATACTCTACACTTGTCAATCTCTGCATTTTTCTTTATGATGGTCAGTAGAAGAATGTATTTGTAAGACGTCTATTTTGTAATGCAAATAGAAAATATGCACTACAGGAAGACACTGAATTCCAGCTTTTGCTCTGATCCTCTCCTTGTGCCTCTCAAAATGTCACTAGCTTGCAATTTATCGCATCAATTACTTCAGGACTGGAACTTTCCATGCGTAGGGCTGAGCTGCATTACACACATAGTCCTCAGCAAGCCCCATCATGGAGAATCGCTGTAAGCTGACAGAAGGAACTGTTTCCTGCTGGCAGATTGATACCACCCTCCCCAAGGACGGAGGCTAAGCCGTGGAGCTTTGGCACAGGAGTGCCACAGACTGGGGACCGGCGGGCATAAGTGAACTGGTTACTGGGTATATCTCTTCCATGTTTGAGCTTATAAACTTACACCTGGAAAACTGTAATGTGAATTGGATCTCCATCTTTCACTCCAGAAGAACAATGTTTGTTTCCAAAACAGATTCATATGCTATTTTGGTAGCATATGGTCTTGTTTTATGATGTATGTTGGCATTTGTTGATACAATGCCAATGACAATACAAACATGACTGCTCAGGAAAATTGTTCATCAGAGAGTGAAACTAGAAGAAGAAAAAATTGCTGTATTTAGCTCAGTGTATGATCTTGACAGGTACTTTCTGAAGAGCACAGTCCTTCGCTTAGTTTAGGGGGCCAGTGTCAAGCTCTCAGGTTTTCAGTACTTGATATTGTTCCCTAAAATCTACCTTGTAGATTTTCTTCTTCACTTTTTAGTTAGTTTTGTAAAGAAAGATAATATTAATTACTTTTTTTTGGCTGTCCCTTTTTTCTATTATACATAGTGGAGGCAGAAGTGTCAAGGAAAGATTACTTCAAACTTCAGTAAGAATCTTTGTAAGGGCTTTTGTTGCCATTGGGAATCTTGTATTAGAAAAAAATAAAAAAATCAGTAAGTTAAGAATTCACCTTTCTAATACTAGCCCAGGATTTGGCTGGTTGGGAAATTGCTGGACTATGTCTGTCCCTGGTAGATAGACATCTTTTTCATATGGAACAGTTAAAATTGTGCTCCCTGGGACACATCAATCACCAGTCATTCAGATCATATCATGCATCTTTCAGCAAGTCGTATAATGGAAAATTCCATAGAACTGATGAAAGCTAAGCCAAAAATCGGCTTCAAGTAAGTGCTTCAGTTGCCAGGAGTTTATATTTCTAAACTATTTGTAAAAACAAAATTATATTCTTTAGCATTTAATCGAAGAAGTTATTAATATCTTTTAAATTTGAAACCGAGTTTTATCAAAAATATTTGTTAGGTATATGCTCTTCAATATTAAATGTGTCAAGCAAATGCTGGGTGTGATCAATCAGTTCCAGATATTCTTGGAACTGACAATGGAATATTTTTTTGAGGCAGAACTCCATTAATTGCTTATTCCTTCAATCTATAACACCACCACCGAAATGAAGAAAAATTGCTTAGCTCTTTCCTTCTGTTTCTGTAGACAAAGCAATCAGATTAACATGTTAGAGCTGATGTCAGAAAGGTACAGTTCATAAAACCATCCAATTTTTCCTCTCACCACATACTCTTTGATTCCCAGTAGTGTGAAATTATCTTTATGTGCCTTTGGTAATACCGGTTTTAATGTTTGCAAAGCCTCTGGAAACTCTGGACGTTTGTGATCAAAATGTTACCAGTTGAATGCTTTTTAGAAATTCTCTGCAGGTTGTATTGAGACTGTTTAGGTTCCTCCTGAGGTATTATCTGCCATTCACTGTCTTGATCCTCTTCCCCTCTAAGAGCCATTATGTCAGCCCTTCAAAAGCCTTCAAAGTTGCTGTCTGCCTTACTGACTTACTACCAGGAATTTAAGTGAAATTTAAGTGCTGTGAATATTCACTATGAAAAAAATAATTTGGTATTCTAGTGTGGCCTTTGAATTTGAAGTACATCTGGTGTATGTTTTTCTCTTTATGTACCCTAACCCCCTGTATTTTCTGTATATTGAGGACATTTGGCTACAAATTTGAAGAATACATTAGATACATATTAGCTACAAATTAGATCATATGTCAGATTTATAACATGGATATGTTTAAGTGTACTTTGGTGAAAAGTATTTTTGCAAAACGGCGTTTATGAAGGTGTTTTAATAGTCACACAACTATTCTGTGGAACAAAATATTAGTAATTATAGCAAACTGTAGAAAGTTTGCATTTTAAAGAAATGCAGTGCTCCTTACACAGCCAAAGAAGCATATGTGCGACAGCATTTGTGTGTCTTGGAGGCTCGATATAGTTTTGGCGAATGTGATTAAACCAATTTTTGCTGATTCCTCAGCTTTTCCTTTTTCGGAGGCCCCTTGAATGATGCGTTCCTTATGGTTTAATAGCTGCTCTCCATCATCTGAGCAGGCTGTGAACAATGCTGTGTGCCGCTTGCACTTGGTCTGCTGTCTACACTGCACCATTCAGCACTGTGCTGCCTCTCTCTGCACAGCACCGCTGGCAATATGCAGAGACACCAGCCTCAGTTACAAAACCAGAAGATGAAAACTAGCCCAGGGCTGACCACTCCCACCTAATTCAAATTCCAGTGTTATTCCCTCCAGAAATACCAGTTCAAGGTATTTCTGCATGGTGCAGTGTTTTATAGGATGGCTATGTCTTGAATAAAACTCTATTGGAAAAGTTAGCACATGCAATAGAAGACAGCCCTAAGACAGCTCAGATGCTTGCATTTATTTTACTTATGAGCTGCATTAGAGAATGTCATAATCAGATTGGTGTTTGCTGCTCGAGACCACGGTCTGTTTGTGTCTGAAGGGCAAAAGGCTTCTTTCCTCACACTGAAGATAATGGTGATAAATAATGACCATAATTATTTTCTAAGTGTTAGAGAGTGTACTCATTTGTTTGGAATGCAATAGGACCTATTTTTGCATAGGTCTTGCACATGGCTAAAAGACAGATGGTTTCTGTCCCCCAAAATTAAAAGGGCCCTGAATTCATGTATCATTCTGAAATATCAGACACTGGAAACATATTTTGCGTGCCTTACCCACAGAAGGCTTTGTGAATGCATGAGAAAAGGCAAGCACGGGTCAAGGTGGGAATTCATTATTTTGAGAGTATTTGAGAGAAGACAAAGGAGCATGTAATATATGTATTCGAGCCATGAGAAAGACATCATCTCTGGATACCTATCTCCTCCTCTTTATACTGCCATCCAAAAAGCCATAAGGTCCATGGGACCTCTGGCTCTCTAGAACAGTAGAACTGTTAAAAGAACTGATTAAAGTAATTCACCACCTACTGAGACAAACAAAGGTTACTTGAATTATTTTGACCAAATAAAATCTCATTCTCTAAGAGAATGAGGGTAGACCGGAGAACTCCCAGTGGAATGAAGAAATGCAAAGTAGCTATGCTAGATTCAGAAGTCTTGACTGACATTGTGCATTAGGGGAGCCAGGCTGTGTTGTGAGGAAGGAGATAGCAGGAAGCAGGATGATTGCTGGCATTTAAAGAAAGCTACTTGACTTTTATCGGATAGGGGAAAAAGATTATTTGGCACTTATGTTAATTACTGAAGAGACATAGGAGACTTTAATTTTGAAGCTAAGAATGATGGGATACCTCATCAAAGATACAGAATAAATTTTACTTGGTCTACAAAACTTAAATATGAGTAAGGGCATTTTTTTCTTTTTTGCACCTTAAATTGAAGCAGAACTTTGCTAGAAGCAATTTTGTGTAGCTTGCTACCTCTGGCTGTTGAAGATCAGAGTTGCTTCCCAAACTGACCTAATCTGGCAAAACTTGGGACAAAGGTCAGCAGCTACAGGTTAGACAATACATCTGGGGGTTTACTGCAATTTCCCAGTGAACAACCATGAATAGAACTGGAAGAAAAATGTTTTCTCGTCACAATAAGTTCCCATTCTCAATGGGAATTAAATATTCAAAATGCAAAAAGACATTCATGAATCAGCAGTCTAAAAATGTTCATTAAATATAAATCAACACTTCTTTTTAAAAAATATTTTCACTGTTCTTTTGCATAATCTTTGTGAAATAATTAATTTGTGGTTTCTTTCAATATGACCCAGTATAGTTGTAAAAAAGAAGATATATTTAAAATGAACAAATACTGATTTGGAGGTGGGGGGATTTAAATGTCAAAGCACTTTTCCAAAGTGTTTTATCAAAAAGGCTGTCTTTATTTAAACAGATTTCACTTTGACAAACTGGCACTTTGTAACAAAATACATCTACAGTGTAAAATTTCTTAGCAAGCTTAATCACAGATCTACGAAATACTACTGTCTTGTATGATTAAAGTTATCCATTGGAGCATTGCATATAAATCTGTCTTCATGTCAGCGAGAGCTCCTGTAAATAGATGCAGACCACTGAATTACCAGAATCAGTGGAAAGCATGGAAAATTGATGTAAGAAGTAATGATATTAAAATACAGGCAGACAGTAGGCCTGCATGAAGTTTTGTCATTGCCCCTCTAAAAAGTTCCCAATTAGTGTTCCATAACCCCAGTCTTTGAACTGCAGCAAGTCATTGTCTCCTCAATTATTTTTGAAATACCTGTGTAATGAAAAATCCTTCCTAAACCTACAGATTCTAATACTTTGTTACAGAAAAAGCAATAACGTATTTTGTCTAGTGGTCAAGTGGCTTTTGCCTGACCACTTGTAGCATCATACTGGAAATACTGCATGTGCCAAAGGTCCGACAAATCTTGTCAGACCTTTCCCCTGTGGGCCAGTTTAACAGCCTTTTGTGTTATACTGGGCTAAGTGGTGGTACTGGATAAATTTCAAACTTTAGCTGAAATCTGGCCTTGTTAAGAAAATGTATAAAAATAAACCCACGTGGCCACCAAGCCTGAAGAGAAAAGGATCCCACTACCACGGGCATCATACCCTTCCCAATGAAGGCTTCAGAGAAGTGATGACATGCTGTAAAATAAACTCCACACTTCTGAAGAAAGAAGATTGGCACGCTCAGCCCAACCCAAAGTGACATTGGAAGGACAAGCATAATTTAATGGGAAAAAGGTAAATAATAGTAACTTTTGTTGTATAGCAATTATAAGGTTATAATTTTTGAGGTTTTTAAGTATAATTTGGTCTGAATGTATAGCATCAAAACTGGACTAATGATTTGGACAAATACATTGCTAAAATCCTCATGGGTATGATAAACAAGGTGTTCTTAGTTCCATATGGTATGTGTTTTTTTCGTCACAAGAAGATTTTGGGTGTGCATCACCATTTCTTTGATCCAGATATTTTTGTTTCCTTTTGTTGGAATGAGAAACACTATTTCCTGGAGTCATTATTTTCTCAATGTTTTAGTTTGGTCTAAAAGATCAGGAACAGAAAAAAAAAAATTATTTTCTTGATTATTTTTTGTGTTCCAAAACGACAATTTTCTTTGTACAAATCTTGGCAATAGATCCCAAGCACAAGTACAGGCTGGGCAGAGAATGGACTGAGACTAACCCTGGAGAAAAACACCTGGAGGTGTTTTGTGGACAAAAAGCTCAATATGGCTCAGCAATGTGTGCTCACAGCCCAGAAAGCCAACTGTATCCTGGGCTGCATCCAACGCAGCATGGAGAGCAGGGCAAGGGAGGGGATTCTGCCCCTCTGCTCTGCTCTGGTGAGACCCCGCCTGCAGTGCTGCATCCAGATCCGGGGTAATCAACATAAGAAAGACGTGGACCTGTTGGAGAGAGTCTAGAGGAGGCCATGAAGATCATGAAAAGGCTGGAACACCCTTCCTAGGCAGACAGGCTGGGAAACTTGGAGCTGTTCAGCGTGGAGAAGAGAAGGCTCTGGTGAGACCTTTGAGCAGCCCTCCAGTACTTAAAGGGGGCTTACAAGAAGGCTGGAGAGGGACTTTTCAGAAGGTTATTTAGTAAGGGAACAAGAGGGAATAGCCTTAAGCTGAAAAAGAGCAGGTTTAGTTTAGTTATTAGGAGAAAATTCTGTGAGAGTGGTGAGATACTGGAACAGGTTTCCCAGAGAAGTGGACTACCCATCCCTGGAGATGTTTAAGACCAGGCTGGATGGGGTTCTGAGCAACCTGGTCTAACTGAACATTCCCTGCCCGTAGCAGAAAGGTTGAAACTAGATGATCTTTAAGGTCTATTCCAACCCAAACCATTCTATGATTCTGTGACCAAGATGAATAAATTTCAAGAGGACAGTATTTTACAGCTGCTCTGCTTCTTAATTTTCTAATGACACAAAAGGCTAATAATTTCTCATGTATCTATTGAAAATGTAGATCAACATTATGCCCTGAAGGCAAAGTTACATTTACAGATGTAACTGAAAAATTTTGAATGCCCCAGACTGTTTTCTTAAGATGTTGGATTTATATGAGAAAATGTCTCCCCAAACCTAATCAGCGTTTTAATTTCTCTGTAGTTACTTTAACTGAACAATGTTAAAAGCCAGCCAAGGGAAATAACAGGGACAGTCAAGTCAGCCTGTCAAGGGAGTCTTGTTTACAAACTATAGCCAACATCAATTTATTTCTGGCTTCAATTCCTGACCTCCACTTTAAAGGCAATTATTCACAAATGACAAATCTTATGAAGTCTGAGGACTGGCATGTAAGTGGATCTTGTAAGTATAATAACCATATATTTACTCATTCTAAAATCTTCATTTGGCACCTCCAAAATGCCAGGCAGATTTAGCAGCCAGATGCCTGTTTATTGAACTGATATATGCAAATAATATTTGTAAGCAGTAAATTGGCATTCTAAGATGGTGTCTGTTGTAAAAGAAAAAAAGGCAAAAATATATTCTAGACTTCCATATACTTTTATTACTTCAGAAACACCATAATCAAGACTATTGTCTCTAGACAAAAGTATTTTTTTCCTTTTGCTTCCACAAATAATACATTGATGATCCATAAATGCCTTCTCTGCTGGAAGTCCAAAAGGCTCTTAGACTGCAATAGTAAAACAGGACTTGCTTGATTATCCTGTTATTCTTTTCAAATACACTGATTTTTTTTCCAAAGCAATCAAATGTTTTCAACTTTCTGAACATTTGCAATTCTTATGATTTTCTGTGGTTTATTCCACAGAAGTTTTAATTCCACCCCTGTGTCAATAAAAATGTGGGGAAAAAAGGTGTCGAATAATATATATATATCTAAGTAAGAATAGCAAATGCCATCTCTTACATTATTTACCAATGTAAATATGTGGTATAGTTTATCCAGGAAACGTGATACAAATTATTATTATTTTTGAAGTAACCAAGATGAAACGTTGCCATTCATTCCCTTTTGCTGTAGAAAAACTCCCTCTCTGAGAGCTATTGTTTATCTCCTTATTTAAATTCTTGTTAGTGTTTGTCAGAGGCAAGCATCAAAGCTTTATTTCTAACACTGACAATGTTTGGTAGCAATCAGAAAAAGCCTTCATTTTTTTGCACACATTTTGATTTACAAGTAAATTCTCACTTAGTTAACAGCTTTATTTATCATGTTGATACCCCAAGGAAATCGATGGCTGGCAAGAGTTTGAAATTAAAATGCAGTCAAACTAAAGTATCCTCAGAACAAATAAATTACCTATTACCATTGAAATACTTAATTTCATTGCTGGACATCTTTGAAATATTTAACATAGAATTAACAATAACTTTATATTACAGAGGACCTGTGTAACGTTCATTAGTGTCGTGCCTCTTGTCATGAGAGTCCTTTAAAAGTAATTAAATAATATAAGACATGGTTCACTATTTGTTTTAATGATATATTGAAAAAGAGACAAAGTTATTCCACTTCCGTTTGTGACTGTATTTGTGGTATCCTGTTCCTATTGTGTTAGTTTAATCCAATAGGTTTTTGGTTGACCTTTGCATGACATATCCCTTGGCCAAGGATATCCTCTGGTGATGCTAAGTCATAACTGAGGTGTTGTGTGAATGTATTTTAATTCACTTTAAAGTATCTGAAGTGATGTGATGACTGTGGTGCAGCAATTGTCCCGACATGAAGGCCAGAGTGAATCCTTTGTGTCCTCAGGTGTGGTAGGGAGTATGTAGAGTCGTATAAGGCTTCAAAGCTGACTGGGTTGGTGCTGACAGACTGTGAAGGGTGGAGACAGAGAAATTTGATGAAGTCTCACACGTGTTCCCTTTCTGAGAGATCCCTGGGGTGAATTACGTTGAGAAAGCCTGAGATGAGTTAACCAAGGCAGAAGCTACCAAGTACTTGGGTAATGTGGGCAATCACGAGTCCAGTGCTGAAGTGATTCCCTGGCCTTCTGTTATGTAGAGGTATAGGTATAGCCTGAGGATTTTGAAAAATAGAAACAAGACAAGTACAAGGACACATTAAAGCACTTAGGTGTACACAGGCACCCAGCAGTTATCAGGAAGCACATGAAAGCCTCACAGAAAGCATTCTTCCCACTAAAGTAACTTTAAAAATACTTCTGTAGGAAAAACTGTGGATTTGGGTCCCATAATGGTCCACTTAAGTCTTATATGATGTGGTACTGAGAGTCACTGAGATGTCTGTGGATCCTGCCACATGAGAACAGATTGAGTTTAGATTGATTAGGGAGACAGCACAGGGAGCAGCTAGGACCCCATATTCATTGTTAGCTGGAGTTGCCTCTAGTTCCTAGCAGTTTGTTTCTTTTTCTCCTGCAAAATAATAGCTTGATGAGTACATAGATTTATCTAGCTGTATTTATGTATATACATAAAAATGAATTGCTGAACTCTGCACAAATACTGAAAAACACTGAAGGAAAGCTGATTTGAAGCAATTTGCATTCCCTTTGCAAGTCTCATGGTATTATGGTCCTCTTGTCTGCAGGAATTAATCTACAGTGTAGATCAGGAGTATAAACCTGGCCTCCTAGCAAGGTATCTTTCACCAGGACAATTTTTTTCCCAATCTTCAGTCTATTTCTTGTTCTTCTTTTTCCCAAAAGCCTTCAAGCATGGCTGGGAACCAAGAGGTTTGTTCGTCTTCCATCCTGCAACTGAAAGTGCATTCCCCAAAGGCGTACTCCACCAAGCGAATAATGCGTATCCGTTTGTGTGAGGAGCACGTGCGGAGGCATTTGGTCACGTCCGTGCCCCTGTGTCTGGTACCCATCCTTGTTCCTTGGCAGCACCAGACATGTCTGTGAGAAGACAGAGGCTGTTTGCATTTTGTATATGCAATGGATGCACGGGATATCACGTGTCAAGGAAGAGGCTAAAGAGTCATTCTGTCTTAGGTGAATATAAGTGGCTCCATCCCCAATCTATATATTAGCCCCCAGGGAATCTTCCTGTGCTCTATTTCACTGGTCCATGGCAGGACTCATCATGAAAGCTCTTCTGGTGGACAAGACATACTCCCACAGGTAGGAAATATCAATCAGCCCTTTAAGACATTCTGACATCAGAGAAAACACAGATTCTTTGAACAGGGCCCATGCTGAACTCAAGCTGGGTATAAGCCCATGAATGGATTTGAGCAATGGACCAACATGTTCAAGGAAAACTGTCTTGGTAACGGGATGGGATTGGACGGGATGATGGATGTTAAACTGTCTGTAGCTTTCGCAGAGTATATTCCCAGAAATAAGTAATCACATTAGAATTGATTATGATCCCTCTTATCTCCAGCAATGCAAAACAGATTTAGGAACCCATTAACAGCCAGAACCATGGCTCATGAGAACTCCACAGAAGTGTATCTGAACTGCAATTGACTTTCTCAGAATATTCTTAGGAACAGCTTTTTCACTTTCCACATAAATTTTACTATAAAAAGGAGACTTTTCAGTAACCTTGGAGAATGCAGAGAATCCAGGAAAACCAGCTCCAAATTTGAAAAGAACACAGCACAGGACTTTTGGTAGATTATGACACTGTACAAATTTTGAAGAACGCTTATCTGTTTGGATCAAAGTAGAAATTGTGAATATCAAATTGAGAGAGAAGATAACATTGAGGTGAAGATAATTGATTAAACCTCAGGAAAGATGGGTTTAGGTCATATCTCTGATTTCTTGCCAATTTTATGACTGTTACTTCATACCTCTGTGTTTTGGTCTACACACTAGATAAGATATTGCAGTCCTCCTAGCTCTTGTTCGTGTTCTCTGTTTAGAACATGACTTCTTCCATGAATATCTCTGATGGAAAATGCACGAACTGTGACATTTCTACACAAACTCTTTAGTGACTCCATAATTCTGCAATCCAAGAACAATCATGAACAACCACGATGAAAACCTGAATTTGAGGATACTCAATGCAAAACGAAGGAGAAGTGCCATAGAAATAAAGAGTGATAATCAAAATCCTTTCAAAGAACATTGCATACCAGACAGACAAAACCCATAAAGCTCTGACTTGTTTTTAATAGCAGCTGAACCATCTGTCAGTGGTAAATTCACTGACCAGTGTCATCAGATTTACTGGAACACCTAAGCCTGTGTACTGTATGAAAGCAGAGGTCCTGATAAACATGATGGAGTCAGTAGTCATATCTTTCTAATTCCCACACTTCATCATCATCCATCATAGTTAGATAGTTTCTAAGCATTCTGGACATGAACTGATGCTCCTGCAGTTTCAATTAGCATTTACATGTTATACTGCTCAAGTTATTATTTTTCCCCCATAATTTTCATGTTTTGATGGGCTCTGATCCTAGCTATGTGTATTGCTGTAAGCCTCGAGCCTTTCGTTCAGCTGCTATTGAATTACTACTAGCAGTAACACACAATTTTAAAGTTCATTTATTTTGTTCTTTCACAGTTACTCAAATCCAGCCTAGCGTTGTGGTTATTACCTTTCTGATTATTATTTCAGCTGAATACCCATGTAAAGCTATACAACCTATTATTTATCAATAATAGAAAGAATCTATACAGGGAATACCCCATTTTGCAGAGGGAAAAGAAAATAACGAGATGTTAGGTATCTGCCCCAAGGGCTCAAACTGCAAAGATTTTACTGGATGGCTTTTCTTCAGTGGTCAGTCCCCAAGAGATCCATAGATGTAAAATTAATAAGCTTGTTGCTCAATTGTACTGTCAAAAGGAGAAAATAACTGATGCATTTGAGCTCATTTATTTTTAGCTTGATGCAAAGCCATGTTAGGTATAATCCCATTTTTCAGAGTGAGTGAAATCCCATGTTATCGGGAAAGCTAGAGCTGTAGTGTCAGGTTGATGGAGCTTAACTTGTTTAGCCTGACAGATGCTGCTCAGGATCAAAAGACTTGGATGTAAACAACAGCATATATTCAAGGTCAGGAAAACTCTAGGGAAGTTGTCTTGGTGTGATGTAGGATAGAAGGAAGAAGCATGTTAAATGTGTAGATAAACATAGCCATCTGAAACAGGACGATAGCTTTCATTTGGATGAGTCCCAGGACACAAGGCAAGTCCAGTCAGGCAAGTGCAGCAATACTCTGCTGCTCATTCATAAGATGATGACCTCTTATTTTTAGCAAATCCTTAGCTTCAATCCTGTTCTTTTTTCTCACTGCTTCTCTAGGATGTCACAAGACAGACTCTTTCTATATTTCCAAGATCTCCTTATTTTGCAATACTAAAATGGTACAGTTTTAAACAATTGTCCTCAGTATTTTGTTACAATCTGGAAAAAAATTTAACAATTTCTGGACAGAGGCCTTAGTGTTGAGTAGGTAGTATAGAAATGTCTTTCCACTGTGAGCACTGTTATTGTGAGACTTTTGAGCCCCCAGTCTTTGAAAATTTTATTCCAAGGGAGCACAGAAACATCAGACAAGACTTTGGGGTAACTCCATGTTCCTTTGCCCAGCTTTAAAACGTGTTTGACCCCAAAGCTAATAACCATCTAGTAAAGGTTGGAGGGATCTCAGGAAATGAGTGATGTTTATATTCTGATGACTATCTAGTCATTTTAGCCACACAGTCAAGTGTTCTTGCTAACATTTCTTTTATAAATAGTATCTCTTGAAGACTTTTCCCTTGGTTACTTAACCAACACTTCACTTTTTTTCCCCTCTTTTTATTTTATTTCCTAAGCAAAGTTTAACTATGTGGAAGAGCAGAATGTCAACTCTTGTTCCATTTCTGTGTTTCATCTCTGTTTCTGGAACAGTACCTAGTGGGCACAAAGATACCAGTCAGTACCTGACTGGAGGCTGGAAAGACAGGCAAAGGCTATGGCAGACATGTGGATTTCTAAACAACTAATAATTTTTATCGAATACTATCATTGTAGAAGAAAGGAGGGACAACTGCAGACCATCTTTGCAATCTTCTACAGATCTTTGCACTCAAAACATTTTAATAGATAGCCATCCAATTCTCTGACCCACATAGAACAAATGGAAAATTGTCATAAGCATTCATATTTGACCAAATGAAAATAGCATTATTATGACTAAAAGCTCTGAATGCAGTCAGTCCAACTCTGTTACATCTAAGATCTTTCCTGGTTATGAAATATTAATTTCCAAACCAGAGATTCCCTGTCTGTTTAAAACAAGCTAACTGTGAAGACTTTTCAAAGATTATCACGCAAGTGTCTTGCTGCTCCTAGCAATAGTTTTCTTTCTTCACAAAAGTGAGAAACAGGCCAACTTTTCCCATCTCTAGACTGCAGCTGAGTCTGCCACAAATGCTGCAGAAACAGGAAATTTGACATATCCAGCTATTGCCTGCAATTTGTAATCCATCACAGAATTGTGAAGTCACTGAGATGACATTTCTTTGAATGTCACAGTCGTGTTGGTGGAATTAATGACAGCATAATAAAAAAAATGAATTAATAGTATGATCATTGAATACTACTCAGACTCAGTGTTTCAGGTATTGCAGAGACTAAAGTGATATTGCACAATTCCAGAATCTAGAAAATCATCTGGGACTGATGTTCAAAATTTGTCTTCTGCTGTTGTACAGCTGGACACATAAGCAGAAACTTGAAAACTACCAAGATATCTAATGATTTTTCGTATGCAAATTTTATTACCTACATCAGCACCAACTACACATAAAATATTAACTGCCTTCAGAATATTCCTGGATGCAGTAATACATTTCTTTATTTTTTAGCTACAAAGAAAGCCTCTACTATTAGTGCTTAATTATGAAGTCCCCTGAAAGTCAATTTTTTCTACATCATTGTAAATACAAGTCAAGACATTGGCTTTTGTGATAAATAACAAGTATCCTCTTCAGGTAAAAGAAGAGCTCAAATTTTATATTGCATTCATCTGACATCTCAATGATTAAATGTGAACCAAATAAATATCACAGTCAGTACCATCCTCTCTGTATTAATCAATTAATTATTCAATTAAAGTTGCTGTACTTGTCCTAATAATTTCTACTTTCAGAGAACTGAAGAATTTTTTTCCTCTGAATGCATAAATGTGCTACAGAAGAGATCAAAGGAGAGTTGGACATTTTGTTCTTTACAGTAAGGTCATCTGAAGAGGAAGGAAAAGTTTATTTGAAATTTATATGGGAAAAAGTTTTTGCTTTTTTCCTGCTAAGACAACCTGCAAGGAAATAAAGTTCCCAGCTATTGCTTGGAGCTTTCTGCTGGCTATACGAACACTTTAGTTAGGTGATAGTATTTGTATTTTCAAGGGGTTTTGTGCTACTTTAAATATTACTAACATTCTTAGCATGATTCCTAAAGAATCAGGCTTACATGGTCACTGTCTGGTTGTCCTTAACTTCTGAAAATGAACTCACTGCTCAGCTGGATTTGAGTCAAAAGCAGAGGACCCTAGCCGTCAGTAGGACTTAGGGGCGTGTTCTAGGAAGAGAAAGGAGACCCTGTACCAGCCCTCACTAAAAGAAGGCTGCTGAATGAGAACATGCATTACTAGACAGCTGTGAAGCCATGTGGGAAAACAATGTGAATGCTTTAAACAGGAATAAAAATGACTTATCAGAACTTACATCAACCCTAAGATTCAAATGCACAGAAAAAAAAAGTCTGGCCAATTTTGGTGTTCTCATTACTGTTTTTTGAAGAGTTTCCTGTGCACTCTGTTAGAATGGAAGCTGAGACAGTGGGGCTTAATGCGATAGCAAATAGTGGGCTTCATAACAAAACACACAGACATGGAATCCCAGGTCCCACGAGGCACTAGCAATTATCCCATATAATTACCCCTTAAGTATCAAATATATTTAATCCCCTGTAGGGTCCTCCTTCATGCTGTACCTTCCATGGGTTATAGAAGAGGGAGGATGAGATTCCAAGGTGGTGCTAAGCTTTGGTGTCCAACAGTTTGATTGACCATGAAGCGATAAGTAAGTAGTAGAGCAGAGAAGGCTCCTTCCAGTTTTCCCTTCTCTTGCTGCATATAGAAAGAGTTACATGAGGCTCCATGAAACATTTCGACTGCTGGAGAGCTCTCCAGGTCAGGAAATTGATTTTTTGCCTCTTCCTGTGAACCTTTAAAAGCATTCCATAGAGAATTTACACATAAGTGATTCTTCAAGGGGAGATTTCGTCATTTATTATCTGTTTGACTTCTAATAGATAGCCAAAATAATGGAAAATTCCATCGCAATCACAAGTTTTCCTGGCAAAGGATTAAGACTGAAGTTAATGTAACTTGTTTCATGGTCTAACACTCATTGAGAAAATCTGAAAAATGAGTACATATAATTGCTTATCCATACCTTGTAAACACCATTTAAAACCTTCAAAATGTTAATGTGAATGCAAATCATAATTCTTTCCCTCAGGAATAGAAAATGTGTCTGAAGTTCATGCCAGAAATCTCATGTTGCTAAGGTTTTATTACCTGAAATGCAGAACTTGAGGCTATTAATTTCCTTAAAGATATTGCAGTAAATGTCATTGCTAGCTGGAACATAAAGTTTCAGGTATTAATACCACAGTCACCAGTCTGTTAAACAAGAACAGCAACAGTGCAAGGGATTAAGAAGTTATTGCAAATAAAACCAATGGGAAAAATACAGCTGTAATCATTCTTAGTTATCAAGAAATAACAACGTGCTGGTTCTTTAAAAGTAAAGAATTGACACTGTTATGGATTCAAGCTTGTTTCTATATTAATGTGTCATAGCAAACTTTCCAAATTCTCTGTGTTGGCCAAAGAGGAGCTGAAGATAGTGCTACAATACAAGTGATGATAGTTACAAGCTGTTAGTGAAGATATCTTAACAGAAATTGCATGAAAAAGGCCTCATAGAAACACTGCATTGTCCCATGAATTCAGCACTTCAGAGCATCAAAGCACTCTGTAAACACTAGAAAGATGTAAGTCATAGTTCCTTCAATAGGTAAGACAAAAAATAAAATCTCTCTCCCTTTTAAATGCTGTAGACTTGCAGTTTCCCTTGTTACATAGAAGGCATTGAAGAGAGCAAGTCATATTGTCATTCAGAGTAAATCAGGAGACTTTATCTAGCTGACCAGGCTATATGAAATATCATTTGGATAGGACAGAACATGTGATATGTGAGAGAAGATTAAAATAAATTTAAAAAGTTAAACAGCCTGCTTTGCACAAGCAGAATTTTTTTTCCCAATATTTACTATTTCAATATTTGTTTTTTAAATCTGTTGATTCCTTTTAGGTCTCCCACCTGCTTCAGTTATGCTTCTTTAAGATCTCTGGTGATATGAGAAGAGCCTGTACAAAGGGAGAGAGTTTGGTGCTTAGCACTGCTGAAAAATAGTTTGAAAGCACACCTGTAATCCAGTCTACCTATCCAGATACGTGATATGGAGCAAATTGGAGCACTGTTTCACCTAAAAAGCCTCCTGAGGCAAACATCCTGCCTCGTCAAGAGAATGAGAAAGATCTCTCTGATATGTACAGAGGGAAAGTACCACTCACCTATTTTAGGCATCTGTTTTTCTCATGCAGTCTATAAGGAACAGTGTTTCTTTAGTGATGATGAGTGTCTTTGGCATGAGAGCCTAACATCAGAGCCTTCCCTGATTCAGAAGGTGAAAGACACAGAGCTCTCCTTCCAGCTCCCAGACACTTCTTGTCTTCATCCACTGAGAGCATAATGTCTTATGTATGAAGCTTAGAGGGAGTTTCACCTTGAGCTTAGTTTCCCTTTCCCAAGTCTGTGGCCTAAACTCTGCATGAAGTTTCCATTTCTCTCTCTTTGGCACCTTGGAGTTTTTCCTTCCTCACTGTGCAATCTTACAGGCTCACCAGCAGGGTGGGAATGTCCGGGATATCCCATAGCTTCATCACTCAGAGGCTCTTCTGAGATATTTTAGCTGTGGCAGCAGCTGCTCTCAGACTGGGAAAAGGATGTGAATTTGGGTCTTATGAAATTCATTGCATTTGAGAAGCATCTCCATAACACAGTGTGTAGAAGATGTATTATTTATATGTAGAAGTGCAGACTGATTGCACAGAGTGAGATGCAGGGCCAGCATGTCCCAGAAAAATTGAACCTACTGAATTTCTGCTGTGCTTTGGGACCGTGGCCATTTGTTTTCCACACACCAGGCATGCTGTGTGGATCTGCAGATGCTGGTCCTCCTCTGAGCTTATTGTTGCCTGGAAATCATAGGCAAATGTACCACACTTTGTGGTGTTGTTAGGGTTTTAGGAGCTCCCATTCTGTTTTCCTTTTTCTCTTCAGGAATTTTCCATACGTGTTTCCAGGAGACACTAACGACTGGATACTTAAGAGAGACAGAAGACCTGGCCACAGCTCAGGGGAGGGGTCCAGTTGGCTACTCTCCTTTTCCTGGGGTTTTCTCATGTAGGATAGAGATGCTGCGAGACTGGTACTGGGAAAAAGGGGTCGGGTGCAGGCCTTGGCACTCTTGCTCTCTCGGCGTTCGGAGGGGAAAGAAGCTGCAGCCGCTGTGGGAAGGTCGTCACCACTGCAGGATTCTGCCTTCTGCTGCCTTTCCTTCTCCCATGAGTGGAGCTCTGCTTGCTGGAGCAGCGGTTGCACTGGGACCCCATTTAACACCCGACCTCACTAAGAGAGGGACCTTTTCTCACCATCTGTTTGGATGCCTCAGGAGAAAAACCCCGGGATCCCCAGCCCGCTTCTCCCTGCCCCCGCCGTTCCTCTGCCGCTGCTCCGAGCCATCACTGCACTGCAGCTCCGCACCCCCTGCCTGCCGAGACCTCTCGTCTGCCACCCGGGATTTCGTGCTCATCCCTGCTGTTCCAGCCTGCTGCTCCCGAGGGTCCTGCTGGGGCTGGGATCAGCTGCCCCTGGGGGTTTGTGGAGCCTTTCTTCCATCCCTTCCCGGCTCGCCCCGGCACTGGGTGTCTGGTTCTGTTTGTTGTTACTGCCACAGTTATTGTTGTGGGTTTGCCTGGATAGACATATATCAGTAAAGAACTGTTATTCCTATTTCTCACATCTTTGCCTGAAAGCCCCTTAATTTCAAAATTATAATAATTTGGAGGGAAGGGGGCTACATTTTCCATTACAAGGGAGGCTCCTGCCTTCTATGGTGGACACCTGTCTTTCAAACCAAGACAGGTGTTAACAAGAAGAAGGTCCTTAGGCAAACTGGTAAATCTGGAACTGAGGATATTTTTGCACTTCCTGGTAAAGTCTAGTTTTCACTTTTCTCCTCCAGATACTGAAGTCTGAACTAAGCACCAAATATTTTTGCTTTCACTAAGAGACAAATTGAGACTTATATTCATCCCTAATGGGTATCTGTATGACAATGATGTTGACTCCTAAGATCATCCTTGTTTATTTGACAGGTTGGGCTGAAGTCACTGAGGCTAACATCTTGCTCACGGAGAGGTTCCAAATCTCTGCCTATTAGCTGAAGCTGAGTCATAACCTTTTTCATGAGAATAGAAGTGAGGATTTCTGCTGTGCAAGGTGGAATCTTTGTCAGGTCTGAAGTTTTTCTTAGTATGATAACAAATAAAACGTACCTTGTCAGTAAATTCAAATATCCAAGACTTTCATGGTCTTATTAAGAGTGTGGGTGGTTCAGAAGGAGTGTGGAGCATGCCCGTATTGTTGTCTGGTGCATACAGCCCAGAACAAGCTACATGACACGAGGTCTTTTTTCCTTTTTTCCTTTTTTCCAGGAAAGAAGAGGGCCAAGAATCCCTCATCTGTCCTGGGAAAAAGGAGAAACCACATGAGTGGCATCAAAAGTTACAAAGGCAGGTCAAAAATCAGAAGAAAAAGGAGTAAAGCCTTTAAAGCTCTAGCAGTCTTCTGCTTGCACTACCAAGTTTGCAGCTACTGATCCAGCTCCAATTCAACTATCTCGAGCTTATTCCTTTTGCCTTAAGCAATGCAATAAAGCAGGTGAAGAGGTTTTTTTTTAAGTGGTAGCTGTAACAGCAGTATCTGCTTATGCAGTGTAATAGGAGATGCATTCAAACATCGTATGATGAGATGGATCTGAAAGTATGTCTCTCTGCTTTTGCCCATTGGTTTTGGGATAGTTACAGTTTTCTTTTTGTAAAATTAGAAAAAGAAAGGAAACTGACCTTCAACAGCAAGTAGAAGTCGAATTAAATTCTTCAATGAAAAGTTTTTGGGCTTTTCCATGACTTTGATAATACTGAGATGTACAGATCAGTGCTCCAGATCAGTGGTCACATAAGCTAGACTCATTCCCAGCACATTTCAGTCCTGTGAAAGGATCAAGAGCAGAATTCAACTGTTCTGGGAATCTTGGTAGGTGAGTAAATGAACATTAATCTTGTTCCCATTTACTGATGTGATGTGTAATGATTTGCTGTCAGCCGAGAGGGAGATCTGAGTAGACAGATTTCATGTAAACTGAGGGATAGAGATGAAAGACAGTAATTGACTGTCATGTATTAAAGGGAGAAGGAGTCTGCATGGTCACCCCAATTTCCAGATATGACTTTTTACAAAAAATTGCAGATGTATCTACCCAAAGGATCCTGGCATCCTGGGACAGGATGGATCAGGAAGAAACACGATGGGAAGGCAGAGGAAGACAGGAAAGTGGAAAAAAGGAGGAATATGAGAACTGGACACTGACAAGAGGTAGGGACTGACAATGTTACAGTTTCACAAAAAGACAACATTTCTGGAGACTACTGTGGTATGTGATGGAGAACTTAATAGAATTCTGTTATAAATGTAACATTTTGCAATTCTCTTATTGTTAATGACATAGTTGAAGTAACAGAGAAAACATCTCACCTGACATTTATATCAAGTGCATTTTCTTCTTGTCTTCTAATAGATGCAGGCTACTTTGAGTTACAGCCACATAATTAGGGATGATAGTTATAGAAACAAGCAGGTCTGAAGTTTAAATTTATAGTCTTAGAAGATCATCTACATTTAAATTATATTTGAGCATTGTTTGAAGCTTGTCTCAAATCGGATTTTCAGCTTTAATTAATTCCATGAGTTTGTAGGTTAAAGTTCTTGGCGTAAAAGTAGGATTATTTTCAGTTTCTTTAGGTTTCTCCTTGCAAAGAGATGTGAAAGAGCAAGAGTACTGTTTCTACACAGCATATATCATTTATATTAACAGAAACAGCTCTGAAAGAGCCATCCTTAGATCTGCTAAATGATACACTTGCTGGTCTACAATCTGTTGGGGTTTGGAGAAACTCGATCTCTTTTAATTTAAAGCTCCATTCTCTTTGGTTTGAGGCTCACATCTGGCACTGGATTTGATCTTTTGACTTTCACAGTGGAGATGGTGGTTATCACAAGGATTTCTAGAGGGTTCCCTGTTGTTCCTCTAGGTTGAAAGGGCAAAGCTGTCGGCTATCAACAGCAAGGTGCCAGAAAAACCTCATGTCTTCGCTCAGCACTTGACCCTGAGGACCTGACTTCTCAAGTGTTCTGAATTCAGCTATTGACACTCCACCTGCAGTTGCTTATCTTTAATCACAGTAGGTAGTGTGAGGAAACCATCCTTTAAATATTTTAGGGGGATTTTCTGATCTACTGGTGGCTGGATGACAGGTCTTGTCTCCCATTCCCCTTTACACTTTTGGTAAACCTCTTACTAACGAGGTCATCTCATCACTGTGGTGTCTCGTTAAGGATGAGAAATGCAGCGATTCTCTGAAGTTATACATATTCCTTTATGTATGTTTATCCTCAGTATTTACTTACAAAGGCTTAAAGAGAAAAGAGTGGGATTCAATGCCTCTCTCTTAGACCTTTAACAGTTCTTTCACCTATTAATTTACTGTTTAATTTCTGGCTCATGCTGTTACCATTTATTATTTACCTCACTATATTGCCTGATTCTACAAGGTCATTTAGGGTGCTGTTTATTGAATAAATGTACATAATAAAATACTCAAACATCATGTCATTGCTTTTAAATTAAATGCCTCAGAAAAATGCAGTTGAGTAGTTAGTGAGCTAGTTAAGTGGTCTAGCATGTTTACAAGGAAACACAGCATGCCTGGAAGGAACTTCTAATTTTAAAAATTAAAACCCTGGCTTTCCTCAAGGGTGAAGTATCTTCAAGAGCCCAAATCTACCATGAAATGCAATAACTCTCTTCTCTGAAACAATGCAGACAGCATTTTTAATGCAGGTTTTTAATTATTTATGTGAGAAACTCCAGCCCTGGGAATTGCAACATGATTTCAGTAGTAGGATGGAAACTGGGACAATCCTTATCGTACTGTTTAAACAGACGTGGCTCTTTATGAAGCCGTCAGTTACTCTGTTTGGCAACGGTACAAATATTTTGTCTGAGCTTCACAGAATCAGAACTTTCCTATCCCATACCATGTTTTTCTGGTAGGTTGAGTATCTTGATGGGAAAAGTAGGAGTACTTTAATGTCTTTCTAATTCTTAATGTTCTCCAAAAGCCTGTCCCTGCAGTCAAAATAAAAGGGCCTGCTGCTTTTGGGCCTTAGGTAATTTTATGAGAGCTCCTATGGGCTCGTAAGTAACACTCTCCCTTTACAGTGTCTTGCACTGTATCATACAAATCTGTGTGCATATGCTTCTTGTCGGCTTGATTTTGTGAGTTTGCTCTACGGTGCTTTTCTCCTCAACCAAGCCACTTCTATTTGTCCTTTGTCATTACTTTCAACCTTGATGGAGTTTTTCTATGGACGCTATTATTGACTCCATTGCTGTCACCTGAAAAATGTGGCATCTTTTCAAACCATTTTTTTTGGTAAAACTGTCTTTAACACCTTCAGTTTTGATAACTTTTGGAAATTAGAAGTAAGCAACTAAAAGTACTGAATTAATGAAGTTAATTAATCAGGGAAAAAAGTTTGGATACAAAATGGAGAGCCTGGGAATTAGCACTGTAGGAGCAGGACAGAACTCAGCGTTCCCATTAGTGATCCAATACTGCCAGCAGCCAGGGATTTCAGCAATTAAGCATGGCAGTAGATGAAGGGAACAACAAGATATTGCCAGGGTACTAAGCTTGCTACACAAGACATAATGCAGCTACTGTGACTGTTGTAAGCTCAGGGCAATATGGTTCTGTTCTCCTCTATTCCAAGAGTTAATTCAGCTCCTTCAGCAGCAACTCTGTGTATATTCCTGGACAAATAGAGATGGTGTGAGTAAAAGGTGTACACTGCTGGTTTTAACCCGCAATCTTCGCTCCACTCGGGGCTGTAGTCGCAGCACAGCCCAAACAGAGCCTGCCTTCTTTTTGAAAACCTGCTAAATAGCTTCCTATTTAAAATCTCACTTATTAGCATGACATATTGAGCTACAAAGATTTCAGTTGAGACAGGGCTGTAATGATCTGGATATGGTTCAACAGAATAGTGAGATGGATCAATTTACTGAAATGATTGTTTCTGTATATACTATTGCCATCCACCTTAGAGAGACTGAATGAATTCTTTCATGCCAGCTCCAGATATATTCTTCCTTTATACTTGGTACAACTTTTTTCCCCCTGTTCTTGAAGTTCTCAAAATAGTGAAGTGACTTTTATCTTCAGCTCACAAAGATATTACGACTGGGGGAAAGGTTGACTGCTTCTCTAGATGATGCTGCAGCAGATCCAAAGCTAAGCAAAATGGTTGCTACAAAAACGTTCTTCTACCCCCTACTACTTTTTTTCCTTCCTTACTGTAAGGAGAAAGCTGAGATAGAAACTAGCTAATTTATCTGCAGGGGCACCCTTCCTCACAGGAAATACTCAGCTGGAGAAAATGTGTGGTACAAATAAAGTTCCAGTGGAAAAGACAACATGAGCCAGAGACTCATGTTGTAGAGTTAAGGAAAGACTCAGTAAAGTTGCCCATAAAGTACTGGAAATACCATCGATACAGGGGAAGAAGGGGTCCTTGGGTTGGTTTATATGACTTTCACTGTGTCACATAATTTAGTCCAGATGCTTTGGCAGTAGGCTTACAAACCAGTAAAGGAAAGACTCAGGTGATGCAAACGTGCACATTGTAAAGATAAAGTCATGTACTGCACTGATAAAATTCTATCAAGGGTGCAGTGAATGGGAAAAAAAAAAGTATTGGACTTATTTTTATCAGGGATGGGTGCTGACCACCAGATTCTCAAATCCAGCGAAGAGCTCTGCTTTTAAGGATTAAAGGGTGTATTTTCTCCAGCCGGTTTCTCCATTCCACAGGAAGATTTTAGAAATATGAATTGTTATCCTGTTCTAGATGACTGAAATGCAGAGCATTGACAGAGATGTAAGACGTGGGGAAATAATCTTTTTTTCACCACTGAAGTATTTTCATAGAATGTTTGAATAGGGAAGAGATAAGAAAATTCATTGCTTTTATTGTTAAATGAAAGGAAGCAGAAAATAATCCATCAGTGGCCTGATCCATAACACAAAAATCCCAGGAGTTTTCTAGTCTCTCTGTTTCTGGCAGTGGAGCCAATAATCCCTCTTAAAGCTGGCCTGCTGAAGGAAGCTACTCTAAATCTCAGCTTCAGACGTTTGCAATTGCCAAGTAAGTCATTCTGCTCTCAGATTTAGGTAGTTATTTTGGACCATGTTCACGGTGAGAAGAGCAGTGTGAAAGCCAGTGGTTACAGAGAGGAAGGTAGGTATCACAGGGTGGTGCTATGAATTTCCACTTTGGTTTTCAGTGCCTGGTGAAGATGTTTTCTCTGAGTGCCTGCTCAAGGGACAGGGAGATGCACTTCAAAGGCCTCCTGTGGGGATTCAATCCACCCCAGCCATCAAGCTCATTAGCTACAAAGTGGCACCCCAGCAGTGTGTTTGGGTGTGTGAGAAGAGTTTTATGGAGAAGTGAGTACAGGAAGAGATTTCAGTGGTTAGATGGGCAGGTGAGCTGCTGCCAGCTGCCCGGGTGGGGATGGCTGGAGTGTGCCTGCCTCCATGGAGTGCTCTCCCAGAATGGTGCCCAGGCAGTGCCGTGCTCACATCTCTCTCTCTCTCTCTCTCTCTCCAGTGTACCTTGGTACAGTAGACTCACAGATAATCCCAGTGCTTAAAAAATGCCATTCCTTCTGTATATAGGAATAACTCAAGTCAACAGATGATTCACCACTGGGGAGGAGTGAACTGTTTTGTGTGCCAGGGGAGGAAAAAGGTCTCTGTTACTCGAGAAGCTTGGAGGTGGGAATAAAAATATTTTGGCTGATTCTGAGTTCAAGGATCCCGTCGTTCTTAGGGTTAGGAAAAGGCATATATTTAGTAAGTATCCATCATATCAGAGTGTAGCTAATGTGTACTTATTACTTGCAATTCTATTTCCATTTTTTGACAGAAAAACCTACAGGTTTCATGGGTGAAAATACAATAATTTTTCTATTGCAATTTCATGACTAGGAGCTCGCATGGTAATTTACGTCAGAAACAGAAGTTACTAGAGAAATCATGCTACCTATGTTTTACTGCTGTTCTTTTTGCTGGACAGATCCCAAAGATAAAGTAATGCTAAATACCATGTGTCTGTGATCAGGAATCACATACGTGGGATGTATCCTCTTGATCCTATTGGATAATTCCCTTTCAGTTCTTAGGGTTAGGATGCTTAAAGATGAGTTTCTCTCCACATGGGTAGAAGGGAGGGCAGAAAAGTGCCTTCTTATCTATGTGTTCTGTCACCAGGTTATTCTAAATATCTGTAATGTGGGAGTAAAAGATTAAGGATTTTGATTACTACTATGACATACAAGTCCAAGGAAGACTTATATAAAGGAGGATGAAAACATGTGAAAAATATTGGTCTTACCTCATATGGCCAAGCAGAAGGTCACACTTGCTGTTCTCAAGCTACCAGAATATTCCAGATGAGAAAGATGAGAACAGGAAAGCTGTGCTGAAATACAAATGCATTGTTGCTTAGTATCTCGAGACAATTTGCATGCACACAGCCATTAGGACCAATGCCTAAATGTGCAATTGGCTCTGAAAGCTCTCCCATCTTTATATTTTCACACATATTTTTCAATACTGGAGGATAGTGATTCTGGAATTCTCAGTTGTGAGAGAGGAAATTAATGCTATACCTTGCCTCTCAGAGCAAGCTCATACTGCAAATTGTCTTTGAAGTTACTTGATCCCTTAACAAATTAAATTCATTACATTTGTTTCACGGCTATCATGACAGCCATGTGCAGAAAAGGTGTATATGCAAGGCTTAGAGATGTCCTTTACTTTCAGACAAACAGATGTGAAATTTAGATTATCACTCCCCCACAGGAAGGTGAAATGTAGGACATCTTCATATGACACGTAATTTTGAATGGAAAATGTTATGCTGTTTCTTACACTGACATCAGAGACAACATTATTTTAGTTAATTCCCATGAGCCGCAAAACTCGATTTCAGTACCTGTTGCTGGCAGCAGGAACCAATTAAAAAAAGAAATCTTGTACAAGCATAACTGTGGGTTTTCTGCATTGGGAAATTTTACAGTCAATTAGCTGCTTTGCTTTGTCAGCGTGGAAAGGATAAAGGAAAGGGCCAGGATATCAATTTAATTCAGCCAGGACTAAAACTCTGCCAGATATACAGATGATGCATTTACTTGGCATCACTATCAGAGGAGGACAGGAGCCACCATCATTAATTTAGGAACACAGGTGCATGTATTCGTTACAGTTTTATTCAGCCACCTGCTACAGGTACTTCGTCTAGGCAGCAAGAAGTAGTTCAGACACTACAGACAATGCAGAAAAGGGATTATGTTCATATGAGGTGAACAGCTGTGGTGGGATCCCTTTGCTGTATTGCATTGTGGGATATCCTCCAGTAGGATATCTTGTCTGACCTCTGTGTGCTTCTCCAGAAAACTGCAGGTCTCCTGTAAGCCTTGTGTCCCACCTATCAGTGCTGCACAGATGTTATGGATAAGCCTCACAACTGGTGCAGGGTGCCCACATTTAGGTAATGGAGTCATTCCCCGAAGGTGGGACTGATCTCCGTTTCGCAGGCACTGAAGTGTCTCGTAAGGTGGGTAAGTCCCAGGCTGTAGATGTCCGTACCTGAGCGAGGTGTCTAAGCTCCTGCTGCTCTTGATGCAGGCACTCGATTAATTTTTCCGAACAGAACTTTTTATTTCCACATGCATATTTTGGACGCAGTTTGTACAGGACACTCATGCCTGCTTGAAATGTCTGGCGGAGGCCAAGTGGGATAGCCTTGGCACCTCAAATGGCCTAGCTCCCTATTTATGTGCAATCGAACTCTAAATCTCCAGTGATTACAATAGGAGCTCAAACATCTAATTCACAGGTAGATACCCACATACAGTTACCTAACCTTAGTCATTATGTGTGGATTTTTCTGTTCTGGCTTTTGTAGGGTAATGAGTGGAGTTATGTTCTTCACTTACAAAGCAGGGTATGATCTTCTACTTACCTGAAAAACAAGATGTCCTGCACCAGGCTCCTACTTACTGCTGAAGAGCTTCTCCTTGGAGGAAAAGTTAAGGGAAATCCTCTTTCAGTACTGAATTTGTCCTTGACTGAGGTGTTGTTTAGTGACAGACTCATAGAGAGGTACAAAAATATGTAGTTTCTTAGCTTTATGACTGGCATTTCTATAATTTTTATTGATTCTTAACAAATATTTTGTGGGAAAACAATTTTGTTTGCTTTACTGATTTTGCTCTCTTCTATCCATTTAGCTATTTTTGTTTGATTTCTGTTTGTTTTGACACCCAAGCATTTACTTTTGACAGTCATTAAAAAAATACGATATTATCACCTGTCTGTAGAATTAGTCAGCTGAGTATCTCTGAATATCCTTTTCTCTAGACAGGCCAGTAAGTATTTCATTATCTTGTAAATGGTCAGTGCTTAGTCCAGCAACAATGGAATGGCAAGTTTATTTTAGTGGCAAACAGGTTGTGTCTATTCCTTTTGCATATCTAATGCAATTGGAAGTGCTTCAGTCCATACTGTTTTTCCATGAAGATGCTGAATGTCTTTAAGCTGAAGTACTGGTCTTAGAAAGGGACTTAGTCACAGAGCTACCCCACAAACCACTTCCCTTCCCCTTGAAATGAAATGTTCAAATCCAAGATTGCGCTGCTTCTGTCAATGTTTTTGATGCCCCAGAGCTACTCGGAGAACTGAGCTCATGCATAAGTCTCAGCAAGCTCCAAGCAATTACAAATTGGTAATTTCACTACCTATGTACTACATGTAATTTTCAAACAGAGATCTGTCAGAGGGGAACCCCCACAAAAAAAAAACAGCCAAAAGGAGGACTTTTCAAGTTTTTGTCATTTCAGCTGGCAGATAATTGAGAGTTTCTGTTCAGTATTTAAGGAGACTTTAGATACGTCTTGGTGGTCTTGTGAGTCAAAACTTGGGAAATTATTTTGTCCATATAATGTACAGGGAATGTGAGCGACTCCTGCAGTCAAAAGGACTACTTAACTTTTTTTTCATTTCTAAAGTAATCCTCTGAGATTGTTAAACAGGAAAAGACTGAACATATTTCCAAATGCAAAAAATCCCAAGCAGAAGTCTGCATTTTTGTAATGGAATAAAAGTGCATGGACGTACCATCCATTCAAGGCAGATTTTAAAAATGCTATATGAGAAAGGGTATTTTTTAAGACCTATGAATTTAATAATAATAATAGCATTATCTGGTTTCCATTTATAGCAGTATCACAGAATTTCAAATGTTTTTGTCTTACTTAGTGATGCATCTCTAATTTTAAGACTGCATCCTCAAGTAGCTGCCAAGTCCAGCTACACAGGGGAGTATCTAATTATTAGCACTTGCTCTGCATTTCCAGGTATCTAGATATGCACTGGCTGCATTTTGTTGTTGGAATGACCAGTATAAATTATTTTATCAAGGGGATTTTAATGATTTTCAAGCACTGGGGTTTCAGTGAAAACCCAGCCATTACAGGTGTCATGAGGTATGCAGGTGCATTATTCAAAAGGTATAATAAAGTCTTAGTGCCAGGACATATTGGCTTCCACAGAAGGCAGATGAATTCCTATGGGTCACTCAGAGAGAGGTCTGGTTTTGGTAAAAGTTTCAGCCTGTGGATTCATACTGCCTGACATGAAGACAGGCATTGTGTACATGTCTGAACCAAAATCCTGGAAAAAAAGTCTTGTGGTATAAAAGTTTGGAGTCAAATCCTGCCTGAATGTGTAGGATATGTATTTCCAGAACAGGCTTTATGGCCTCTTTTTATTTGGTGCAGTCTACAAAAGCACCAAACTAGATTGCAGTCCCAGTGCTTGGGACAAGAAGCCAGTATTTGATCTGGGCTGTAGAAATCATACAATTTTGTGAGGAAGGTTTAATTTCTTCCTTTTATTGGCAAAGCCACTACAGTCTTATAGTCTCAAGGGGAATGTATGTGTGCTCTGAAAGATCCACACCAAAATTAAAAGGATGCACTTGAAGCCTGTTCCTTCCTACTGCCGTGTTTTGACATCTGTGCTTTCCACCACTTTCTGTGACAATTTGAAACCAAGTCTCATCCTCACCCTTAGGGTTTTTACCAGTACTGATCTTGTTTTTGTCCTGTCTTGGCATTTCTTATTTTTCAGCTTTGACCTTGGGTTGGAAACGTCACATCGTGTACTCTCAAGTAAAATGGACCGGCTAAAAGCCTTTGTGCTCATATGCACAAATGAATGAAGATGTGCTTGGGTGCAATCATCCTTTTGCTGGAACTGAGAAATATTGACACTAGCACAAGTGGTAACTCTTCCAGTTCTGAAGAGCTGAGTCTGCATATTACATGTTGTACTGCTCAGCCATGGATCTCACATCTTCCTAGTGCTATGGAAGTGCAAACAGAGGAATGCGTCGCAAGAAAAACAGCAGAGACAAATTTGATTATCAGCTACACACTATTAACAACTCTCATCTCTCCCTGCTTGAGATCTTCTCTAGTTTAATTAATTGCCTGATCTGAGACAAAGCTTTTGGATAAACACACACTTATGAATATTGCAGATAAATCAAGCAGGGAATTCTAAATGGCATTCATCATTTCTTTCCTTTTGAAGTGTCCTCCAGGCACTAATTTGCCTTTTCATTTTCTTCTCTTTTATTTTTTTTTTAATAATATTTCTCATCCTTTAATTGGAGAAAAGCGAGCATGGTCAGAGTAAACTTGTGGCATTGCTCCTTGTCTTTCCTTTAGTGTTGTCAGAATGACTAGTTCATAGAAGATGTTGAATTACCCTAAAATATTTGGGAGCATTTATTCTATTTCTGGCTATGCAGAGCAAGTGAACATTCCCTCCCACATGTGGAGGGAACAAAGGTAAAAAAGGAGCCAAATCTTGTAGTCATGTGACTTTGATTTAGGAAACTTATGTTCAGTTTCTTATTCAGGCCCAGAAAGATCTGAAGATAAAGCATTTGAATACACAAATACATTTTGGCTCATAACTTTTCTTGTTAGATCCTAGGTATGTTAGGAGAAAGGTCCATAAATATCAATATGGATCTGTGCCTTCATTGTTTTGGGGTTCATTTCCCCCTTGTTTAATCAAAGTGAACTTTCTTCAGGTACTACTAGAAGAGTTATGTTTATAAATCTTTGCACTTTTGAGAAGCATCCAGATAGAGCAAAGTGCACTGATTCTTTTATAGAACTGTAGATTGAATATATACAGTGCTTTGGTGCTAAAAGATGCACTTGTGAATTTTTTTATTTCTTTTTCAGTCTTATTTCAAATTGTTATGTAATAAAATAGTGTCCAATAATCTTGAATATCAACATCATAGTGTCCTGGGTTGCATTGTATTCTATTACCATCTTCATGAGCTGTTGAAACCAGGTGGGGTGGTGTTCCTTGCCCCCTCCCTCCGGACTATCTCCTGTTAATGGGCCAGCTGTTGAAACCAGGTGGGGCAGGGTTCTTTATCTCTCCCGTGACCCATCCTCCCTCCAGGGGGATATCTTCTGTCAATGGGCCATCCAGTCTCACAGCATTATCCCATTGTGAGATGCTCCGGCCAGGGGGGAGGAACCAAGCATTCCATCCTGGATATAAGGTGAGCTTTCGAACACCACAAGTGGTCCTTACCTACTGGATTCCCAGAGGACAAGAGCTACCGCTGGACCTTCAGGTGGAGACCAGACCCTTCTTCAGGATCACCACTTCAACAGGACCACTTCATCTGGACTGCTACCAACACCCTGACTGACAGGGTGTCAAGTTGTATTCTGACTCTGTCAGTGGCTTCTTTTTCGTACTATTATTTCATTTATTTATTTATTTATTTCCTATTAAATTGTATTTCTGACTTGGAGTCTCTCAGTGGTTTGTTTTCAAACCAGCACACATTCCAATTGAAAATTTTTAACATTTCATGAATCCTTGACTGCTGTTAATAATTTTATTTTAACCTTACACATTTGGTATTTTTTATTGAGTCCTTCATTTCTGTGCATTCAAATATGCATTTTTATCCCTATATTCAGAATATTGAGGACTAATCTGCTGGTGATTGAAAGATAAAATGAGGCACAGCTAAGAGTGTTGGGTTCAAGAACCACCTCTAGGCAGTGGACGTCACAGAAACAGAGATGTAGTGGGCTTTAATTAGTGTTTTGCCTCTTAAAAGGAAAAAGGAAAAAAAAAGAAAAACAAAGAAAAAGAAAGAAAGAAGGAAAAAGGGAAAATTAAAAAGGAAAGGGTAAACAATAAACAGAAAAAGGGGAGGAGTATGAGTTCTTCCTTGTCCAATAATTTCTTTAAAAAGTTGAAACACCTAAGAATTTGTTGTTATCTTACAAAGATACCTTAGTGTGAAGAAACCATTCACCATTAAGTGTGCCTTGAGCACTTAAGGAAACCAGTGCCAGCTGCATCTCTACATTATTCGCTTCGTTATGGAACGAAATTTTCTTGTTTTCTATAATTTTTCTAGCAGTAGGAAAACACCATACAGCCAGGGAACCTCCTATAGCTGCCTGAATTTTTTAACATCTACTAACTGCCTTGTTTCTAGTAATTTTCTTTTATGGAAGGTGATCTCTGAAAAACAAGATATTGAAATGTAAATACACAGCTGAATGTTCACATCATCACTTTTGGTGTCTTCACTTGTAGGTGTCCCTCTCACTTCAATCAACAGGAGCAATAAAAGTGTGTACCTGCTCCCATGGATGTACCCTGCATTATAGTAATAAATCTCAATACACTTTCTAAAAAAAACCAAACCAACAAAACAATGGAGAAGTCTCCAATGTTTTCAGACAAAGCAGAACTCTCCAAATTACGCTGTGGCTGCAAGAATAAATTTTATGTTGTACTTTGTTATCTAATAGCCACAGACTTAAACAATGAAATGAGATGATGCTGTAATGAAATTCCAGTAGTCTCCCTGACACCATGGAAGAATTGAGACTATTAAGTGAACTGCAAGGGTGAGAGAAAAATTATCTATGGACAGACATTTGTATATTAGGTGGTGATTTTTCTACAGATGCACTAATTACAATTTTAATTCATGCATGAAAAAAGGAGGGAGCACACATTACTTCTGTCAAAATAGTTCTGAATGCCGTGAAGCTGTTAATGAGTAATGTTCCCTTGGATGAAATGTTAACATGTCTTTTTCTTTAGTGTTATTTTGCTCTACTCCCTTGTTATCTTGTAGAAAATGTTGATTGTCATTCAAGCCTTAAAATAAGAATGTAATGAGTATGTAGGATTTCAGAAAGAAAACACAAAATGCAAGACAAGCAAAGCCCTTTATCTGAAAGAATTTTTTTATTACTCTTCAAAAGTTCTTCAGCTGTTTAGAAAAGTATCTGTAAATCTCTGCTTATCTTGATATATATTTAATCATAAGATAATGAATTGTGCTGAGTGGTGACATGCACCAGTAACCCCATTTTAACATTATAATGCAGTGCTATTAGTGCATTTTTCTGCAGTGCAGAAGATTACTCCTAATGGAAATAATGTCCTGTAGGCAGATCTATTGTGCCATCTCTCCTAGGTTTTGCTGAAGTACTTTAGTACTTAATAGCCAGAGGGAATAGTTGGGTGTGTAACTAAATCAAGATTTCACAGTCAAACAAAGGATGAGAGAACTAGGGGGAATGCCCACCATTTTGTGACGGTTTGCTCCAAATGAAACGGCGTTAAATATCTGAAAGTTTCCTAGAGTCTTACAAGAAAGTTATAAGATATTAAATACCATCCAGTGTTCAAAGAGAAGAGCAAGGAATTACTGTCTCGTCTGATAAGACATTTATATGTTTTCCTCCCTCCTTATATTAAATGTGTTCTACAGAATTATGCATTGACAGCTTTTGAGAGGAAAAAAATTAACTTGTCATAGTCAATACAATTCTGGTGCTACAGAACAATCAAAATGAGAATACAGAATTGTAAAATCATGGAATGGTTTGGGTTGGAAGGGATATTAAAAATCATATAGTCCAACTCCCCCAGCACGGACAGGTCATTGCTGCTTCCTGGTAATTGCAAACTGTGTGGGATACTCTGCAGTGGTTGTGACTGAACAGTACCAGTGCAGATATAATGCATGACCTTCGCTGCTGCTTTGATGTATCAGCTATTCATCAGCCTGAGTTATTAAAATACCATTTTCCATCTTGCATTATTGGACATGTAGGTTGAATGATATTCATCTTTATTTAAAATTTTTGCCATTGGTAATGGAACAGATGTAAACTCTTCTGTCATGTATTAATTTTTACATTAAAGTACTAAACCAGCAAAAGTTGATTATTTTACTTCTGCATTTTCTCCATTACTCTCGTAGTGAAATTGGCTTGTTTATTTGTTTTAGTTGACCCAGCATGATTACAAACACAGTCAAGTACTTGGTCCTTGTTTCCCAGCAATATTCAGAGTTGGCACTGTATTATAGACTCTAAAGTGTAAATGGGAATAGTTTTAGATTCTCTATGAGCATGAGCTCTCAACTACTTCAGCCCATTTTTGTCAGAATAAAACCAATATTTTTATAGGCATCTTTAAGATTTATGCCCCTCTGAAGGAAGATAATGCTTAAACTTAAAGTAAATATAACATTTTCCTATATTCCAGTTTCAAGTAGTAACAAAATTGCTGATGCTGTTTGAATCAGCAAGCAACTAATAAAAATAAACTATCAGAAAATACAATCTTTGAAGAGCATCAGAATATAAATGGCTAAAAATTTGATGTAACGGTGATGTAAATTGGAATTCCCTGGACTGCAACTATTGAAATTATGCTAATTTTTAAAATAAGAGCAGAATATGAATTGACCTAGAAAAGACTGAATATATTTTACATTTTGCTTTTGATCCTTTATGCAGGGTTAGGGGTTTTTTTCCTTATTATTAAAATTTCCATGGTTTTGTCCACAGCTGTTACAGTAGCAAAACCCAGCTACTCAGATAAAGATGAAGAATCATTTAGAAATCCAAGCAAAATTTCTTTTTTGGTTCTCAGTAAAGAAAGAAGGGGAAATGTACATTAAAGAATGCTGTAATTATAGATTTTGCATAAATTTTTTGAAACCGTTTGCACCATCTTTAAGGCAATGTGTATCATAAAGCTGGTTCCTTAGCTCCTTCAAATTCCAACTTATTTCCTTATTAGTTAAACTGCTTTTATTTATTTCACATAAATGTATTGTTTATGAACAGACTTGTGACTCTACAAGTTGAATTACTCTCCCTAACTACAAAGTTGGCACAATATACATGTCAGCATTGCTTAGCTGAAAGAAATCATCCAGCCTGAAGAAATCTCCTCTAGTTGAATGTACTGCAGTTCTTGAGAACTCCCCTCAATCAAGCTCAAAAAAAATCTGTTTTGTTGGTTAGATGCCGAGATTTCATTTACTTGCTCAGACTGTCACTTTTCTGCTTCTGAAAACCTTTATTTACTTACTCTTTAAATATTAACAGTAATTATACAGTCTGGAGAATAAGAAAATTCTTTGAGCTTCCAGAGAATATGTATTTATACCCACAGCATACTGCCTGTATTCTTCTTTCCCTACCTTCTGCTGAGATATACTCTCCTGCCAGCATATACATGACCTTTGTGTACCAGATTACAGCACATGAGTTTTAATAATATTAAGGTTTTAGAATGTTTTCCTGATGCAAAAGTAAGTACACAGCACACAGCACAGTAAGAACAGCTTGCTTTTCCTCTCCAAAAAGGTGTCCAAAACATGATAGAATATCGCTGTGAGGCAAGCACATTGGAAACTAACACAACTATAATTTTCAATACATCTGAATGTACCAAACTTTTGAAAAGATTCTTTCTGTGAAGCACAGTAAAATGAGCACTGTCACATCATTGTAAGCTAACAGAGACTCTGTCAGGCTTTTGAAGGCTAAATTAGAAGCAGATGTCTGCCCACACGAAGAAAATTTTATTATTGGTAAATGTTTTTTCTAATGATGACAAAAGTGAGACTTCAGCCAAAAGACAAGAGAAGTTGTGGATAGCAGAATAGGGACTTGAGAGTTAGCAGAAATTAAGGGAGCAGTTTTAATGACTTAGTTAAGATCAGTTATATTATGTACATTTTGCAAAATTTGATGGCAGTATGGGAAGTTCACTCTCTGTTAAACATGCTACATAAATCTTCTGTATTTTCTTCTTAGTTTGGGAATGGGTGGTCATGCACTGGAACAGGCTTCCCAGAGAAGTGGTTACAGAACCAAGACTGCCAAAGTTCAAGAAACATTTGGACGGTGCTGTCAGGCACATGGTGTGAGTTAGAGTGGTCCTGTGCAGAGCCAGGAGTCGGACTTGGTGAACCTCGTGGGTCCCTCTCAAGTCAGGCTATTCTATGGTATTTGGGTTCCTTTGCAGAAGACTGCTGGGAACCTTTTTAAGATTACATAGTGATTGGAAATCCTAGAAGAACGTAAATACTTTATTTTCTTTACACAAAATGACAAGCAATGTTCTTGAGCAAAAATAATGCGTGCTCCCACAGTCAACAGCCTCAGCTGTTGATATCTTGCTTAAGTGTGGTTAGAAATGCTTTGGAGGATAACAAAAAGCCACTTTTATTTAGCCGCAGTTTTGCTTCAAATACTGCGTCCCCCGTCTAAATTGAATTCAATTTTAATAACAGTAATTATCACAATGGAAAATTCTGTGGTGCTTTTCACCAGTGGAACCTAAAGTGCTTGCCGAGGAAGAGTAGAAGATCACTTACTGCATTTTACACTCTTTGTCTGGGACTTATTATTATTACTTTGAGTTGTGGTTTAACCCCTGCTGGCAACTGAGGTGCCAAAGCAGCTTCACACTCCCTTTCCTTCCCAAGTGGGATGGGGAAGAGACTCAGGAAAACGGTAAAACTTGTGGGTTGAGATGAGAACAGTTTAATACTTGAAAAGAAAAAGAAAATAAAATTTTAATGATAATTGTGGCATAAAGGAAAGAGGAAGAGAGAAAACTAAAGCCCAGGAGCAAGAAGGGATGCACAATACAATTGCTCACCACTTGCTGGCCTCTGCCCACCCCATCCCAGAGCAGTGATTGGCACCTCCCAGGCAACTCCCTGCATTTTATACACCAAGGATGACTTTCTGTGGTACGGAACATCCCTTTGGCCAGTTTGGTCAGATGTCCTGGTAGAGATCCCTCACATCTTCTTGTGCACCTGCTCAACTGGCAAAGCATGGGGAACTGAAATGCTCTTAAGAATAAACACAGCAACAACTAAAACATCAGTATGTTATCATCATTATGCTCATAAAAAATCCAAAACAGAGCACTGTACAAACTCCTAAGAAGAAATTTGACTATCCAAGCCTAACCTGGTACACTTTGAAAGAGAAAAACCTGTTCACAATGGAAGCACATGAACTATCTCTTTTATAATCCTCAGCAATTTCAAGTGGTTACTCCATAACGCAAAACTCTGAAAGCATTTAAGTAAGTTTTAACCCTCAGATGAATTAAGATGAAAGCAGTCCTTGACTTGCCACTTAAAGCACACGAGCTCTTTCTTTTTGAAATCTTACTGGCTGGTTTAGCTAAATCTAGATCTTCTCCATTATCTTGAGGAGCTAGTTTTTGAAGTACCTGAGGCTCTAACCAAAATGAGATGGTTTTTTGGCCCTGCTGCTGACATCTCTGTTGATCTCTGAAAACAAGCTGGTTCAGGGGGAGCCATACCACCCCTTGCAGAGGGCTGTAGCAGGGACTGCTGATGTTGCCTCTTACTTCAGGCTCCTGGAAACCTGTTGCATGGCCATGAATTTCCACTGTGGCCTTCAAGTAATAATTAGTAAACCACTGTCTAAATTGTTTTAGTATATGGTAACGATATCAGAACAACAAAGTCTCAGTGCCAGAAAATGCTGCATTTGAAAGCCTCCTGAGTATCTTGATTTCCAAGAGAAGGTTTGGATGTCAATATACATGTAGGCAAACAAGAGTAGATTCAGTATTTTAATATATTGAATTCCAGCACACTGAGGATAAGCATTTGACCATCATGAGGGAAGGAGTGGACAGAAAAAAGAAGGAAAAGATAAACTAATTATAAAACCAAATTAAAGCAGAAACATGTCTTTTTAATCTGATAGTTTCCAATTTTATGTCATTTCCCTCACTTTTGTAGCATATAGCTGATGTACTTCTGAACAGAAAGGCAAAAGGGTTGGAGACTTCACTTACAAATGCCAAGTTCACTGGCACAGGTTAGCAATTTAATACATGCATTGCACTGAATTTAGTTATGAATACAAGAAACAACAGTGTTGGTAGCAAGGCTACAACCTTGTTCTGAAGCTTACAAAACAAACCACTACACTACTAAGTACTTGTTATTCATCTGCCAAAAGGAAAAAGGAAGTTTTAACTGAAACATTGTTCAAAGTGTAGCTAAGTGTGCCTCGGGAGAACATGCTTGGGAATATAATCAGTCTCACTGGGTAGTTTCACATCCAGTTTCTTCCTGGAACTGACCGACAGTATTGCACAGTGTGTCAGGAAGAAAATGTTGTCAAACAGACAGCCGAGGACACAAAACCACACATGGACACCCTGGAACATGGAGCTGCACTTTATTGATTGCCTTACTAGGGGATGGAAAAAGCTTTTATAGTTCAGCAAATGTTTACCCACAATTCAGCGTCCTACCCTTTTTGTCTGGTTTTTCAGCATCAGCAAAAATGTCAATACAGCATAGTATTGACAGAACAGCTTGGCGTGGGGTTTTTTTGTTGTGTTTTGAAATAAATTGTTTAAGGTGAGCTAAAAGTGATAATGACTCAAATTGTCTGGTTAGCTGCAAAAACTGCAAGTGTTCAGGACGATGAGCAGAAATAAGACTAAATTTTCTCAGGTCAGGAGGAGAGAAAAGGTGAAAACAAACAAATCCCTTGAAAGACCCTGTGGAGGAGAGACCAAGTGAGACTGGTGAGGGGCCTGACTCTTGCAGGGATTGTCCAGTCAATTTATGCTGACTGCAAGTCTCTGGTCCTGCAATACAGCATCACTTTCCTGGAAAACAGTCAATCCCACCTGAACTGCCTCAAGCCAACATCCCGAGGAGGACGAAGAAATTAAATCTAAGTGGAAGGGTTGATACTTTATTATTAATGCAGGAATTTTCACCCAGATGATCCGTCAAGAGATTGCTTACTGAGTCATCTTTGTTCTCTCCTACCCTTGGCATGCTCTTCCCACATATCACAGTACCTACAGCAGTTTTAGAGGGGCTCTACAGGTTTTTGTTGAGCTTGAGAGCTTGTCATGCCTTCAAATTTAATTTCTAACCTCCCTACTTTACTCATCTTGTACACTGTTTTCCACATGAGCATCTGATCCAAAATGGTGCATGGAGGAAGCTTCCAAAACAGATAAAATTGCGAAGAGGGGCTATGAGAACCTCATGATGTTCAACAACCCAAGTGCAAGGTGCTGTACTTAGGCTGGGGCTTTCCCAGATATGAGTGCAGATGGGGAGACGTCATTGAGACTGTCGGAAAGGACTTGTGGATTCTCATGGATGAAAAGCAGGACATGAGCCGCGAGTGTGGCTCACAGACCAGAAAACCAACCCCATCCTGGGCTGCACCAAAAGGGGAGTCTCCAGAAGGCCAAGGGAGGTGATTTTCCCCCCTCTTCTCAGTTCTCATGAGACCCCACCTGGAGTGCTGCATCCAGTTCTGGGGCCCTCAGCACAACAAAGGTGTGGACCTGTTAGAACAGGTCAAGGGAAGGGCCACAAAGATGATCAGAGGGATGAAGCACATGTCCTACAAAGGCTGAGAGAGCTGGGATTGCTCAGCCTGAAGAAGAGAAGGCTCTGGGGAGACCTCATTGCAGCCTTCCAGTGCCTAAAGAGGGCTTATGAAAAAGAGGGAGAGGGACTTTTCGTAAGGGCAGATGGTGAAATCACACGAGGCAATTGTTTTAAACTGAAAGAGAGTAGGTTTACATTAGATATTAAGAAAAAGTTCTTTACTTAGACAGTGGTGAAGCACTGGAACAGGTTACTCACAGAAGTTGTGGATCTCTCATCCCTGGAAGTGTTTCAGGCTGGGCTGGACAGGGCCCTGAGCAGCCTGATCTAGTGGAAGGTGTCCCTACCCACATCAAGGAGTTTGAATGAGATGATCTTTAAGGTTTCTTCCAACCCAAACCATTCTATGATTCTATGAAAATTATTTTTAATTGAGCAACAGCTTTCATTCATCCACTATGTCACTGCTAGCTCAAATGATCCTCTTGATGCAACTTTCCACCCCTGGAGAAATTAATTTTTCCAGATTGAAGGGAACTTTGAAAGACTATCCATTTTTATACGTGAAATTTTTAAAGTGTAAACACAGAAGCTGCAAACAATCATTTAATTCATGTATGTATTTGTGCAGCAGGAAGAGGAGGGTGGTTTGGCTGTCACAACAGCCAACATCTTGTAAGCCGAAAGATGAAGTCAACTAATAACACATTTGTTCTCACCAGCAAACATCTCATCCTCAATTTAGAGCAATAATAATAATTTTTTATTCTTGAATCCCTTTCTGCTTCCAGCACAGGTTGTCCCAGAATGTCAGCATTGGGATATAATACCCAGAATGAAAAAAATCCAGAACAAACAACCCAAGACTCGTGGACATCACAATTTTTTTTCCATAGACAAATAAGTTTTGACCATCCTTTTATCATGGGATGTATAGTATTTATCATCACAGACTCTGTGCACAGCTCCTGTTGCTGTGTCTAACTCTCCCCGTTTGTAAGACAAGTCAGGCAGTAAGGCTCTGAATTTGTCCTTGACCTTGATCTTGCAGTGTAAGAATCTACATGTCAGCTGTGGGCTCTGTTTGGCTGCCTAAATACAAACACCTGAGGCCATCTCTACACGTTGGGATGTCATAGGGCATCTTAGACGTGGGGCTGGTGATGCAACACGGAGGCTGTAGGAGACTGTGACCTTCTGGATCAATAGCTGGATGCTGGGCAGATTATTCAAAGGCATCTCAAAAAGCACTACTTCTCCATGTCTAATCAAGGGACTGGGCCCAGTGGAGTCTTCAGAGCTGTTTAGCTGACTGAATCAGTCTACTTCAGGGTAATCTGAATAAATCTCTAGACTCCACTGACGGGATTAACTAGATTTCCATAGACTGTGAGGAGTGAAGACACCCTCCTCACTTATGAAGACATACTTTACAGACAGATAAATCTACTTGACTGATCTTGGATTTAAATCTAGACCTGAATTACACCTTTTGCTGAGCTGTTTCTGAGAATGATTCAGACCACCTGGAAGAGATGGAGAAAGAAATGGAGTGAGAAAAAAGGAAAAAGATCGGTGGATTAAGAGACAAGGCGTGTGAGGAAAGATTGGAAGAAATTGTTCGGTCTGGAAAAGATCAAAAAGCATAATAATGTTCTTCAAGTAGTTTTTGTAGAAAGAGCAGTTGTAAATTATTCCCTGTGTGCACTGAAAATAAAGGGAGTAATTGCAGTAAAGGGAAATGTAGTTCTGACCTTGAAAGAGGAGTTTCTAATCATAGGGATGATGAAGTGCTGATGTACACAGCCTGGGGAGGTTGTACAATTGCAATCTCCAATGCTTTTAACAAATAGGTTGAACAAACATTTCCAGGAATTATTTTGGTGTAATCAAATGTGCCTGAGGGCCATGACCTGGGCCAGGGGAGCTTTCAGTCTCTTCAATCATATTTTCTCCAATCAAATCTCGTCCAGTTTTTAATCTCGAACTACTCCGCGCTGAACACGACACATCAATAAAATATCTGTTATAATTTTAAATTATGCTCCTTTTGTGGTGAAGAAACAGTACACGTTTAAGACTGGACAACAGTGATGAGATACTAAAAGAAATAGCTTACATAATGCCTGTGCCACAACCCTTACCTTAGTAGAAGAGGAAATAGAGCTGTAAACTATAAGCAGCTGTAAGAAACACATGCCTTAATTATTTATTTATTTAAATCTCTTCCTTTTTTTCCTAGCAAGGAGAAACAGCCGTAGCAGTGTGGGATGTAATACGAAGTAGAGGATGTTACTTTACATCCACTGCTAATGCAGGCACTGTTCTCCCTCCCAAGGATCTACAAGACTTGCCTTTGCTCTCCTGCTGCGAGGCATTATTGCAGAGAGCTCTGATGGCCAGCCCTGAGTTAATTAGCTGGAGTAGGGAACCAGCCTTCTCTCTAACTAACCCCTGGGCAAAACTGAAGCAAAAGGTTAGTCTTTGGCGGCCCCAAACCACATTAGCACTGCCCATAGTCATCTAAGGGGAAAGGGAGGGATGTTGTTGTCCCAGATCTGTTTGCTGCACTTTGAAAACACGGACTGGTATAAAATTTTAAATACAAAGGTTCTTGCTGTGCCTTCTTTCACCGTATCTGTAAAGATGTTTTGAATTTAGATTGGGTTCTGGGTTGTATTTTGCCCTTGGTGGAAATTAGCACAAAGAACAAATAGTCTTCATACCAAGTGAAGTAGCCTCACTGGAAGTTTGCTGTGGCCTCCCCATAGCTCTGCTGAGCCTAGGTTTGGGAATACTAAACTGAAGTAACTTTCTGTAACAGTTAATCTAATTCTTCTGGAAAAGATGTCAAAAAAGGATAGACAAGACAACACAGACGTTTGGCTGACCTCCTGCTTCAGGTCACAAGTCCCTCTGAAACCCCATGTGGTTTTAGATAGTAAAAATTAGAAAAAGAACCCAAAAGTATTTTTCTAACTGTGTGGTACTGTTCAGGCGAGGTGGTTTCTGTTCTCATTGTAGCTCATGGTGACAGAACTCTTTGGTTCATTTAAAAGAGGCTTCTTTTAAAGGCTGGGAAGAGAAAGGGGGAAATTTGCAGCTTGAAATGTAAACTGTCGCTCTGCTATGGAAAGGAGGAGCTGAAAGAAGAGACATTGATGTTGGCTGAGGGGAAACAGGAGAGGACAGCAGAGGAGAAGGTTCCTAAGATCACAAGTGGTGAGTGACTGGAAAGTAAGTGAGAGAATAGTGCCAGGAGCAAACAGGCAATTACCAATCAATCTCCAAGTGAGGGCTTACACTTACAGTTTCTTGGGATGATCTTATGTGCAGCCAGTAGGAGGTTATCGAACACCGGGAATCCAGAGAAGAGCTGTGTCATGAGGAGCCAGGGACCATTTTAGCTCATGGGTGGAAGGGAGGAACTGGGGCAGGTGGCTGCATCCTTGACACAGGTGAGAATGTTCACGCTGCCTCAGGCTGGTACAGCTGGAGAGATAAAAACCAAAAGCAGTTTAACTATTAGTGCGGAGTTACTGTAAAAGACTGTGAGAAAGTCACTTGTTAGTACCTGCCCTTGCTGCGTTTTATGCTCCTGGGGAATATCACTGTGAGAATAAATCTAAACTGTTTTAGAAGTAAGCACTGTTGGGCTCCCTGGATGTTTCAGCTGCCAGCCTCGGGCCTGGGCAGCTGCATCACATGGAGCAGGCATCTGCAGTGAGGGTGCAGCACTGAATCTCTAAATCATCTCAGCAGCCGGGCATCAGTCGCAAGGTAGAGAAAGGCTCCAGTTTCCAAGCCGAACTATATTGTTAGGCTGGCACCTGGATCTTTCAACCAAAGTGAGCTGTTGCCACTGCTGGCAGCAGAAAGAGCAAGCAGACAACAGGACTGAATGGTTTTTGCTACTGAATGCAAAGTAAGAAGCCTACGGTGGTTTCAGTTTATTTCAAACAAAGTTAGCACGTATTTTCTTTGCTCGTGTTAGCATGCTCTCATCTACTTGTTCATAAAATTTGATCATTAAAACATATACATGATTCTAGATTCCTTAGCTGAAAATATAGAAAATACCATAGCTAAGTAGAAATGGTACAGTAATATAGAGGTAGAGAAACAACTGTCTAGGAAAAAAGCACATAATTTTTTTCCAAATCTCAGAGTCTTAGGAGCTGCCATTTCTTCATGAGAAACAGTTTATTTTCCACAAAGAAACATAAAATGATTGTTAGCATCAGTGACATAACCTCAGTTGCCACTTCATCCATATGCTCTGCAGGAAGGGGTGATATGTTCTGAGAATGTGAGGTGGGAGGGACCATCTTGTTCAGGATAGTCCCCAGTAGTCAGGAATCACAGCAAGTTTACAGATGAGCAAGTTATAAAATGTGACACCGCTAGTGTCACTAGCTTCACTAGTACATTCACAAAATTGCGAAATAATTCAATTAAGTTAGAAATTACCTCAGAGATCATTGACTCCAACCTGTGACTGAACAACCTCAGGTCAACTAGACCGTGGCACTAAGTGCCACATCCAGGCTCTCCACAGTGACTCCACCACCTCTCTGGGCAGTCCAATCCAATGTTTAATCACTCTTTCTGTGGAGAAATTCCTCCTAATACCCTATCCATGCTTAAATGTCCCCTGGAGTAGCTGACTATATCCTCTCATCCTGTCACTGGTTTCCTGGGAGTAGAGGCCGACCCCCACCTGGCTACACCCTCCTTTCAAGTAGTCATGGAGATAAGGTCACCCCTGAGCTTCCTCTTCTCCAGGCTAAACAACTCCAGCTCCCTCAGCTGCTCCTCATAGGACTTACCCTCTAGAGCCTTCATCAGCTCCATTGCCCTCCTCTAGACTCAAATTTCACTTCTTCACTAAGAGGGCAGTCACGGAACAGGCTCCTCTGGGAAGCAGTCAGGACACCAAACCTGTCAGAGGTCAAGGAGCATCTGGATGATGCCCTTAGACGTATGAGTTACTTTTAGGTAGTCCTGCACTGGGCTTGATGATGCTTGCAGATCCCTTCCAGCCTGAGATACTCTATGATTCTGTGGTTCGGAGGTCCACACATAACAGTACAGACCATTTCGGAGGTTTGGGTTTCATTAAGCAAAGGGTTGTTTACAGGCATTTAAATTCTCCAGTTCATTGATAGTGCTTCTTCAGGAAACATCTGTAATTCTGAATATCAAGCAATATATGGGAAATCGTTGCTTTCTGAGACCTCCACGAGAACTGGCTGTGTTTCAGAGAAGCTCTTATAGTACAGTGCTTAGTAGTTCGTGCTGGCTATTATACAATAGTATTACATGAAAGTCAGTGCCGTGAAAGGCAATTTGGTAGGAGCTCATGTGCTGGCAGGGGCAGCCTCTGGCTGGCTCCCTGCTTGTGGACGCACTCTGCAACAGGGAGCTCTGCTGTACAGAGCCATAGAATCATAGAAAGGCTTGGGTTGGAATGGACATTAAAGGTCTTCTATTTCCAAACTATTTGGATTTGACTGTCCAGCACCAGGCAGCACTACTTCCTTGGTATGTGACTCGCTCTGACCAGCTCCTTTTGGAGTGCCTTCAACTTTTTCCGTCCCAAATTGGTCCACACCCAGCTTTGGCAGTAGGTGCAAGTGATTATCTGCAGCGCTGGTTTGGAGTGGAGGCCAAACTGCTGGTCAGCATCTGCCTCCATGGCCACAGTACCACTGTGCTCTGTGTTTGGTGGTACAGAGCTTGGTGGTACAGAGTTGGTCAGTCTGGAGCCAGTCTCTGTGGAGTTTTACTGTGCTGCTGACTGCTCTCAAGAATACAATAGCATCACCTCTAAAATATGCCTGTTTTACTCTCAGTCTCTCTATGACTGTCTCTCTAGCCTGCCCACAGTCTGCTCTCCTTGCTTGGACAGGATTTGAAAGTGATGTGGAGTGAGACTCTTCCCTTCCACAAAGCAAAGAACAAAGCTGATGTTTTTTTTTGGTTAGTGAAGGGAGAGGAGGTGTGAGATTTCCATCTAGTCACCTACCCAGCTAGGCCCTGGAGCTACCACACAAGGTCTCCCCTCTAAGGAGAGCAGCTGACTTGGGACTGCCCCCTTCATGCTGTGCCAAGGCTGTCAAACTGCAAGAGAAGGTCAAAGTGCTTATTGCTGGTATGGACTCATCTGTTTCTGCAGCCACCAGGAATGATTTGTCTCACCTGACTCAAGCCACCTAGGATCTAGGCATAGACTAGGTATCTAGGCTCCTGCCAGAGACAGTGGACAGGGATGATTCATCTCACCCAACGTGTGTGTTTAAAATACACAGAATCATGCTCTGGAAATGCCTGTTACTCTCCATTTACCATAGAGAGAGCCCAGGTAGGCAGCTGCAGAATCCCTGTTTAGTGGGGAAAAATAATCCACACCAGTAATAAAAGTTTTGTGACTTCAACTGTGCAAAATATTATGGCAGGGTTAGATACAGACATGACCATCTTGTACCATTTGAAACCTGCCCTGGGCTGGTGTCCAGGGGAGGAAGGATGGAGATTGTTGCCCAGTTAGTCACCCTACCCTAGCATGAACATACACAGCACGCAGACTGATACAAGTTACAGCTGTGTGTTTGAGTCCCTGAAAGCTCTCCATTAAACAAAAATTATCTTTATAAATACGGATGGTTGTGTTTTGAAATTCCCAGTGCTACCTATGCTTTGGAAGAAGCCTTTCCACTTGCTCAGCATTGGTAAAAGTGTAAGATATTCACTGTAGGGTACCTAAATTAAAGAAAGACAAAGACTCAGTTTGAGATAATCCCAGAGAAGACCAACAAAAAGAATCAGATCTAAGACATGTCCAATGGGAAAACTGAAAGTTGTGGAAGATATTCACACATGTCTCCATTTGCCTGTGTTACCAGGTAAACACGTCAGCTTAACAAGTTATTAAGAATTTTTAGAATTATTACAGCCAAGTCAGGGTTTCATAAGCAGAAGGCTGAAAAGTGTTCCTGTTAAATTTTCTTTTACTTTTTTTTTTCAGATTACGCAATTTAGAGAGATTAATAATTCCCTCTAGGTCTTGTTGAGCTCTTGCTGAGTGTGTATTCCCACATTTGTTTATGAGTCATAATAAACATGGCAACTAACCAAGTTCCTCTGCAGGAATGTTATTTAAGCACATATATCATATACTAGGAAATTGGTGCTTTTTCCCTGTTCTTATGCTATTTCCCTCTCCTGTTCCTGATTCCAGCCTGAGACATGGTAAAAGCGAGGAAAGCTTAATCTAACAAGTAATATGTATGTTGCAGTCTATGGTGTTTTGTGATTTATTTCATTGACTTGATTAATTTCAGAGTGAGAAAACGATTAAATAAAAGATCTGAGAATCACATAAGGAGAGGGTTATCAAGTGCCTTTTGATTTACTCACAGAACGAACCTGTGAATGAGTTTGCTGATCAGTACTTCATTTGCTCCAAGAATTTATTTCTGAAGGACTTAGAATTATTACATCGGCCTCACTGTAACTAATGCCACATGTGTCATTCTCTGGGCTTTTTCTTGACAAATTTTCACCAACTAAAGAAACTAAAAGCAGAAACTAGCCTGGTAGAAGAAATTAGGTCGTGGGCTTTAAGAAATGACTTTGGTCTCAGTTAGCAAAAGAGTGACTAGCTCCATGAAACTGTGTAGTTGCAGATGTTATAATTTTCTCTGGTATTGTTGTCATAGGGCTAAGGGCGTCAGCAAGAGAAGGTTTCTAAGCAGAGATAATGCTTGGGTTCTTTTTTTCCGATTCCCTTTGAAATGTTTCCATTTATTGACACCAGTGTTACAAGCCCTTGCTATGATCACAGAATATATCCAGTGAGACACAAGCAGTCAAATATTAAGTATTCAAAACCGGACTCCCAAAATTTAGAGGATTTTCAGACATGAATCACTGAGTTGATTAAAAAAAGAAAGAGGAAGCGGAAGAGACAGACAAATTAACAGTTGTTTAAGCTGGTGTTTACAGAAGTTAAAATGGATGTGTGAACCCATCTTGCTAACATCCTGGATCTGATGAATACTTAATATTTCAGTTATTAATGTGAAAGGGAAGAGCTTCAGTGAAGGAAGACCCACTCTCCTGAAAACGATTTCCTGAATATTCCCTAGGGGAAAGGCCTCAGCTCCTACTTCATTTCTGCACCCTGACTATTCACACTACATAAACCTCATTTCACAAAACTCAGGTACAGTTCTCGGGACACCTTATTGGAGTCTGCTCCCAAAAAGCACAGACCAAATCATATCACGTTCAGTTCCCTCAAGCCAGCACAACCTTCCATCACTATCCTGCTTGGCTGTGCCACCTCCAGGACACCTGGAATTTTCTCAGCAGCATGCTCTAAGACTCTCTGGTGGGTTGTGACAGATCTCTGGCGTGACATCAGTTGCTTTGAAGTGAAAAACCACACAGAAATAATCAAGATGACAGGTTTAGTGCTATGCAATGTATTTGTGCCCCGTTTGCCTCGGAAGGTAATAGTTTGGGAATGCAATTATTCATTACCACTGGGCCCTGGAGCAGAAACATGAAGCAGCACAGATGTAGTTAACATTACAGGAGAATGCCAAAAGGGATAAACATAATGATACTATAGCCCCTGGCTGATCTGGTCCCATTTTTGGCCTCTAAGAATGCCTCCAGGCCATGCCTGATAGATCTAGTGTAAAAAGCCTGCTCAGGCTTAGGAATGTCCAAATGTTTGTCCAGAGACATCAAAAATAAGTTGAATTTAAGCCACCAAAAGGTAGTTTATTCATTATGATTCTATGAAAAAAACCCAACCAAGCCCCAAAACAACAACCAAACAAACAAACAAACAAAATCAAACAATATCAAATTGATTATTGGTTCATATAGTCACAGAATCTGTAGTATTATTTGGGTCTCTGAGTCATCACTTCAGATCTTCACTACCACTTCCTCCTCTCTCTCATCACCCAAACCAGCAGAGGGGAAGACCTGGAGATGGCTGCAGTTCCATTTCCCACCCTCCTAGTCAGCAGCACCTCACCTTGCTCCAACCTGACAGAGTAGGTCTTGTCTGCAGTTTATGCAAGTACAGCAGAAAAAGTGGTGCATATTGGACTTTTAGTTATGGAAGAGCCCCTCAGAGCTTAGATGTCCTCCTGGGGTTAACCTTTTGGGACCTCTCTTCTCAAGAATGAAGGGGGTCATCCTGTTCTCAGGAAGAGATTGACCTGGCAATGTGCTGTTCCGTGTTCCAGGTTTGTTTTGATCAGCTTTGGGTCATAGAGATTGATGGGAGGTTGTGGGCATCATTCCACATCCCCCATGAGGAACTGCATGATATCTCCCATTTGGAGTAAATCTACCTTAATTGAAGTATTTGACCTTGATTTAAAGGGATAAAGAATCTACTGTAGCCCTTAGCAAACAATTTGGTTAATCAGATAGCCACTCAATGAATCATGTTCACATGATTTTTTATTTTAATTTGTCTGGCTTCAGATTCCAAATGTTGGATTTTATTATACTTTAACCTTAACCCCTAGCCCTGGATTGACCAAAAATCCATCTATGAAGATGTTATTCATCAGGTTGATTCTTACATAGATGAAGTTATAACTTGATCTTAAAAAAAGTTTGAGTGCCCAAAGTTTTTCACTAAAAAGAAACACGTTGATTTTTTTTCTAGCTCTTCTTTAAAGACAGACCAGTTCAACACCCTCCTTCCACTATATTTTCCAGAACCAAATTCATTATCCTTGACATGGTTTCACCAATAACAGACACAGAGGTAAGGCAACAAATACAATATACTCATGACTTGAGCTTTTTTTCTTTTAAGCTTCCACAGACTTTGCTAATCCTTTCTGTAAAATCCCATGAGCTTCTAATGCCCAGCTCTCAGAAAAGAACTCCAGCCATCTTTAATGTGACACAGTTTCTTGCAAGAAGGGTAGTAGGGAAAGTAGGTAGCGTAGTTTATAATTCCCTTGTATTTTTATGACATTCCTGCAGCTTAACCAGTGGCAGGGCCACTCATAGGACTCTGGCCCTATGATCTAAGCCTACAATGCATTTTGTGTTAATTGTTAAGTGAAGTAGGGATGGGAGCCCATCTTCTCTTGCAGATATGGTGCCCTGAGTGCTACCCTTGTAGACTCATGATCACTTTTGTTCTGTGTCTCTGCTAGTGGAGATAGCCTTCAGTCACCAGGAGCTGGATGAACTTCAATCTATGTTCCTAATGTAAAAATCATTTTGGTGTTATTGTTCAAGAGAAAGATTGTTTGTATTGGATTTTTTATGTGTGTCCAAATACCAAAGTGAGCAAAATGGAAAAAAAAAAGGAAGATATGTGACTGGCAAATTGCACTTAGAGTGAAAACCAGAAGTAACCTACTGTGATTAGCTTTGGTAGCTGCAGGCACTTGAAAATATCTATGACATATAGAAACTGAATTTTGCTTATCGTTTATTGACTCAAAAGAATACTACTTAGAGAGTCAAGTAAAGAGAGTTTGACTGACTCTTCAGGAAATTGTAGAAGTGCTGAAACTTCACCAGTTCTGTATGATTAGAGATTACAGAAAAATTATCCCCTTTTTCTTGGCAGAAGCTGTAATTGTGAGGTAATGTAAATTCTTTAAAGCTGTGCACAAATCCTCAAGCAGATCTGGATCAACAAATACTGGAATTCTCCCAAACACAGGGAGAAACAGCAGGCTCTCACAGGGTGCCAGTTTGTTGCCTGATTAGCCTGGTCCTTGCCTGCTGTTTTCAGCAAACACCTCAGGTGCACTAGCAGGGATTTCAGCTGGATTTGACCTTTACATCTTTCTGTGATCTGCCTGAGAGGCAAGCCTCCCAGCACAGCACGTACACAATACAAGGCAAGACACTGCAGAAATTACAGTGTTCATCATTTTCTCTTTCCCAGACCACAGGCATTATGCCTTTTCCATTTCTGAGATGCTGTGTGGTTTTAAATTTACTAAAAAATGGATTTTATGTTCAATTTGAATAGTCCTTTTCTAAAGCAAGGATTTAGCTTCTTCTTGTCTCTGTCAGAGCTGTACCCCCAGACTGACAAGCAAGAATTCAGAGTGATAATACCAAAGCACAGACTTCTAAGGAATCTGTTTTAATAATAAGTATCCTGAAGCCAGAAAATGTAAAGCTGTAAGAAATCTACATAACAAGCCTCCAAAGAGAGTGTATAAACTCAGTGTGTTTTACTACATCTGCTGTGCTGTGTGGTAAACATGGAAAGGTTTTCAACTTTTTTAATTATGAAGATCAATTCTTATCTGACTTTGCAATAGTGATAATGCAGACATAAAAAAATCTCTAATTAAAAAACCCTCAAACCATTCTATACCAGTAAATTTATTCTGGAGTTATTAAGAACAAAAGAAGGGATTAAAAAAAAACATTACAGGAGCTTTACACCAATCTTTGTACCAATTGACAGTAAGACATACCACAGGTATGTTCTGAGTCCAGAACAAAATAAAAATATCTCAACAAATGACATGAAAATGCTTTATAGAATGTAACGTGTCACTTTAAAGAGCTTGTCTAGGGCTAGAAGTGACATCTCTGTATCCCATCCTAAAAACCCAGATTCAGGGGTAAAAAGGTCTTTTTGCAAACATAAGAAGTCACAAAATATCGAACTGGTATTGAATCCTGACTTACTCCATAACAGATAATTTTATAAAAGAAAAGAAAATTGTTATGGAAGGGAGACTGGCAGAGAATTAATATTTGAAGGAAAAAAACCTATCATAACATACCAAGAGGAATATTTTAGGCTATCTCTTTGAATGGTCAAAATAAGTTTTGTTTGTGATGGATTATAGGATAGATTTTAGTGCACAGATTGGTTTCTCATATGGCTGTGCAATTAATCACATAATTATCTCCTCTACATGACACACATGTACTAAAATACTGTTGTCCCTCTGCTAAGCATCATCTAATTTCCAGGGCATATGAATCAGCTTCTCTTTAGAGGGGAAACAAGAAGCATTCTCCCAGTGTAACTCCTCAAATCACATGTGCAGAAGTGTCATACATTTATCCAGATTATTTGCCACCCTCGGAACAGAGGTGGGCATGACCAAGTCACAGCCAAGCTGGTGTTCCATGAGCTCAGCTGACAGCAGCTCCTGGCTTCAGGCGGTGGCTCTGCCTCCATAAATAATCCTGCTGTGTTACCAAGTGTAAGAAAACCAGCTCCCTTGCCTTCTGAGCCCTTGCTTTGCCACCCGCCCACCACCACCACCAAACGCGCAGAGCGATTGCCTGCTGCTCGCCCACAACCCGCTGTGAAAGCCCTTGAGACAGTGCCATCTAGTGCCACCTGCCTCAGAAACACAAATGCAGACACCCCTGAGCATCCCCAAAATCCCTGAACGTACTCATTGATGCAAACCATGTCAAACAGTGATGACAATTTGTATCCATGGAGCACAAGGATAAATGAATGCATCAATGTGTTGTCCAAGTTTTCTCGCAGGTGACCTCTTCCCAATCCTAGATCTCCTTCCCTTCTGCCCGCCAGCTCCTACCCTCATCTGGAGCAATTATTCCCAGGTCTAAGTACTTTGGTATCATGCACTAAGAAAAAAAAAAAGAGGCCTTATTTATTCTATTTATCTTACCTGTGAAGATTAATATGTTTAAGATATGCATTTTCAGATGTAAATGCTATACAGACTGTAATATATACATAGATGTGTAATGTATCTATTAGACTGGCTGTGAATGTCAGATATTTGTATTGAATATTGAAATACTGCATTTTAAAATACAGAAAGTATTGAGTATTGTGCCAAACAAAGTGCCACTAAGGAAAAGTCTTGGTAGCCTCCAGTGGTGGATAATTGCGGTCACTGGGTGAGCACAGTCACTGGACAACCTCTGCCAGTCACCTCAGTAAGAGTTCCAGCCGAAGATGACAGGACAGATGGTCCTGGCACTGAAGATTAAGAAGGTGCATCAGGTTTCAAGTATTCTCAGTTTCTGTAGGTCTATGAAAATACAAAGTCCTATAAGGAGCAATTGCTCAAAATGATTAGCAGCTTATTAAAAAAACCCAAATAATAAAAGAAGAAAGAACAAAAAGAGTGTGTTTCAAACATTAAACTAGTATTTAATGGTTTCCCAAAATCAGTTGTCCATCTTTCGTATCTTAGACCACAAGATGCTGGCCTGCCTATGGAGGATGATAGGACTACCACAAAGTGAGTCAGATGGATTAATTATTTAGTCTTTGAGAGGCCAAACACAATCTCTGGAATATTATCTTCTGTTCTGAGGTCTCTTTTCAGACAGTACATCTAGAGAGTTTATGTTACCCTTCATGTTAGATCTATCTTCAAAGTCAGATGTGGAGCAGGCAGATGGTACCACTTTTAAAGAATTTTATTTATTTGATTTCTATGTCGTGTCTCATTTTCAGCAATCTTGGAGAGTATAGAGTCCTTAAATTGGAGCATATGTTGGGACTGCACATCTGTACCTTTCTATATATCGCCAGAACTCTGCTGTCTGCAGACACACTACTGGTAGAAATGGGAATGGTTGAAGTTTTCCAACACTTTTTAAAATCAAGAATTTCTTCTGGTTGCTGATACCTAACACATTATTTCCACAAGATATTTGTCTATTTGATTTTTTTTGGAATATTGGTAAAAAAATTTCAACAGTGCAAAGATAAAGATTTTTATGGTATACATTCCTCTAAGTTATTACTGGAAATTGGAGTCTGCTTCCTTTTGTTACGGCATTCCTTTGTGATCCTAAGCAAGTTAGTTTTACCTTCTAGTTTAAGTGATTTTTGCTCTCTCTCCCCACATTAGTTCCCTAACTGAAAATGTGTGCTAATTCTATTTCTCTGTTTCTCAAATTCAGCATGAAAGTTGAGTCATTTATTTTCCTTATTGTGGTGGGGTTAGAGTAAGCGTCACAGCAATGCCTACATTTGGAGTGCTACACCATGAGCATGGCTATCCACTCAGTATGATCCCTCAGTCAACACTGTCATTCCAATGTACGGCATCCTAAGGAAAAAGGACCCTATAATTCTGCATATAATAATTGCATAATCCATATGCATATGAGAGAAATGAAGACTTCGTTCTACCATGAGTAAAAACTGGTTTTCTGTGGCCCAATATGGCTGTACTACACACAGGGGCTGTGTCTGCAGGATCCTCCTGTTTCCCTGGGCTGAGGGCATTCCAGATTAATTAAATATTTTCCTGGTGAGTGGTGGGACCCATTTAAATGAGTGAAAAAGAAAATGTTTCATAAACATTCAAGGAGCAAACATTGTCTGGTGTCTTTTTGAAAAGAATTGTTGCTGGGAAATCAAGAATAAAAGATGTTTATATTGAAACAAAACTAGTTTGATGCCTTGGAATGATGTGTTGGAAGTTTTTCAAAAATATTAAAAAAGAAGGTTATTGGGTATCCGCGTAACCACACATTCTTCTAGCATCTTTCAGGAAAATTTGCAGGGCCATTAAGCAAAAGGAGATTGGCAGGAGCTTTCACAACTTAAAAAGAACAAAATGCTCCTTAGTAAATTCTGAAACATTTGAACAAAACTGACTGCATAAAAAGATAACTTCCACAGTTACCTCTTGAATTCCTGAATTGAGGACTGGATCTAGTTCTCAGGTCAACCCTTTCATACTCAGTACCTGTCTTGCAGTAGGTCACAGTGAAACCACAGCAGTTAATAATTTAAATGTGGTTACATTTGCCTGGTGTACAGTTTGGATATGCACGGTATTGGATATGGATCCTGCTTGAGAAGTGTAGCCTTAATACTAGGGACAAATATTTTTGTGTCTATCTCAGAATTCTCAAGCAGAATTTAGTGAAGAAAGCTCTCAGAAATGACAACCCAAGAATCACAGAATTGTTGGGGTTGCAAGTGACGTCTGGAGCTCATCTGGTCTACCTCCCTTGCTCAAGCTGGGCCACATGTCTCCAAGGATGGCCGACTCCAAAGTCTCTCTGGGCAACCTGTGCCAGTGACTGATCACTTCCATAGTTAAAAAGGGTTCTCTGAAATTTCATGTGTATTAATTTGTGTTCACTGCCTCTTTCACTGTCACTGGGTGTCACTGAGAAGATCTCATTCATTGCCACCCTTCAGATATCTATAAACAGTGACAAGATCACCCCAAGCCTCTTCTTCCCCAGGCTAAACAGTCCCAGTTCTCTCAGCCTTTTCTCATGGAAGAGGGATTCCTGTCCTTCCATCTCCATGGGCCTTCATTGAACTGTCTCCAAGATGTCCATGTCTCTCTTGTTCTGGGGAGCTCAGAACTGGACACAGCACTGCCCGTGAAGTCTCGTCAGGGCTGAGTAGAAGGGAAGGGTTACCTCCCTTGACCTGCTGGCAAAACTCTTCCCAGTGCAGTCCAGGATACTGGAGGTCTCGCTTTGCTACGAGGGTGCACTGAAAGCTCATGTTTAGCTTATTGTCCATCGGGACCCCAAGGCCCTCCTTGCCAAAGCTGCATTTAGTCGGGCTGACCCTCCAGCATATACTGGTGTGTGGAATGGTTCCTGCCTTGATGTTTCCAGTTCTCCTGCTTGAAGTTCATGAGGTTCCCATCAGCCAATTTCTGAAGCCTGTCAACATCCCTGTGAATGACAGTAAAGCCATTTGGTATATCAGCCCTTCCTCCAAATTGAGATATTTGGATATTAGAAAATATTTAGTACTTTCCAGTGTAAATAAGTAGGAACCTGAATGCTTCAAAGTGTCCAAATATTAACAGATGATGACTTGGAACAATTAATGGCTTTCCTTCCAAAGACACAATCTATTCTTCAGATTCTTGATCTTTGCTTTGACCCATCTGTAGTACGAGACCTTTGTCTGCTCTCTGCTGCATTTCCAGATCTTATCTCCCTTTGATTTTAGAAATCTAGAGAACAAGAGCTATATTTCAAAAAAATAAAAGTTTCTTTATTCTTCACTGGAATAAAGCCAGGATATTTCCACATTCTTCGTCAGGGAAAGTAAGACGGAAAACAAAACCACCAAAAGATAACCCACCATGACATTGCGGATAAAATATTCACTCGATCCATAGGAGATCATGTGTCAGTTCCCACTTCTGACTGACTCAGGGCTGACACTTCTCTTCCCCATTGAGTGCCCTAGTGCACAGGTTACAGCTTTAGTTTCTTTATTGGGAGCAATAAATAATGAAAAACAGCTTCAAAAGGAGAGACTGAGAAGGATTAACTACTCCTCATCGATCCAAAACAGTGGGGGATTTGCATAAAATTCTTCAACACCCTCAGGACATTTCCTTAGCATTTTCCTGATGGTATGTTTGTGAAACTGTTTTTTATTCTCCTCAACTTTTGCCCTTTAGCTACCCAGAGTTTGCAATGAGGGTTTGTTTAAAATGACACATTTACATGAAAAGATTAGGGTTTGTCAAACTGCTGTGTTCCAGTATAAACAGTTCTCCCTGAGGAAAACCCTTATCAGCACTCCTTTTGACCTTCCCTGCTATAATTCTGCTTCTCTTGCGATCTCCTTTTTTCTTGAGTAGAGAGCAAGTAATGCACACATTCACCAAAAAACCCCAAAACATTAACTTTAAAGAATATCATTTAAATGAAAGCAAGTAAAGTCTTTTGCTTTGAGTTCTGAAGAAAGAGAATACATAACCAGCTACTTGGGGTTTGTTATTTTGTCTGATTCAGCCTCAACACCTCTATCTTTATCAGGATAGGTGCAAGCACAGTTAGGCCTAGGGAGTCCTGGGCAAAGCCAGAACTGTTGTTATGTATGTGCTGTTCTTTTGGACCTGTAGCTCTCTGCTAACTCTATCTGCAAAGAAATAAGTTCCAAAGCACTATATAAAGTTATTTTAAGGAAATCTGGGCCACTGAAGCATATTGCCTGGGCTGGGGAGCCCTAACATTAGTCTCTTCTGGCTTTTGTCTTGCTTCCATGGTTACCTGTCGCAAGTACTGCAAAGTACTAACTATAGAGAATGGGAGCGAAAACTAAACAGTGACTTTAGCAGATATGTTAAATATATTTCCATTAATTATCTACAAAGCTAATTCTTCTTGCCAAGCCTATGAAGCATCTAAGCTTTTACACTACTTTGCCAGGGCACTGTACTGCATCTATCAGCTCCACCAGCTCTGGTTCCACTCTAGCTTTCTTCCACAAGTTTCTTTACAGAATTTAGAAATGACTGCCAAGTTTACTTTTACGGATTTCTCAAATTTACCTTCAGGATTGTACTGCAGTTGTAGGAAAAAGCAAAAGAGAGACAATGAAAGACATAAGACTATTGAGTATAAATCACTTATTTTCTCCAATATAAACCATTTTTTTGGAACCAAAATCTCTCCTGAAGAATTAGGTATTCACTAGAAGAGACAGGTGCATTTATATGTCTCATGGGTAAACTCCTAAATGAGATTCTTTTGCATTATAATTTCAGAATAAATTTAAAAAAAAAAAAAAAAAAGAAAGAGAGAAAAGGAGAATGCCAATTTTTAGAACAAAATTCCCAAGACAGAATGAAATTCATTAGAATATGAAAGATCTGTGGTTTAATAACTGACATTCCATAACAGGCTAAAATAGTTCTCAATATAATAAAACAATGGTACAGTAATAATAGAAAAGATTATTCCGTTTAGATCAACAGCCTCTTTGGGGCAGAGAGACAGGTATAATCCTTAACCGCCTTGCTTTTTCTTTTTATAAGTGAAGAGCATGTTTTCTTTCTTTGCAATTTCCATGATGTTCCTGAGTGTTCCCTTTAGCTGGTTTTATAAAATGTAAATAAAAGTTCTCACTGTTAACTTTGCATTACACACTTCTTTCTAAAATTTGGTGGTGTGCAAAGGTACTGCTTATCAGCTATATTACTGCACAGGACTCTAAGCTGAAAAACTGTGTCCAGCATAGACTAGTCATAGAGAATTGAAGTCTGTCTAATTTATGAGGAAAAAATACACACACTGTGACAAGGTAGACAGACAAAGTAGTGGTGAAATTGGAGGAAGATGACTCCTGGTGCTGAGCCCCTCAATAAGGATTTCTGTGGACACTTAAATGGAGCAGGGAGTAAGACAGTTCAGTATAATTTTGTTAATGTGCATGCCAATTTACTTTTGTGATATTATCCTAAAGGCAGAGAAGTAAATCAGAGGAGGCTGCTGGAGGAAACAAACAGAAGATAAATCAATGGGGACAATGCTGCTTGGTTCTGACTAAAAGGATAAGATTTATGCTTCAGTGGGTTTTTCAGCAGCAGCTGAAATAAGCCTTCCAAAGAAAGGCACACACAAATTGCAGAAAGTCCCTATCTCTCTCAAGGTAGAGATTAGAAATTGAAAGTCCAGGAGTATTATAAATTACAAAGTAGATAAGACATGTGCCGATGGTGGCTTTATTTTCAGTATTAACCCTACCTGCTCTATGGTTCTGGATAACTAGTGTCTTGAAAAGGTTGGGTTTTTTAATTCCCTTAACTGTTTTTGCAGTTTCGACAATCTCTGAAATTCCATTCCCTATACCTATTAACAGATCATGATGACAGATAGAGCAAGGGGCTGTGAACTTTTACAAAAATCTATTCCCTTGAAGACAGAGACCAGTTTTTTCCGATGGTTTTTTTCTGAGAAGGTGTGATGTATCAACAAACCTAAGTGATGAACTTCAGCATGTAAAAAACACGTTACCAGATGTAAGTTTGTAGTTGGGATTTTATTATGTTTTGGTTAAAATCAAATAGAAATTTTGCCATGGAACTTTGTGAACTCTTGTTTATAAGCTGATTTCGTCTTATATGTCACTAGAGTCCTTAGGCATCACTGCCATATGATTGATGCTATATGTAATTTCCACTGCGTGTGAAATTATGGAACTAGGACAGGCCTAAGATTACGAAGTACGCCAGAATTCAGAGTTAGTCATTTATATGTTCTTGGATAAACTCAATTGTTATTTTATGCCTGTTTGACTTTGAAGAAATGAATTTGAGGAATAAAAATAACAGCCAGAAATAGCTTCATCTAAGCAATGGAAACACTCGGTTTAGTCTTCATGATGAATGTAAGTGTAGTTAGAGCAAGTTTTAAAGTTTTCTATTGACTTTCAGTTACAGACAAGTCAAATATCAATACTTGCATTCTTTAGTTCACTGTGTAATGTAAAACAAATGTTTTTCTTTTGCCTCATGAAAACAAAATTATTCTTTCTGAAGGTGGCAAAGTTGAAAATGCTTTTCTTTGTTTTACAAAGTTCATTCCCTATGGAAAAGCGTGAAAGAATGGAAATGTGTTAGCGTGGTAGAAAATATTCTGGTTTAATGAAAGAACACTCAAATACATGTTAATAATTGTAAAATTGGTGGCACTTTTGATATATCAGAATAAGCTGAGGAAAATCGTGCAAGGTGCATTGTTACACATTTGTGATTGATTATATTATGTACAGATATCTTCTGTAGAGAGATGACGTGGAAGTCCTAAAGCAGCCCCCGATGAGCCACTTTGGATCTAGAGTCACCACTTGTAGCTTTGCTTCTAAGCTGAGAAAATTGGTCTCCCAAATAGCTTGATGATAGATATTGCATTTAGCCTGACTTTTTAGAAATGGCTTCTGGTGGAAACAGCAATTCAGAGAATTTATCTAGAGAGGAATAGAACTCTAAGCTATTGGGCAAAACCTGCAGTGGGACAGGTAGTTGGTGTAATTTTAAAGAACTGGAGTGTGGTATCAGAGGATGAG
>VZTA01004732.1:3759-46266 GCA_013398855.1 Mohoua ochrocephala
TGGAGGGATTTGGGGGTTTTGTTGGAGTTGGGAGGTTGGAGAGGGTTTAGGGGGTTTGCTGGGATTGGGGTCTGGGGGATTTGGGGTTCTCAACTGCATGGAGGGATTTGGGGGTTTTGTTGGAGTTGGGAGGTTGGAAAGGATTTGGGGGGTTAGTTGGGATGGGGATTTGGTGTTCTTAACTGCATGAAGGGATTTGGGGGATTTACATTGGAGTTGGGAGGTTGGAAAGGATTTGGGGGGTTAGTTGGGATTTGGGGGTTTCGTTGGAGTCAGGAGGTTGGAGAGGGTTTAGAGGGTTTCGTTGGGATTAAGTTTTGGGGTTCTCAGCATGGCTGGGGGTTTATTTGGCGTTTTCATCAGGAGGTGGATTTAATTTGGGATCACCTTCTGCATATACACCACATATACACACACACTGATCCCCCCAGAGAACGTACATCTTCCCAGGATGTTTTCTAGGAAAGATTTGCACCTGTTTGACAATGTCTCAAAGGCAGCCACGTGCCCAAAGCACGAAGGACAAAATTATGATCAAATCTTGGCATCGTTTTGTGTTGAGGCACCGAAAGTTGTTTTGTAGTGTTCAGGTGAGGAGCGCTCGCTGCAGCTGGGAGGAGACTTGAAAATAAGCTCAGGGCTCTGCACTGAATCCTCCTCCCGGCTCTGCTGGATCCAGGAACCTTCCCAGCCTGGACCCAGAGGTGGTGAAGATAACCTTCAATCCAAAAAAAGGCCTTTTCAAATATGGTTTTCTTGATGCCTTCAGTTAAAGGTGGACTTTATTCTTGTTGCAAGGTCACCTTCAGAAGATGAGGAGATGCTTGGGTTTGCTGGTTCAGCCCTCCTTGCTTTGCATGTTGTCCCCAGCAAAGGTTTCTTGTCCGGATTTACTTCTGGGTCAGTGCAGAGAGACTTTCCAGGCACCTCAGCCCAGACTCAGCTCTCCTTGCTACAGCTCCGCACCACACAGCACCCAAAAGCTGTGGAACTCAAGTTGCAATAAATGAATGAATGTGTTGGTGCACATCCTGGTGTTAATCCTGCCAGCATCAGAGAGGCAGTTCCTTCTCCCCCTGAGGAGCATTTTTAACACCAGATCCCATTCACACACACACTCTCTCCCAGTTTTTGGTGTTAACTGCCAAGCCAAGATGGCCCAGGGGAAAACCTGAGCTGCTTCAGTGCAGCAGTGGCCCTGGCATGGAGAGGAGGGAGGTGATGCTGAGCTCCTCAAACTCTCTGTTCATGGCACCAGTGCCCATAAAACACTGCATAAATATCCCGTGGCTCATTGCTCAGGGGTAGCAGTGCCTGGGAGATGGGGCATTCTCCAGGGTGTGTTGGGTCTCCTCTCGAAGTGAGGGCTGTGGGAGTAACAGATAAGAACAGAGCTCCCTTGGCAGCAACCTAAGGGAAACAGAATGGCCTGAAATCCACTTAAAAATCAGGCTGGATTTGGTTTTATTGTGCGATTTTTGTAATGAGAGTTAGGAGAAGAATTCTGTCTGGTTGGTCCCATCAGCAGATCTGGGCTACGCTGGTCCTTTGGCCTTGGGCAAGGAGGAGGGAGCCTCACCCCTGAGCATCTGACGCCTAAATCCTTCTAGGCTGCTGATTTGGGATGTAGGTTTTCTCTTAATTATCGCAAAAGGCACCCTGGCACTTACACGGGGAGTTTTGTGAGCTCCCAGCAGACTTGTTGGACGCGGTAATCTTTTGTTTCCTCAAGCCTTGGCTGCTGGCAATTGCCACGGTGGCTGAAACAACAGCATGGCCTCCGCTTCTTGGAAAAACAGATTCTTCCAGAAACGTGGAGTTAAGGCTCCTTCTCCAGGAGGGCAGCGGGAAGGTCTCCCATTATTCCTGCTGCTTTGCAGGGTACAGGCGCCTTCCCACTCGCGCCAGCTCCGAATCTGCCTCTGCTGCAAAGGGGATAATTACTGAGGGTGCCAGATCAAGGCTGTGAATCATGAGCAGCTGAGGGAAAAATCAAGGGATATTTAGCATGACTGCTTCAAAAAGCTGGGTGTCTGATAAAGTGCATCCCAACCACCACCAGCTGGGGGAGAGGTCAGGAAAAAACCCTAATTTGGGAAACCGGGCACTTTCTGGGGGTGTCAAAAAGGCATCGGTGTTTCCCAGAAGGATGTAAACAGTCTTTGACATCCCAAGACATGCAGCATGGCTAACTGGGAGCTTTACCACAATTATTCCAGCTCTGGAGGTTTTCCTAAATACCAAATCATGGGGCCAGGAAATTGTGTAGAAGCTTTTGTTTTCAACTCCAAACATGAATGTCTTAGAGGTGTAGGGAAACCCTTTGGAGAATGGCCTGCACATCTGTCCGAGAAGCGGGAGCCAAAAATAAGAATTCACTTTAAAATTTATTATTGACATTACGATTATTTAAAATCCCGTGGGCTTAATTCAGTCAAGTGTGTTTTTTAATCCTGACATCGATGTGGCTGCACACAGGTTCACATGTACCTGGGTCTGCGTGTTCCAGCCAAATATTTATGTAAGGCTGAGAAAGAGCAGCACAGGGAGTCAGTGGTTTCAAGGTATGCAAGTCAGCTGGGCTGAAACCCTCTCAGGAGGAGGAAGACTCCACATGACACCAGATTTCCTGGTTGGGGAAATCTCAAAATGCTTTTGTGATTCCCCAAAGGGTACAGACACCCCATTCCTTCTGCAATTTAGAAATAAACTGGACAAAGGAGAAGAAAGCGTAAAGTAGGAGTTGCTCTTGCGCTTTGCAGTGTGGGGATAAATTCCCCAAGACAGTTTTATCTTCTCTGCACCTTGTAATTCCTTCTTGGCTCTGTTCAGATTCGTCACAACATTTGACTGACGTCTCCAGGCAGCCTTGCAGTATTTACCTCTTCTCACAGAAAATGACCGAGGGAAGCCTGCGCAGCTCGAAAATCCTCAGGCTGAGATCCAGCTTAGGATCATTTAACTTGCCAGTAATCCGATTTCATTGAATGTCGTCACCTATCTCCTTGTGTGGCTGGGCACAGAGCAATAATGCTTGGAATTCAAATTTGGGGCTGAGGTGAGGAAGATGAAGGGCTGATACCTCTGACGTGAGTAACAGTGTGAGCAACAGCTTGCGGGCTCCTGGGTTGAGGATCACTAGAGGCTATTCCAGGAAGGAAAGCAAAAAAAAAACCAAACCCAAACTACCCTCCTTTCATCAAGAGACAAAAATACCTGAGGTCTGATGTTTGTACTTGTATTTCAGAAGATGGGGAGTCAGAAGTGTCACGTGGGAGTCTGCTCCTTAGCCTGCACCTGACCCAGAAGAAGGAAACAAATTGCAGCTTGCCTCAGGAGCAGGAATCGTCTTGAGAAAGCCAAGAGCAGCCCGGGATACTGCTTACAGTGCCAGCTGTCTGCTCCTGAACTTCTCCGAGTGAGGAAGCAAAAATCCTATTGGTATCAAGGACTTATAAAATCTGGGTTCAGCCCTCAGTTCTGAAATAATCTCCTGACCTCAGCTGTGATCCTATTTTGAAGAAATTCTGTTCTTCCACTTTTCTCTGCACTTGACCACTCAGGTGTAATTTCCTCTGGTCTTGGGTTTAACTTTTTAAGAGGAAAAGCAAGGAAGCTCCTTTTCAACGAGCTGCCAACCTTCCTGCAGTGCACACGCACTGCCTCTCTCGGGAGCCTGTTGCAGTGTTTGACCACCCTCTGGGTAAAGAAACGCTTCCTCATGTCCAGCCTGAACCTCTCCTGAGACAGTTTTGAACCATTCCCACATGTCCTGTCACTGGATAGCAGGGAGCAGAGCTCAGCACCTCCGTCTCCACTTCCTCTCCTCAGGAAGGGGTAGAGAGCAATGCGGAGGATTTTTTTCCAAGGCCACAGTGAGTGGATCGCTGCTGCTCCAAAATCCCCGGTATTCATCCTCCCCACAAACTCCTGCAGAGGTCTGTGGGCTGTGAAGGACCGGTAGGAGACCTCTAAGAGAAATTTGGGATGGATTGCTCCGTTTTGCTGGACAAGAGATCAGCAATGCTTCCTGCAAGATGGAGAGAGGAAACTCCTTGAAGTCCCAACCTGGATTCAGCAGGAATTTCCCAAGATGACCCTTGGGTGCAGCACTCCTCTCCAACCTAAATATCTTCTGCCACTTGGGCCCACACTGCTCTCCAACACCAACTCCACATCTCTTCAGAGTGGTTTTACCACCACCTCTTCCCTCTGACAAGGATCTGCCCCAAAAAAGGCCTGGAAGTTACCAGGGCAACCTGCAAAGGTCCGGCAGCTCTGGATCATTGTTTGGGGCTGCAGCAGCCCTGAGGAATTCACTATTTGTTTTAGAGATAAAAGCTGCAACTTCCACACATTCTTCTTCAATTTCACTCTCCATTAAGTGCATTGCCCTGTCATAACAAAGCTCGTTGAATTATTAGAGATGAGGGGAATTGTTCAGAGCCTGGAGTGGGGATGGGGATGGGAGGGAGCTTGTGGATTGTCTTTGTGGAGCCCCTCCATGGAGCATTTAGGATGCGGTTGGGGCTTTGTGAGGGTGCCTGGGGGACGAGTAAGGGCTGGGAGTGAGGGCCAGAGGGTTGGGTTGGGTTGGGTTGGGTTGGGTCAGGTAGCCTTGGGCAAATCCCTCTTGGTCTCCCTGTCCCGGACTGTATTTCACTTGGTGTCCTCCTGCTTTCCCTTGTGCTTTTTTAGACATGGATAAAAATTAAAGAGGAAAGAAGGGGTCAAACGAAAGCCTCATGTCCCAGAGAAGTGGTTGACCCCTCCAGTTCCTCCAGCACTATGAAAAATCTCATTTCCTCTCCCCCACTCCAGTTTCCACTGCAGGGTTGGTGCTCCCAGTTGCCTTGTGAGCAGCTTCCCTTATGCCTGGTGCAAACCATGGCTTGCTGAGATATGAGTCACCTCAGATGGCTTCCTTCCACCCCCAAACCCCCACCCTGGCATATCAGCATGGCAGAGCTGGTGTGAATCCTGTGTCACCCCAGCACCTCCCCTCCTTATGCTGGTGTCTGCTTGGGGTGGATTGAGGTGAGAAATGTGCTTTTGGGAAGGGGAATTCACTTCTACAGTGGGAACCCAAGCCAGGCCAGGTGAGCCACTTCTTGCAGTCAGATGAGGTGAACCCCACTCCTAAGTCTCATTTTTAATGCTCATGTTGGTTCAGTTTTTAACCCGTGATTTTCCCTTCCAGTTCCTCAGTTTCCCAACACAAGCTCCAAGTTGCATCCTGCATCTCAACAAGATTAACAAGACGGCCATGGGCTGGGTCTGTGAAAGGTTTTGACATTTACAGAAAGAACATGCAGTGGAAATAATAAATGTTATTATTTCCATGAACTAAAGCTTTGCACGGATAAACACGTTTGCTATTTTTCTTCCTTAATAGTGAGGGGTTTTTAAACACTTTATGTGGAGCTCTCCTATTTGAAGACAAGGCTGAAAACACACTGGGAGCTAATTGAAACACTGCCTCCCTTTTATTTCCCTGCTCCCATGTTTCAGTGAAAACCAATTTAAGGGACATGCACCCAGTTAGTGGAAATGCGTCACTCTCATCAGCAGTAATGGGAATTACAGAAGGACATTGCTTGCAAGGTTGACAAGGATGGAGTGAAATTTCCCTGCTGGACAAGTGCAGAGACAGGAGAATTTCCTGCATCAAAACATGTGACCAAAATATCCTCCAGGAGAAGACAGATGAAGCTCTCTCCCTCTCCAGTTGCAAAAGAATCCCCCCCAATAAACAGCCAGGGGAAAGGGGGAAATGAGGCGAGGGAAATCTCCATGCAGCCAGTTCCTCACCATTCCTGCAGTTCTGTGCAGGTGCCCCCACCAGCAGCACCCTCAGCACGACAATTTTTGAAAAGAAAAAACATCTCAGAGCTTTCCAAGGAGCTGGGAAAGGAAAGGCTTTGAAGGCGTGAGAGCCTGTCATCATCTCCCCTCTGCTGGTGCCGAGACTCCCAGCAAAGGGCTGACCTTGGGAAAGGTTTATGAGGTGTTTCCCTGCTGCAGTTGGGTACTGGTGATCTGTGATGGCTTTAACTTCTTCTCTGGCACTCAGATCGAAGATAAGTTAGGCAGGAGTTATTAAGCCAAATCACCCCAAATGTGGAGCCACTGTTGATTCAGCCTAAGCCAAACCCACTGCCCAGACACCGGGAGATTGTTGCCAGGAGACCTTGTGCAAACATTTCAACCCCTTGAGATCAAGCCAGCCTGGAGGCAGAACGCCTGCAGCCTCTACCAGTAAAAAGAAATTCTCCTTTTAGCCTGGGATATTGGCAATGAAATGGGATTTCTTTCTACCCGAGGAATACTACTGCTCATTCTTGTGGTGCAGATTGATCTAAGAAAGCTCAAATGGATTCAAGGCTGCCTTTTGCTCAGTGCTGTGCAAACAGGCATGGAGAGCATCCCTGTCCCAGCCCAGCATAAAGCCACGTCCTCTTGGCTGGGTTTAGGATGTTAATGAGGTACCTGGGGAGCTGACATTTCGCGAAGGACAATTAGCAGCATTCACAACCCTCCACCTTGGTATTTTACATCAGATACAGCCCTGCTTCGTGCCTCAGCTCTCTGCTACCTGCAAGAGGAGGGATTCAGCTCACAGATGCAGGAGGTGTCGGCAGGGGAGTTGCTTTGTCCTAAAAATGTCAGTTTTGGCTGTGGGGTTGAGCATCCTGAAGGAGGGTGCTCTGCAAGGGCACCCCTACACTCGCACCAGTCAGATGCACACCCCCGCTCCCTCCTGCTCTGCAGGGTGATGGGCTGCAGCTCTGCTAAGATAATAAAAAGAGGAGAGTTAAAAGTCAGAGCGGAGAGAAAAAGAAGAAAATGAATAAATAAATCCCCAGCAATCTGTGGTTTGTGGCCTGGTGTCCTCTCTCGAGGAGTCCTTGCAGTTGCACGAGGATTGCAGCATGAAGCCAGGGACCTGGAAGGGTGCACGTCACATCCGACTTTGCCCTGTGTTGAAATGTGACCCCTTCTGGGGCACAAGCTAAGGGTGGAATGTGATTCAAATTGCCAGGTTTTTGGACATCCACCCACAGTGGCAGGTGTGTCCCAGTAACCAGAGGTGGCACACGTCCTTTTTGGAGTGATAGCTGGAAGACTTGGGGGATCCTCTGGGACATCTCAAATGGACCCTGCATTTATTGAAGGGTCCAGAGAGACACCCTGTGCTCCTGGAGGTGAAAGATGTGGCTGCTTTGTTGGTGATTCTGCATTTGGGGGATGTATTTATACCAAGCCAGCTGTGCACTGGTGCACAGAGAAGGGCAAAACTGAAGACACTGCAGAGAGACACACGGAGAGTTTTTCAGGACTCAGCTCTGTGCCAAGTACATGGCAGGACACAGCAAAGCAGAGGAATTTCTGACGAGTCAATTAAAATAACAGTTAACCAAGGAGGCAGCTTGAATCTCCCCTTCCAGAGAAGGGAATAAACATCACGAGAAAGGGTGGCCGGTGGGAAGGTTGAGTGTCCAGGAGAACACTCCAGATGTGGTCTGTGTTTCACTCTCCTGAGATTAACAATAAAAGGAAATTCTGGCAAGAACAGGGGGCTGGGCTGGACCTGCTCCTGTAAGAAACATGGTGGGAAGGCCCCCGTTGTGGGGAGAGTTTTGCTGAAATTTCTGGGACCGAAGGAAGTTGTCATTATGTCGCTGCATCCTGTGTGTGAGAGAGCCACGGCCCACTGAGGAGAACATCTGCGAAAGATGCAAAAGGACACACGAGGCTTTGACCTCTCTCTCCAGGTTGAACCTGATTGGTTTTCCTGCTAGCAAATGGCAAATCCACTCACAGAAAACCTGCAATTCTTCCCCAACAGGCCTGCAAACAGCGAGAGCTCAACACGCTGCCAGCAGTGACCATGCAGGAGAGATCCCATGCCTCTGATGATGGATCAGGCGTATGGGTTTGGCAAATCAGGCAGCAGGGGATAAAGAGGGTGTGCTTTCCACTCTTTCTCTGATTGACCAGGATCAGAGCTGGATCCCAAACCTGCCAAGAGCAGGGTGGAACTGGAATCTGTGCTATTGATCTCTATCAATACTCTTGGTCTCTGTCTAGTATATCTTGGTCTCAATCAAAGAGAAGGCTTAGTCTCAATCAACCCCTGAGTAGCAAGTGCTCCATGTCCCACTGTGAAGCTCCTGAGGCTCCTGGGTCACCAGCAGCTGGACTTTTTCAAGTGTGTCTCCCCATTTAGGGTCTCTCCAGTCACTGGAGAGGATGGAGATGTTTCCCTCCATTGCCCTGGGTGGGATGAACAGATCTCTCTGTTATTCACATGGATGTTCACTTTTTTCTCTGGGAAATGTGAGATGAGGCACAGCTTTCCCCGCACACCCCAGAAGGCAGTGCCACATTAACTGCCTTCATACTCGGAAATATTTAGGATCCTGAGTCATTAGGAAAATGTGGAGTCTGCAATGTTTCTGTATTTCTAAGCCTCTAGACAGTGAGCTCAAGCATTGAGATGACCAGTGAAGGCAGGGTTGCCCATCCATGTGCAGCAGCCACGATATCCAGGAGCACCCGGGAAGGAGGGCGGAAGGAGCAGGGTGGGCTCACGAGGGTGATAAGGGAGCTGCAGCACCGGGAAGAGTCAGGAAACCTTGGAAGAGCTCCCAGCCCTTTTGTCTCCAAGGTCTTGAGAACAAGATTAAATCCTACCCAGACTTGAGGAATTTGGTTAGGTAATGTAAAAGGCTTCATCTGGATCAATGCAAACTTCTTGCTTTATAACGTGGAAAAACCTCTCTGAAGCAAGGTCTGTGAACACAACTGCTGTCCCGTGAGAATCTTCCCTGCAGGAAGAGCCTCACCTCCTTCAAAGCTACTGAATTCACAGGGTAGATGACAAACCCAGATGTTGACTCCTAATGCTGCTTTTCAAGATGCTGGATTAAAGAACAGGTTGATGTTGTAACATTGTTGTTCACACACTGAATCACAAAAAAACCTCATTTTCTCCAAAAAGAGTCTGTTTGTCCTCTTCAAGCTCTGTTTTCTTTTCTCTTTCACATGTCTGCATGGGTGGCATTACAGAACAGCATTTAGTCCTGCGCATAGGAGAGCAAACATGGAAAACAGGAAATATTATGGCCATTTTCTACAGATAACAAACCAAAATATGGTAGGCCTGACCTCACCCTCAAAACTGAGTGAGTGGGTTCCCAACTTAGTTGTCCTTTTTGAGGACTGAACCTCAGATGAGTGAGAACCAGAGAGCCAAACTGCAGTGACCACCCCAAGCTGGGATCTCTCTTTTCCTATTTTGATGTGACATCAGTGAGTTTGCCTCATCTGCTTCCCCGGCTCCTACAGCACCAGGCAGGGTTGGACTGCTCATTCTTCATCAAAAAGCACAGAGAATAATCACAGGAAATAGTGAGAAAGAAAATGGAAGCCTGAAACCTCCTCTGGCGCATTAGTCATGGAGAGTTTCCTCTCCAGTGCGCTGCGGGTTTGATATGAGACATTTATTTGTCCATGAACGAGGGAGATTCTCACTGCAGGGTGCTCGTGCATGTTCTGAGAATGGTAAACAGAGGAATGCAAGAAAGAGGAGTAGGGAAGGAGAGGAGCAGGAGGTGGTGAGGAGCTCCCTGTTTCCCTGAGGTCACTCCTGGCACGACACAGAGGCACAAGGCAGGACGCATTCAGGAACAAATGAAGTTCTTCCTCCTCGACTGTTGTCATCTCTTATTTACCGGCCGAAAGCCGCTCTCCTGGCACGGCACATGTCCCACCCCACCTCCCTGGGCTAAAGAACAGCTCTCCCTATATTTAGCATTCCCCATCTTCCATTGTGTAGCTGCAGACACATCGCACCGGTGCTCCATGGGCGCGCCAAGGTGCGGCTCGGCGATTCCCGGTGGACATTCCCCATTTTTGGCTCTCAGATGACGTGTGGATGTGTCAGCTCCTCGTAATTCTTTCCATGCAACAGATCTGGACACAGTTTATAGCTCCCCATGATGTAAAATCCTGCACATTTTCTCCTCCTGGTGCCAGCGGGATGGAGGAGGGGAGGAGGATTGGAGATGTGTCCTGCAGGTAGACTGGGTGGGATAAGGTCAGATGCTTCCCCCAGGGAAAATCAATCCAGGCAGAGCTCCGGGGACTCAGTGAGAAGGCCCCGGGGAGACCTTGTTGTGGCCTTTCAACACTGAAAGAAAGTTGGGGACAAACCTTTTATCAGGGCCTGTTTTGATAAGACAAGGGGTGATGGTTTTAAACAAAAAGGGTCAATTCAGATTAGTTCTGAGGAAGAAATTTTCTATAGTAAGGGTGAAAAAATACTGGCACAGGTTGCCCAGAGAGGTGGTAGATGCCCCATCCCTGGAAACATTCAAGGTCAGGCTTGGGGCAACCTGGTCTCGTGGAAGGTCCCTTGTAAGCCAGACTATTCTCTGATTTTATGACTCAATGCTTGAGCCTCATACTATTAGGCACATTCATCTTCTCACAGGGTGATGTGGACTACAGGAAAGCCTCTTGTGGGAATTCTTCCCGACAGCCACCAAAAAGCAGCAGTCTGAACATCAGGAGCGAGGCCATCCTGCCACTGGGGACTTTCTGGCCTCTTTTTGCTGGACCTTGCCAAAAACATGGGTGAGTTGGCACACGGGCAGAATCCAATCTGATGGGACTGATCCAATTCCTGGAGAGACTATCCCACTGTCCTTATTCAGAAGCTGCAGTGGATTAATTAAATGTTTAAAGCTGGGGAACAAAGGACAGGAATGCGTGGCTGATTTTCCCAGAAGAGTCGTGATGCTGGCCTTGTTCTGCTCAGACTGTTCAGGGGTGATCTGGCAAAGGGGGTGATTAACGAAACCAGCAGAGATTTATGCAACTGAAAACTCACCAGGAAAACCTGCCGAAGGATATTCTTCCTCGTCTGCAGGAAGTGAGCAGGAAAAGGGACAGCCTACGTGTGATGTTGAAAAGTGAAAAAGATTGCACGTGGGAAAAAAAGCAGCCTGAGAACACACAGACCCCAAATTAGCCATTCCCAGGGTGTCATCCTTGGGTCCCTGGAAAGAGCTGAGTGAAATGTCATCACTGCACTCAGCCAGAGTCAAAAAGGTCAAATAGAAGTTTACAGCTTGTACAAGAAGAATATTGTTAAAAAAACCCCTCACCGTGGCATGGAGTAAATCCCCTGGGCGCTGACCCCTTGTGTGGTGGGTACAGCACAGATCCCTCCATCCTCAGGAGGATACAATAGTGCTGGAAAAGGTAAAAGTACCAGGAACAATTCTAGGCCCTGAATGGCTCCTGTGTAAGAATAGACTGGGTCCCCATTGTCTGCAGCAGAGAAAGTTGAGCAGGAGAGCAGCCCCTGGGTCACAGCATCCGGAGGGCGAGGGGGAGGAGGCATCAGCTCCTTCCCCTAACCCCAGCAGCCGGGCAGCATCCCTTAGCCAAGCGAGAGCCAGGAAGAGCTCAGCTGTGGCTCTTGCTGCCTCAGCATGCTGTGGAGACCAGAAACGTGAATAAAGCTGAAAAAAATACGTGGAGGACAAGTCTGCTGGTGGCTGATGAATGTGATGCTCTGGACCACCACCCTCGTGCCGGAGCTCCTGGGGAGGTCACCTATTGCTGCAACTCTCATTCTGCTCTCTAGGAACATTCCTCCATTCCCACTCTCTCCCTTTATCCACCCCTGGTTATTTTGGGGACATGGTGGTGGCTCAGACCAGACTTTGCTGAGCTCCAGGGTGGTGGCTGTTATTCCCTGAGGCATGTGACCAGCTGGGACCTGACAGTGGAAAGAAGCACTGTGGAATCGTGTCAAAAGAGGAGCCAGGGGAGCCCCATCAAACAGCAATTATGAAGTGAAACCAGCCCAAAAAAAATGAAGGGATGTAGGGAGAAGATCTGCTTTCCTGTGGGGATCAAAAGGAGTCAGTGTTACCAAGTGAGACGGCAGGGAGAACCCAGAGTTCCCTTGAGAGTGGTTTCTCCCTCAAAACCCCACCGAATTTGTAGGTTTTTTTCTTGGAAGCTGTCTAAGGAAGGGGATAAAGAGGCTCTCAGTTCTGGGAGCGCAATCCCTTCTCTGCTGGAGGGGGCAGGAGGCTTAATGCAGCCCGGCATCCCTCCCTTTCAGTTCAGCCCCCAGACACAAAGGCAGAAAAATGCCAGGAATTTCCCAGCGCCCTCCCCAGACCTGCTCCCATCTCCCTTTCCCCCCCTCGCCACCTCCTCCGGCTGGGAGGGAGGAATACTAATAACCAAATAGGGATCTTTAATAGGCCCCTTGCCTGGTCACTTTGGGAGTGAATGCTGAAAGGGATGGACGTGACCAACCATAAGGAATGAAGCTTCTTCAAGTCCCATTTCTTGGTTTTGCTGCTTTGTTTTGTTTTCCCTTCCCCAATTTCTCCCCCCTCTCTACTCAGCGCTGAAAAAATTCCTCTCGGCCCCTCGCCTCTGTTTCTTTCCCTTGGAGTCAGGCTGCAGCTCTAATCACTGCTGGGTGATTAGCATGTGAAGGGAGAAAGGAAAACAAAATCTTTATTGCTGGCTGGTGGAGCAGGAGCAGCTGTCTGGATGGATGCTGGCTCCTGTGTGATCCTCCCCACCGCCTCTGATCCCTTCCATTGTGGATGTTTTCCTGTAAGAACAGGCAACGCACCAAGGAAGGGCAGAAAACGAGATGGGGACAAAAATCAGAGCAGGTGGACTGTGTTTCATGGGGGGAAAAACAAAATATAATTTTTGTTTTCAGCTTTGAACTTGGAGGGAGTAGGGGGGGGACAGGGACTTCAGCGCCGCGCTGAGGGGACGACAGCAGCTATGAAAGGATAATTTGTAGTGCCGACCTCAATGGGAGCGGGAGGCACAACACAGAGCCCTTTGATGAGTCGAGGCCGGGGATGGAGGAGGTGGATTGAGCTGGAGGCTGGGGAGGGAGAAAAAGGAAATGCCGTGAGTTAGGTGGCGGTGGGGACGGTGGGATGGGGATCCAACCTGGGCAAGGCATCGCTGTCCCCTGCCAGGAGAATCCCGGCCAGCAGAAGATGAAGGGCTGGCAGGTGGACAGAACGTTCCTTGCTCATCCTCCCCAAAGCCTCGATGAGCGATGGATCTGCAGAGCTCCACGAGGAGCCTGCGGCAGCCTGGCGCAGTAATTGCAGCCTGAGGTTGGACAGTGACTCCGAAGGGACGTGGTGCTGGGATGGAAAACACTGTCTGTTTGTTATTTGTCGGGAGGCTGCGATGGGAACGCCAGTGCCTCTGGGGCGGGTATTCCCTGCAAGCTCCAGAGCTGGCTGTGCTCAGGCCCTCCTCCCCTCGCTCCAGGTGTTTCCTCTTCTGAGCTCGATAATGAAATCTGTGAGCCCCAGCCAGTTTATATTTAGTTTCCACCATTGCTAGCAGGGGTCTGCTGGTGCCTAACAAACAGCAGCAAAACACCACCGGCGGGTTCCCGGTCCCTGAGGCTTGGGAGCTGCCTCTGTGGAGGGAGGAGGTGGGGTTTGAGGGACGAGGACAGTGGCAGCACACGGCTGGCCGTGCCGTTAGCCACTGCTTTGGACCAGCTCCCCACAAGGTGATGAGATCCAGGCCAGTTTTGTTTTGGGAACTGTCTCTGGCTGTGCAAACTAATCCCATATAATGTCTGGTATTCCTGACCTGTGTCTGCTCCCTTAGGGAAGAAGCTCTTACCGAGTGCAGGTATCCTCCACCTTCCATGCCACTTGTTCCTCAAGCTGAGCTTTACTTTGGTCTCCTGTCCATGCCATGCACAGTAGGTGGGATTCAGCTGCCTGGTCACGGGTTTATTGGATCATCCGAGTTGTCTCTGTGAGGCGTCTGATACATCTGTGAGCTTTCTATATCCCACAGAGAGGACTCTCAGGCACAGGGTGGGATTCTTGGGGTGTCCTGTGCAGGGCCAGGAGTCGGACTTGGATGATTCTAGGGGATCCCTTCCATTTCAGGATATTCTATGACATCCTAGAGCACCTCAGCTGGTGCCAGAGCTCAGCTGAGTTGAGCCCTCAGTCTCTGTTGACTTCTATGGGAATTTCAATACTCAGCTCACAAGGATAGAATCACAGAATGAATCACAGAGTGGTTTGGATTACAAGGGAGCCTAAACTCACCCAATTCCAACCCCCTGCCATGGGCAGGGACACCTTCCACTATCCCAGGTTGCTCCAAGCCCCGTCCAACCTGGCCTTGGACACTTCCAGGGATCCAGGGGCAGCCACAGCTTCTCTGGGCACCCTGTGCCAGGGCCTCCCCACTCTCACAATGAAGAATTTCTTCTTAATGTCCAATCTAAACCTGCCCTCTGTCAGTTTAAACACATCACCCCAAACATATTTTGTGTCATGGGCAGAATTTTAGGGCATATTTTGATTCCAGTCACAGGAAGCACTTATCTACTGGCATCCTGTAGGATATCTTGAACTCACCAGCCAGGCAGACAGAGAGGAAACTTCTGAGAATGAGATCGTTGCATCTGCTCTTAAATCATCTGCTTGTGGTTGGGTAACTCACTGTCATTGAGGACTCTGTCTCTGGCCTTAAATTAGAAACATCACTGAAATTAATGGACACCAGACAAGGAAATCTTGATATTCCCAGAGTATTTGTGGCACTGAAAGTCATCTTGAGCGATGGAGATGAACGATGGCAAATAAGGTTATTTTTCAAACCCTCCTGCTGGGGAAAGTTAATGCCTCACAGTTACAGTTTTGTCACTGTGGATCCTAAACCAAAAGGCTGTTGGGTCAGGAAGTTGGACGCTACTGATTAGGTCAGAGCTGCAGTGTGTTTCAAAATTCATCCATTGTGCATTTGGTGCAATGGGGGTGTGATACCTGTTATTGATGTGATGTCTATTTATTCACAGAAATAAAATTCCAGTCATGGGAGGAAAAATTCCATGTTTTGCCACGTGTATCTACATAACTGTGCACTGGCACTGGACATTTATTTTAATGGAATCACAAAATCACAGGATGGCTTGAGTTGGAAGGGACTTTAAAGATCATCCAGTTCCACCCCCTGCCATGGGCAGGGACATCTTCCACTAGAACAGGTTGCTCCAAGCCCCATCCAGCCTGGCCTTGGACACTTTCAGGGATGGGGCATCCAAAATTTCTCTGGGCAGCCTGTTCTAGTGTCTCACCACCCTCACAGTAAAGATTTTTCACTTAATTTATAATCCAAACCCACTCTCTTTCAGTTTGAAGCCATTCCCCCTTCTCCTGTCACTCCATGCTTTTGTAAAAGTCCCTTTCCATCTGCCTTCAGCTACTTAAGGGTCGTGTTCCTGTCCATCTGAGCACCCGAATGACACCATGCTTGGCTTTCATGGACAAACAGAACATCACATTTTGGATTCTGAACTGCTTGCAAGCAAAACTACCACCCCCAAAATTTCAAACCTGTCAAAACTCATCCAACCGACCTTGGGAATCATAAACCAAAGAGTTTGGGCAGTAAATTCCATATCCCTGGCTAGGAAGAATTGCCCAGGTTGGAGTTGAGGCAGCACTAGTTGTGCAATGGGGCTGCAGGGATCACCTGACTCACTGGAGACGCCTCCCTGATCCTCCAAAGGTCTTGCTGCACACACAGAAGTCCCCTACGAAATATCACAGCAGGCAGCCTGCTGGACCTGCAATGGGGAGAGTGCCCAGGCATAATGCTGCTAAAGCATTGGAATTGAGATATTTGATCTTGTAATAAGCTCCAACATGTCAATTATCTTGAGTTCTCGGGACCTTTGATTTTTTCCTTCACCCATGGCTAACATCTGTCCTGCAGCCTGGAAGTGCAGTGGAGTGCATTGTTTATCCTCAAGGAGCTTTCCGTGGGTTTGAGGCAACCACACAATGCCAGCTGAGATGTATTTTTGGCAGGAGCGGTGACGTTTGACGGAACATCCTTCTTGACAATTTCTATAGATATTTCCATTTAAAATAAACTCCTGTTTAGCCAGGATTTTGATTATATGCTCCCATGCTCTTGAGAGTTAAAGAACATAAGGAAATGCATTGTTAAGTGAAACCTTTGTTTTAGTGGAGCTACTTGAAAGAAGTTTCAAACTAAGAGGTGGTCGCTGGAGTTTTCTTTCTGGATAAATTTAAAACCTGCCCTTCCTGGGACAAGAGTATGTGAAAATTAAAAGGACGCACGGATCCCTGAGACCAGGCCTACACTTCCACAAATTCCTATTCAAGAAATCGAAAAAAACTTGCTTCATGAGAGGGCAACAATTCATACCCACTTATACAAACCCCTCTTTGCAAGGAGAAGCTCTTGAGAGATTCGGAAGCAAGGACACAAAGCCAGAATGAACTTTGCACAGTCAATGTGGCTGAAAGGTGGGGTCAGAAGAAGAGTTTTGGGGTGGGCCGACGAAATAACGATCACAGCAACATGGTGAATAAAGCCAAGCGAGTTCCAGATTAGGAGGAATCAAGGCATAATGTATTCCACACATTCCCGTGGTTCCACACTGTGCATTAATGGTTGAGGAAAACATCCAGAGGGATCCATCCAGAGGGATCCTTTTTATGCCAAAGGGTGATGGTGGGAAGTCTTGCAAGGAGTATTATTGGTTGACACGGAGCTGAGGAGCTGGATAAGCTCAGCTCTCCTGCTGTGGTGGGACTGGGGCAAGGCATGTGCCCACCCCAGCTATCCTTTTTTTGTAAATTTGGAATGGTGACATTTAGTCTTCAGGTGACCAGAACCCTTCCCAGTTTGCTGACCTGGAGTTGGAGAAGCACAGCCCTACAGCCAGGATATCCCTGCCCATGGCAGGGAGCTTGGAATGACATGGTTTTTGATCTCCCTTCCAACCCAAATCAGTCCGTGGTTCTAAGTGAGGGAAACGCAGGATTTGAGGGCAAAAATTCAAGCCTGGCTGAAGGAGCTGCAGTGCTGCCCTGGTACAGGGGAGTTGACTTTGTGCCAGCGGCTGCAGGAAGCCACGAGGGTGTGATCAGCACCACATTCCTGTGCCAAGCATTGTTGGCAAGCACTGCAGTGACCTGGCTGCTCGCTGGAACAGACTGCGAGCCATCAGATGGAGAAAGCTGAGCCCAAGGGCCTTGGTATTTCTTTGTGACCATCCTAAAGCACGTCCCACCTTATTATCTCTGTGCTAATGCATGAGGCAGGGACTGGGTCTACACCCTGTGCAAGGTGGATGCTAAAAGTGACTGAGAATCAGCTTCGGAGCAAGAATCTACATTTTGTTTGCACAAAGGTAAAGCAAATAGTCACTGGTGCTGTGCTTCCTGCAGGCAAATAGCACGACGTCTCGGTGTTTCTCCTCTGCACCAGTTTAGGGAGTGAAAGTGAGAGCAGACACCATCTTTTCATAGAACCAGAGACTGGTTTGGGATGAGAAAGGACCCTAAAAAACATCTCGTAGACCTTAAAGATCATCTAATAATCTTTTCCCAAATATGTGGTCTTATCTTCCCCCTGCAGTGCTGAAGACTGTGTTTTTCCTCCACAAGGGGTAACTATTTTAAAGTATTAATTCAGACTATTCTGCTTTCAAAAGGCACTGAGGGAGACTTGACCATGATTTATTATCATTCAGGGACTGGGGACATGGGTTGGTGACACCACCATGACACTCTTGCTCTCCAGACGGATTTGCAGCGTAAAATTTGAACCGATCCCTAACTTTGACCCCAGAGCTCTGGCTCAGCTGCTTAAAAGTGTGTGTGGAGGTAACCAGGCCGGGCACGAACTTATTTCGGTGAACTTGGTTTCCTTTCTGAAGCAGTGCCTGAAAATCACTTCACCTTTGCAGCTGGGATGGGATGTGAGAGTTGGTCTGAGTTTCGTCTTGGAATGCAGAGCAGACATGGAAAACAACCCTTCAGCACTTGGACAACTTTCAGTGCATCTTCAGGGCATGAAGGGAGTCATCTAAGGAGATTTGCTGGTTAGAAATAAAGTTAATAACCAGAGTCAGATGGGAAATAAATTTGAAAGAAAGCAGGATATCTCCTGTTTGGGTGTTCAGTCAGGCTCTTGAGTTGGGTCCAAGGCTCATCTTCATTTTCAAGGCCCTTCCCTATGTTCTGGTGTGTCCAAAGAGGGTCATTTACAGCAGACTGAGCACAGGGAGATGTCCCAGGAACTCGGGAGAGATTTCTGATTTTGCTGTTGGTGCAGGGAATTGATGTCTCCCATTTTCATAGATATTTGCCAGAAATACCTATCTAAAAGTAGGTGACCTCCATAAGAACAGAGGAACAGTGTCTGGTGGTTATCAGCTGCTTCCTAGAGTCAGAACGAGTGTTAAATCTTCATCTGGGAGATTTTTTGGCTCAGAAGCTGTTCTCAGAAAATATAGTCAGTCAAAAATCAAAATATGGATATCGGTTGAACTAAAATGAATTTTTTTTTCTTTTTCTTCCTTCACAGAAATAGAAAAGCAGGCAAAAATCATATCAGGTTGAGTCATCACTTTGGGTTTGTCTTAAAATGAAACATTTCAAATCAGGTGGCTTTTTTTGCTTATCCCTGCAAGCTGTTGAGAAAGGTCATCTTAAATCCCAGCCAGGTTTGCAATTTAGCACTTCAACATTTCGGTTTGAAAATGAGTAAAAAAAATGTTTTTTCAACATCTCTGACTAATTTATTTATTCATTTACAGGTTTTTGTCACATTTGACAGCTGTTTCTCTGGGCAGTTCACGGGCAGATCTGTGGTGCCCTCCAGCAGGACCCTCGCCAGCACAACTCAGTCTGGAGGAGGATGTTTATGATTAGATTGGACCATCTTGATGTGCCAGCCTTGAGAAAAACCTATAATAAGCACATTTTTGACCCCTCTAAGCCTCGCTTGGGCAACTGGAAAAAAAGGAATCTGTCAGTATTCGAGACTAAAAAAAAAAAAAAATAGGGAAAAACCAAAGAAAAGATACATTTTTGGACATTGTGGCAGCAGAATAAAAAAGGTGAAGGAAAACGGACAATTAAATCTCCTATCACTTGTGGGTGAACCCCAAAGTATTGCTTTTGGAAGCAAACAAAAAATTAATTTAGCCCATCCAATGGGGCTTTTTTTTTGGGATGGGGAAGTGCCCAGCTGAGAAACGCAAAGCAGAAACAAACCTGGGATGGGGATCACACCTCAGAGGTGTGACCTGGCTCAGTGAGGCGCTCGGGGAGGCACGAAGTCCCTGTCCAGCTGATAAGGCTCACACCCTTTGCCGAGCTGAGGACTCGGCGTACAGAGCACTAAATGTTCTTATTCCTCTTGCACTGTCAGCCTGCTGGGCTGTGAAGAATGTGATCCTCCTCCCTCTTTCCTTTTATCAGCACACCACTACTCCTTGGATTTGTAACTGCCTTGGATTTTGCCTTCGTAATCCTGACGCAAAACCCATCAGCTCCGCCGAGTGAATTATTACTTATTTTGGGACACTTCGCCTGGCTCTCCAACAAGCTGATTCCAGTTATGGCAACAAGAGGAACATATGTTTTGGGGGAAAAAAAGCTACGGTTCTCTCCGTGGTGATGTCTATCAGTGTTGGCAGGGTCCCTCATGGTGTTATTCCGACCCATCTCAACCGCTCGCTTGAGAGACGAGGCAGCTCAGAAACAGTCACAGAGAAAAATCTTCAAAATTCATCAGCAAAAATGGATGTGCAGTTATGGGACAGAGAGGATGGAATGGCCTCAAGTTGCACCAGGGGAGGTTCAGGTTGGATATTGTGAAGAGTTTCTTCACTGGAAAAGTGAATAAGCATTGGAACAAGGGATGTGGTGGAATCCTTGCTCAAAAAACCAGATGTGGCATTCTGTAACATGGTTTACAAGGGCATGTAGTGATAGACAAGGGGGAACGGCTTTAAACTGAAAGAGGAGAGATTTAGAGGGGATATTAGGAATAAATTCTTCCCTGTGAGGGTGGTGAGACACCGGAACAGGCTGCCCAGAGAAGCTGTGGCTGCCCCATCCCTGGAACGCTCAACACTTTTTCTCCTAATGAGGACAATTCGAGGTTTTCAAGACAGAGCTGCTGTGAAGATTTCTATTAAATCTGTGCATTACATCTTTGTGCACTGCCAACAGATTACCCAGTCACCTCAGGCACACACAGACATCCCGAATGTGGGAATCTCTCAGAGGCAGGCACCGGGGAGGAATGCCATGGGAGGGAGCTGGAGAAATTACCTGCGTGCCACGGGGCTGAGTCACTCTGAGACTGAGTCTGCTTATCGGGGGGAAATGGTACATGGTGGAACACTGTTTAAATGTGAAATCCCATCTGGGTCGGTGAAGGGGGAGAATGCAAGTTACAGGGAGCAGAGGGAGGGGAGGGAAGCCGGCATGTGGGAAGGCAGAGAAATGAAAGGCAGGTTTCAGTGTGAATTCAGACCAGAGCCACAACAAGAGAGGGCTGGATTTAAGGAAGGAACAGCAGGGCAGGGGGAAAGGAAAGAGCTTGGCAGTGTGGAAAGAGGAACAGATTAAAAATGTATCTGTGCTCCAATCAGCAGTGGAGCCCAGAAGCTCCAGCCATGGCTCTCTGAGCAAGGAGGTGTCAGTCCAACCTCGTCCAACTCACCCCGTGCAAACTCAGTGCTGGACTCTGCTTTGGGGTACGAGACAAATCAGGACCAAGGGCTGAGCTACACCAAAGTCAGAATCTGATCCTACAAAAAACAACAAACAGGATGGACTGCAGCAACACTCCTTCCTCCTCTCTTGCAGCCCGGCGGTGCAGGCAGCGTGTGGGTTTAATCCCAAATGGGATTAAAAACAGGATTAAAAATGGGATTGACCTGNTGTGCAGGCAGCGTGTGGTCGTCGTACATTTGGATTTTAATCCAAATGGGATTAAAAATAGGATTAAAAATGGGATTGACCTGTGGGTTGGTGGTAACTGATGGACATCCTGCAGCAGTGATGAAGAGGGTACTCTTCCCCCTGCCCTCTACACAGCAGTATCAGACCCGTTGGTGGGGCTCTCTAATCACAGCTCTGCTGACACCCAGCATCTGTGGGAAGGGTTAGCATTTACTGAGCCTTGGACAACATGCGAGGAAAAACAGCTTTAGCTCCAAAACAAGCAGCTGATATCATCATCAGGTATCCCATAGCTCTGTTCTAATGATGATGACATTGCACAGAAAAGCCACCCTTAAAAGCGTGTCTCTGATTGAAAGTGCTCCAGGAAAAGGTCACAGAGGCAGCTGCTTTCTCTGTTGCAGCAAAACTGTGCGGGATGCTTTATAAGGAAATAACCAAATGCTTTCTTAGCTTCAGTATTTACTGGAAACTTCTTCTCTAAACTTCCCAGATCTACCTGCCTTGTGGCAGGGGAAAAAAGACACTACTCAGAGTAGAGGAGGATTAAATCAGGAACGTTTGTAGGCTATCACAACTCTGCAAGACAGCAGAGAACGAGGAGATTGAGGGAGCTGGCCAGTGCCCGAATGATTGTGGCAGCTCCTGGAGCTTCCTGATGGAAAAAGGCAAATGCCCCATTCGGCTTAAAAGGGGCGGGTAAAAGGGTCCAAGGGCTAAATCTGGTTGGCTTTTCTTCAGCCATTGGGAAAATAACAGGGCAAGTCCCCCTGGGAGCTGTTTACAAGCATGGGAAGTAAAAAAAAGGGGATTATGAACATGATTTACTGAGAACAGGCTGTGTTTGGACGACTTCTTTCCCTTCTGGGATGAGCTGACAGGCAAGAGCAGCTGATGTCTCCTACCTGTGCTTAAGGAGGACTCCTGACGTGGTCCCACATGTCTGTATATGGATTGGAGAGGTGGGGACTGGATGGGCAGATTGTGAGGCTGCAGCAGGAGATGGACTTTGCTCAGAGGAGACAAAGGTGAACAGCGAGGTGGCAAGAGAAAAGTTAAAAAAAAAATGCAGAAAAAGAAATTCTGTCTGGTTTTTAGGTGCAACTCTTCACCATTGAAACAGCTTCAGAATATCCTTAGAGAGGTTAAAAGCTGGACTAGGTGAGATCTTGTACCACAAAATCCAACTTTGAAATGAACTCTGATTCTAATCAGGCTATGATTAAACAATGGATCATCCTCAGTGCACTCTCACCTCTCAGAGACCAGCTTTTCCTGCTCCCTACCAGAGGTAGAAAAGTGGTTAAAAAAAAACTATGCAAAGAATGGCACGATACAGGAGGAATCACCGGATTTTGCTTCCTTGTTCCTGAAACCTGGGAATTCCAGCAGCTTCCAAAGGCAACCTACGCTGCACTGGGACAATGAACATAATGTACTTAAACTCAAATATTTGCAAGGGAGGAAAAGATTAAAAAGTCCTCTAATGAAACTTTATGCCCCAAAAGGGGTTTAACTCATTCAAAAAGGGGGAAACTTTCAAATAGAAACGACAAGAAATGGCAAAAATCGCAAAGTTGTTAGATGTGGCAGAGTGAATACTTTGAAAGCAACAAACTGGATGCCCTGAGGATAAATATATATCATGTATTAAAAATATTTTGAAAAATTACTAAATCTAGATAAATAAGTGGCCAGTAAAAGCCTAAAAGTGATTGAAGCAAAACAAAATCCTTAAAAATATCAAAATGAGAAATGAGGCATAGAAAAAAACTCAATATCTGGAAGTTTAACACGAAACATCAATAAATTATGCCAACAGGGTTTGAAGAAACATGCTACTAAAGGAATGAAATATCAATAAAACCTCACTCCAATTTATTGGTACAAGAATCTGTCTGGAACTCTACGGGACTCTTAAGTGGAGTAAAGGAGATGTGCAAGGAGGAGATGGTCACCGAGTGCAGCAGAAAGGTTTGATGAATTCTTCCAATCCTGTTAAATGTGGAGTAGTTTCAGATGGTTCCTACACCAACATTTATCTTGGGAAAGAAGAGGCCGTGAGTCAATCACAGGAGTGATCCCTAACGGAAGGGTTAGTAAAATAAATTATAAAAAAATCAATGAAAAGAGAGGAAACACGATTCAAGAGGGAATGGAGATACAAAACGACTGTATTATTAATCGTGGTGTGCAGCTCGTCACTCCAGTCAGACTTTGCTGCAGGGGAATGTAAAACAGCAACTGTGCTGGGGATTCTTGAGAAGGGCACCATGAAGGACCTGGGAAATTAATGCTGACATCTGAATTAAACTCACTGGTGGGGTCTGGAACAGCTTCCACAGCCCCAGGGCTAAATGCAACACGTTGGGGAAAAGGCGACGCTTCTTTTAGAGAAATTAATTCCCACAAATCCAACTGTTTTGAAGGACTTTGTGTACCTGTGATAAAATCCCCCATCTGGTGTGGTGGAAATGGGAGAGCTGTCAGCATGGTCTTCCACAGAGCAGTCAAAAACTGAAGTCGCGGGATTAATTATTCCTGTAGATTATTAATTTATTAAAAGGTAAGAAACAAAGAACTGATTGTTTTTGATGATGGAAAACATTGCCAGGAGAGTCCTGCAGGGTTTTCCACCGGGAACTGTGTTCTTGAACGCACTCGTAAACGATTTGGAAAAGACTGACAATAAGAGAGCGATGAAATTTGCTGATGACACAGAATTATTCATGGTAATTGAAACTAATATTCCCGTCAGGAGCTGTAGGATCATCTCAGCACCGGGCAACAAAGAGGCAGGTGAAACCGAGCGTTGGCAAATGCAAAGTAATGCACACGTGGGAAATGCAGCTCTAAACATTTATACACAGTGATGGTCTCTGGGGTAGCTGTTTCCACTCAGAAAAGAGATCCTGGCATCAGAGCCCAGGGGAACTGAATGTTAGGAATTACTGGAAGGGAATAGTGAACAAAACAGAGAGTAACAGCATGGAGCTGCTTAAATCTGCAGTGTACTCGTGCCTTTTGTGTGGAATCATTCTAGTTTCTTTTCTAAAATCACATTTTAGAGCTATGAACAGTGGGGAGGAACGGAGAAGGTGAGTAGGAAGTGGTTACTCACTATTATACATAACACAGGAACCGAGAAGCATCCAGTCAAATGACCAGGAGTCAGGCTGGAAGAGAAATGAAAGGAAATACTTCATCACACATGCCTGTATTACTGCAATTCCTTCTCTCTGAGTCACCGGGGTGGGATTCATCTGACTGAGCTTTAAGAGTGGATTCACCCCACTTGAACTGGGCATCTTTTGTGCCAGAGGCCACTCCTGAGCTGGGGACTGAGGCTCCACAGAGAGCCAGGACTGGGAGGAATGTGATTCACCTCACCCACTACAGAGCTTTCTGTCAGCAGGGGTTGTGTAACACCTCATTGTCCACTGCCTGCATTGTCCAGCTCCCTGGACACAAACCCATGGAATCAGAGCGTGATTTGCTTTGGAAGGGACCTTAAAGATCACCCAGTCCCACCCCTGCCACGGGCAGAGACACCTTCCACTATCCCAGGGTTTCTCCAAGCCCCATCCTGCTTGGCCTTGGACACTTCCAGGGATGGGGCAGCCACAGCTTCTCTGGGCACCCTGTGCCAGGGCCTCCCCACCCTCACATCCAGGAATTTCTTCCTTATATTCAATCAAAATCTACCCTTTTTAAATTTAAAACTCTTGTCCTTTGTCTTGCCACTACATGTCCTTGTAAAAAGGCTTCTTCCATCTCTTAACCCCCTTCATGTATTGAAAGGCTGCAGTAAGACCTCCCTGGAGCCTTCTCTTTTCCAGGCTGGACAATCCCAATGCTCTCAGTTTTTTCCTCCTAGCAGAGGTGCTGCAGCCCTCTGAGCATCTTTGTGGCCTCCTCTGGGCTTGCTCTGAGCAAATGGAACTCAAACATCAGAGATAAGAACTCCAAGAGGAGCACAAAAAGCAGGCACAAGTCCCATTTCCCAGCGATTGCCACGATGACAGGCATGTCCAACACACCCAAGCTGCTAGGAAAAAAAACAAAGCCTAAAAATGCTACTTCTTCTCCTTTTTTTTTTCAAAAAAAATCTTTTTCAACAGGTTGACCTTAAAGGGCAACATGCTCCACTCTGTCTGGTTTACAGGCAGATAAGAGCCACATCCTGGCTCTGGGTGGATGAAGGGGAAGATAAGTTGCTTTCATGGATGTGTCTGGGAAAGGGATAAATTATCTCCTTGATGGGCTCTTTGTTGCTCCTTGCCCAGTTCAGGGCTTTCTCTTTGGCAGAGCGAACCCGTCACGGAAGGAGGCGCCGTTCATCACGGAGGGCCACTGCTCTGTGACTGAGCTGCACACCCCGTGCCCACAGCAAATGCCAGGGGAAAATGGACGGAGACGGGAGGCACAGAAAAAGAGGATCAGTGGCTTTCTGCTGCTTTTGATATTGGTGGTGGAAGGGGACAGTGAATAATTATGCTCAGGGAGCAGAAGCATCAATGAGATAAGGGAATCTGCTGCTCCTGCAAACAGGTGTGCTGCCTAAAAATCACATCTGCTTGGTTTTGCCATGTGCCAGTCCTTCCCTTCCTCCAGCTTTAGATTCTGTCAGACAGAGAGGGCAGGAGGGCAAAGCACCAGGCTGCCAGGATACCTGGGTTCATCTCCTGCCTGCTTCTACCATCTGTGTACTCCTGGGCGTGTCATTGTTGTCTTTTTCATCCTCCTCCTGTCTCCTCAAATATGAACAGCATTTTTTTCTAAGTCTCTAAAGCTCTCTGGGAGCAAGCTTTGCTTTTATTATGCTTTCATATACAATGAAAACATGCTCTCTCTCGGGCTACTACACATTCCAGCCTTATGAGTTGTGTTAGTTCGACAAGAAATGCACAGTAAACAGCAGAGCCCAGGTCAGATGGCTCCCAGAGGTCCTTTCCTCAGACTTGCTCTGTCTGAAACCTAAATCTCCTTTTCCCAGAGCCTCCCTTTCACCTCCTGTGTTCCTGGGCGATGCAGAGGATCGCTGGTTTCTGTAAGTCAGAGCTCAGCAGCCTTTTCTCAACTCGGCAGAGGCAGAAAAATTGCCAGCCTTGGATTCTTTGTTGTCTCTTCTAAGCCCACAAACCCACGGTGCTGAAGGATTACTGATCAGCATCTGCACATCCCAGGTGGGCTTTCCCACCTGGAGAGATGTAGGAGTGGCCTGAGCCAGCCCTTGGCTTTGGCAGTCCCTAAGTTTTAAGATGACAAATAAGGGCCCTCAGTTACTGAGGATCAGATGATGGGTTAATGAAAAAGTTTTTACTCATTTATAACATCAGAGATTGTGACCCCACCCTTCCTTGTATTTTTTTTCTTTTTTTAAATGGCTTCCTCCTAGAATAAAGCATTCCTGAACACAGGTCCTCCCACAGCCCTGGGAAGGATGTGTCCCTATTAAAGCAGATGGTGATTCACCCCAGTGAAGGCTTTTTGTCCTCCACAAAGATCTTTCTGAGCCTTAAAAGTGCTTTTAACCAGCTCCTGACAAGATGTCAGCTGAGAGTGAGAGCGAGTTATACCAATGGACTTGTGGCTTGACCTCCCCAACTGCTGAAAAAAGCACATTTGTAACAGCAACTGCCACAAAGTTGCTTTTTTCTTAAAAAAAAAAAAAAAAGATGAAAAAATAGTCTGACGGGTATCTCCAGGGGCTGCAGCACAAGACACTTACAAGTACTTGGGAGGCAAAAGAGCTTGTCGTTTTGGCAGGACAAAGATAAAGAGTTTACTTTCACTAAATTCAGATTCCGCCACTTGATCTGCTCATCTTTGCTGCCTGACTATTTACAGATGAGGAACAGATACCCGTAGGGATTTGCTCACCCACACAGGTTTGGCTGTCTGGTGTAGGAGGAGATGAATTGTGTCCTGGAGCTGCCCATTCTGCTCTGTGCTGGCAGCCTAGAGGATCACCTTACTGTCCAAGCGAAATCCATAAAATCTGTTTCAGGGCAGTATTGGGAGAAGCAGATCTGTCAGGTCCAAGACAGCTTGCTCCTGGCTCGAGTTTTGGTAGGAGCCAGCTCCCAGGGTCACACTGTAAGGATTGAAAGGGACCTCATGGAGTCTCTCTGATCCTTGTGCCATTATCAGCTTTAGATGTTCCTTATGAAACAGGAGCACTGCAAACGGGCTGAGCTTCCTGGAAAAGGAACACCTGGAATTAGTGTGTTAAGTACAAAGACAGCAAAGATTGGCAAGCAAGGCCACCACTTCGTTTCAAGGTGATCTTGATGTTTCTCAATGACCAGCAAGAGAAACCCTCCCACCACCAGGAGCTTCTGACTTTAGTAGAATTATGGAATTACTGAGATTTAATAAACCTCGAAGGTCATCAAGTCCAAGTGTTAACCCAGCAGCAACGAGAGAGGACAACACATCATCTACTCAGAAGGTAAAAAGGAGGTCCACTGGTGTGTTTTATCCAACATTTTCTGAGAGAGATTCTTACTGTAGACAATGGGAACTAAGAGCCAGACGTCCCTGGGAAGAGTTTGTGAAATTTCTATGAGCTCTCTCTCTGGATTTCCCCAGGAACTCCTGGTTGGAGAGCCAAGCACAGACGCTCTTCAAGAGGAGATGCTGACAGCTTTGCCTACACCTGGAAAAATAAACTTTGGCTACCCAGCCATGGAAAAAGGCTTGAACGCGTGAAATTCCATGGATCAGAGCGGAGGTCACTCAGCTCAGTCCAGGCAGGAGCACAAACACCCTGAGGAGAGCAGTGTGCTCGTTACAGGGAGGGTCGATATCTCTGCTAAGCTCTTTTGAAACTCCATGAGCCACTGAGGGGGATTTAGGAGAGCTTCTATCCAAGCCAGAAGTAATTTTATCTGCCTGCTAAAGTGGCTTTCAGGGATACAAACCTTCAGGAGGAGGAAGATGTGGCATGCTGGCAATGACACCTGAGTCAGCACCGTGTGGTGAGCAGGGGCAGAGGGAGCTGAGATATTCCAGCTGTGTCTGCTGCCCAAACAGCTGCCCCAGGAAAAGATGAGAAGGCAGGTTTGAAAATCTGCCCCTTTGCACACGCTGGCTCAGCTCGTGTGTGTGGGTTTGTGTGTGTGCAGACCACTCTGAATGACCTTAAGGTCTTCCACAACTTGGGAACTGCTGAGCTAAGCCCTTCCAGTGGCCTCAGTCCTTGGAATATCCATGCAGCTGCCAAGGAAAATCAATGAAAGAGCCGAGTGGTGGAGCCAGGCTTCTGATTGAAAATGGTGTTTTGCCACCGGGACTTGAGGCTGAAAAAAGTCTTTAAGTATTGAATGTGTCATGATAAAAATTCTGTCTTCAGCAAGGACCACTTTCTCAGAGCCTGAGTTCATTTCCTCTGGGTATTTGTCCTTTCATGAGTCCTCCCCATCAGAAGGACTCTGCCTGGGAGCTCTCAGGCACCTTCTGATCTGCTTGGTCCCACTGGGGGAGGAGCTGTGATCCATAGGATGGAGTCAGGTCCTTATTCAGCAGGGATGGAACCCATCATTTCCTTTGAAAGTGATGACTCTGCCTTTCGGTTGGCACTGGAATTGGACTGTCCCTGACTTCAAAAGACTGAGAGGATCTCTTATCAAACATCTTCAAAAGCTGTGAAAGGAAGACTGGGAAATGCCAGCCAATTTCCTCTGTTTTTGTAGTAACTTGTTTATGTTTTCCAAATTCTACTCTGAAAAAATAAGTTGGCTTGAATTAATATGCAGCATGTTTGGCTTTTGCTGTTCGTGTGTATGTGCACTTTATTTGATTCCCAGAGGTTGCCTCAGACTTGTTTTCTCAGAAAGGATTGAAATATTTCTTTTGCTATTTTTCAGCATTACTCTGCTTGTCTGGTGCAAATTCTCATTTCTTTCTTTGCTGCAAATGAGTGCTTAATAATAAATAATTTTAAAAAAGCAAACCCACCCCTTCTATTTCCTATTTTGAAGAAAAGCAACAGAAATGACTCAGAATTGAAGGGAAAACTGAGAATGGCTGTTATGTCACAGGGCAGGGGCTGGAGCAAAGGAGCTGTGTAGACTCAGTGTCTGTGCTGTGCTGCAAGGGAGGAGTTGCAGGAATACTGTCCCCCTACAATCCTTTACATCATGTATTCAGTCCTACATTTTGGGGGTGAAAGAGAGGGTCCAGGCACAGAAGTGAGTCCCAGAACCCCATCGTGGAAGTCCTCAATCCAATCCGATGGGTCCAGCAGGCTGAGGGGACAGAGAAGGGAATCCTCCAAGAACCTTCCTTGAGTTTCATTCATAGAATCATGGAATCTCAGAACGGTTTGGGTTGGGAGGGAACTTCAAAGTTCATCTCATTCCACCTCCTGCCATGGGCAGGGACACCTTCCACTGGCCCAGGCTGCTCCAAGTCCTGTCCAACCTGGCCTTGGATACTTCCAGGGATGGGACATCTGCCACCTTTCTGGACAACCTGTGCCTGTATTTCAACACTCTTGCCATAAAAAATTTCTTTTTTATATGAAGTTTTAAGCTACACTCATTTGGTTTGAAACCATTTCTCTTTGTCCTATCACTACAGGGTCTAGTAAAAAGTCTGCCCCCATCTTTTCAGGCAAAGACATCACCACAGCTTTCTAATTTCTTAACTTCTAATTTTTTTTAACGTGCCACATTCCCCCCTCAAAAGGAAAAAATCTCCCTAAATATTCCAAAAAGATTTCACCTTTTAGGCGAAAAACTCATTTTGTTGGTTTGTTTTTCCCACTTCTGTGGCTTTCACAAAACAAACAAGCAAACAAACACACACACACACTGAAGAGCTGCTTAGAGAAAACACGTCCACCCGCAAAACAAACAAAAATTTGGTCACTTGAAAAAGCATCCACTCGAAACACTGGTTTGCTTTCCACAAAACTTTAGAAGGAACTAAAAATCCACTCCCTGACTTGTGCTGTCCAAAGCTCAAAGTACAAGAGGTTGGATGCCAACAGGAGACTTTCGGAGATAAAGGTCACCCAGACCCCCCGTGCAGGGAATCACATTTCAGGCAGGTGTGAGATTTATGTTGCTCTGCAATCTTCCGAGGATTTAGTAAATGTCCTTCTCCGTTTGCTCTGTAGCACACACGCTTCTCCTCAGACCATCCATGTTTTTGTACCCTACATTTCCATCCCATTTTCAAACTCTAAGCTTAATTTGCACTTCTTGGGTTTGGTAGTGAAGGAATAATTTAATTTTCTAGGTAAAAGCACTTCTGCAGGGGATGAGAATGGAATCTGCTTATGGACACCCCAGCACCAAGTCACACCAGTTAAACTCCTGGAAACACAAGTTTGAGGGATGGTTCATTTGTTTTCCTCCCAGTATTTTCAAGGACAGCTTTCTGATTTCCAGGAGAGCAGCAGAGACTTTCTGATACCTGAGAATGAGCGGTGCTGCTTCAATACATCACTTTTTTAACACATCGGCCTTCTGGCATGCTGAAGCATGGAGAAAAATATGGGTGAGGGTAGATCCTGGGGTTCTGCTGAGGCAAAAGGCTTTTGAGGAGCAAAGTTGAGGACAGGGGCTGAGAGAAGGAATTGCTGTCAAAATAGGGGAGAGTGATGCATCTTTCTAAAATGGTTTTGAGGGTGTGCTCAAAGCCAGGGAGTAAAACCATTCCAGCCTTCCAGGCTTTCAGTACTTAAAGAGGGTTGTAAGAAAGAGGGAGAGGGGCTTTTTACAGGGGTAGAGAGTGATAGGACAAGGGGGATCATTTTTAAACTAAAGAGGAGAGATTTAGATGAGATATTAGGAAGGAATTCTTCCCTGTGAGGGTGGTGGGGCCCTGGCACAGGGTGCCCAGAGAAGCTGTGGCTGCCCCTGGATCCCTGGAAGTGTCCAAGGCCAGGCTGGATGGGGCTTGGAGCACCCTGGGATAGTGGAAGGTGTCCCTGCCCGTGGCAGGAGGTGGAACTTGATGATCTTCATGTGCCTCCCAATGCAAACCATCCCATGATTCCATGACTCTCTGTATTGGTTACCACTGGGGTGTGTAAGTGAAGTCACAGCTACATTCCATCCCCTCTCTGTCCAGCCAGCCAGTAAACAACCTAGAGGATGCTTGTCTTGGGGAAAATGTTCCTGCAGGGCACGTGAGTGTTGCCACAAGACGTTTTGCAGCATCCTCTGACCCATGTCCTTTCTGCAGTGCAGAAATGAGCAGCCATCCTTCCACAGCTTCTCGTTGAGGTCCTTCTCCTTCATCTTTGTATTTACACCTTCCTCCTCCAAGGCCTCAGCAAACACCAGGGTCTTCTTGTGAACAACCTTGGCAAGGGAGCAAACCAGGGTGGGAGAGAGGCAGCAGGGGCAGTTTCTGTTCCCTTGTCCAGCCAGGACTCCCCCCAGAGCACATTTGGCAGCCTACCAGCTCCTGGGCTTTGAACATGAATTTTTTTTCAGATTTTCCCTGTCTTCCTTTAGCTTCTCCTCTTCGTGGAGAGGTGTGTTTGGCTTTGGTAGGACAGGCTCACCCTGTCTGTAACAGGAAAGGCAACAGAAGTGTGGCTGCAAGCAGACCCCAGGGGAGAGGTCCAAGCAGGGCCAGCACATGTAATATCCCCCTTCCGATATTTTCCAGCTTCCAGTTATTTTCAGAAGTTTGTCTCACTGGGAGCCCCCAAGGGATCTCTCTTTTCAATACTTGTCTTCTACAGCCTGAGACCAGACGTCTCAAGTGGAGACACAGCCTCTTAAGCATTCATATTTAATAACGCTTATTTTTTAACTCCATTAAAACGTGCTGGGAGGTGGATTCTCTTCGCCAAACAGGAGGGAAGTGGTTTGCTCGGGGCAGGCTCTGGGAGGGTGACTGTTAGGCAGAGATCTGAGCTGTGTTGACATGTGTACGTTACAGCTTCATCTTTAACCTCTGTCCTCATGGAGCCAGCTGGGAGATGAGGCTGGAATTAACCTTTCCCCACTGCAGGACGCCCACAGCTCTCTGCTTACTGGAAAGTTTTCTTTTCCCCCTTTTTTAATTATAGTGATTCCGTGCAGCTGTCGGCATCTTCCTGCTCCTCCTGTTAACACGAGATTTGTAAGGAGGGTCTCTCTTCAGGAAGGCAGCTGGTTTTTCTCATTCCTTCACTTAATTAGGTTGTAAGCTTCTTCTACAATCAGGAATCACACTGGGCTGCATGTTGAGGACTCATCTGAGCTGGAGTTCCGCAAGGAAAAGTGGTGTTTATGTCCTGCACACAGTCAGGGTTTGCACGGTGCACTCAGCTAACATTTGCTGGATTTGGTAGCAGTTTGTTACATACAGAGATGCATTTTTGGCAGTTTTTCTGCATTCCCAGAGGAGGCTGCAACCTCGGCTTTGGCATTTACCAAACTTGGAGGGAGTACCCAAAACAAGAGCTGGATCTGTCCACCCCCCGAGACATGATCAACAGCTGAGCATGAACCAGGAGCAGTGGGCAGTAAGAACAGACAAATAAAGCTCTGAGGTGAAACTCCTTCTCCACTTTAAAACTCTTCTTTATTGTCTTCTGCATTAGAGATTGAAGCTGCAGCTCTTCAGAGCTCAGGGCTCCGTTTGTATGAGAGCAGCAACAGGGAAAGCAACTCCTTCAAGGCTGTATCCACTTTCGCAGCTAATTGGAAAATACAAGCACAGGGCTGCTGCAGAGGCGATGTCTGGACTGTATTTTAAATTCAAAAGGTACCCTGAGCTCATGAAAAATTCACCTGGTGTTGCTTATTGGGGCAAACAGAGGCAGAACCTGATCCACACCACCGGATAGTCACAGGTCAGGAGCTTCAGATCATGTATCCTGAGAGCTGGGAAAGGGAGAAATGAGGGAGCAAGCCCATGTTTTCAGCAAATTTTACTGTGCTTTGTTAGTGTTTGTTGTTGATCCTCAGCCGCTGGGACTGCTGTATGAGATTCCTGGGTTTTGTCTGTAAAGAACTGAGAACTTCTAGGAAAAAAACATTGAAGGGAATGTAACATTAGGTTCTAAATCCCACTGAAGTCAAAGTTTTCCTTATTTTATATGCTGACTATTCTGAGCAGAAAACACCGGTGAATTTTCAACATTCGGTTGTTGCAGAAATATCAGGCCTTTTCCCTGATGTAGCTTAACTCTGGAAAAGGAGCTGCACTGAGCAGCTCTTCTCCACAAAGACCCAGGAAGGAAGGCGAGAGGTCTCTGTAGCCACCCCTGCACCTCTCAGCTCACCAGCGCTCCATCTCCGTCGGTGGAAAAGGCTTTGCTGGGAAGGGAAGCCCCATTTCCTTAGGGAACAATCTCAAAGGATGATTAGATAATGCCTGCTGACGGGCGGGCAAGCTCGGGGTCGTGGCTTGTGGAGGTCCTCAGTTTGGACCCAGACTGCAAACACCCTGACGGCAGAGAGTCGCTCCAGTGACGGCATTCCCTGGGGAGCAACGTGGAATGCCGAGCTCAGGACCTCTGCCATGGTCTACCAGAGGCAAAGGCTTGGAATTGTGGGGCTTGAAGACCGTCCCTGCAAAGGCAATTGATGGGGATTTTTCCTTGCAGGCTGTTTTGCAGAAATGTGCTCCCACACTCTGCAGGGCCCTCTGGGTCAGGGAACTGTGGGGTCACGGAATGATTTGGGTTACAAGGGACCTTTAGAGGTCACTTAGTCCAAGCTCTTGCAATGAGAAGGGACTTCTCAAGTGGAAGAAGGATCTTCCACTACATCAGGTTGTTCAGAGCCCTGTTTGACCTGTCAGGGGTGCAGAAGGACAGGAGCTGGATAATCAGGGACTTCCTTGGATGGGTGTCAGGGCCACCTCTGGGACAGCTTCTGCCTCTACTTTGCTCACCAGAAGTTCAAGGCCTCCATCCTCTCCAGGTCCACAGATGAACTTCCCAAACTGCCAAAATCAAGGAAGAAATGTCTTCTAGAGGGGAGCTGTGGAAATGATTCACACCACTTAACAGATGACAGGAAGGTCTCTGCCACTGTGCAATGGAGATAATGTGCCATGGAGCCAGGGCAGGACAGATCCAGAGGTTTCCATCTGTGCATCTTCTGGCACCTTTATCAGGGCTGACACAAGTGTGAATATCCCCAGGGGATGGTTTGGAAGCTGGCACCATCCCTTTAACACTTGCTCAAGAGGATATAACTGCAAACTCCTCCAGATCTCCCTTTTCAATGCAATCAGTTTTCAAAAGCTCTCCTCCTCATCACCCAGCCTGACGGGGTTAAACACCTCAGAGGAGGCTGGAATGTTTTTAATCCCACTGATTTATTAAAATTGTCTAAAGATAGCCAGCTGCAACAGATAAAATTGCTGCCCTCTGCACTTCAGAAAGGTCCTCCCTGAGCCAGCTCTGCACGGAAAACATTGGCAGTGGCTGAGTGACCTCTGGAACATGGTGCTACCTGTGCTGGCCAAATCCATCGCTGGCCAGCTTTCCAGCTGGGCTGCCTTCTGCCAGCTCTGGCATCTTCCCTGGGCAGAGGATTCATGGGCAGAGGTGTTGTGGTGGCAGTGGAGAGGGGCACCAAGCTGCTCCCAAAAAGATTTCAAGTTATAGCAGCAGAGTAGAAACAAACAAAAAAACTCCTGGCAAAGTGAGACAGAGGGCTTTTTATTTATCCCTGAAGGGGAAATGTTGGGAATTTGTGCATCTGTGTGTGCACACACACACACACTCTCCTTTAGGATCCCTACCTGACGATCTGGAAGACAAAAAGGGTGTTCACAAATGTTTTACTGCCCTTCAAATCCCTGCTACGATAAGATCTTAGTGGTGCTTTGCTCTTCCCCTCCCAGCTGCACTCCCCGGACCACCAAAAGAGCTCTGGTTGATGCAGTGCTGCAAAACCTCACCCTTCAAGATCAGTGCTTGAGGCTGGGAAAAGAGGCAAAAGAGGCATCCAGATTCCTACCCTGCACCTCTCCTGCCGGTAATAAATGGTTGCACAAGGCAGAGTTCAGAGATCTCTGCACTCCAGGCCAAACCAGGGCTCTGCAGGACGTGACAGCTTTGATTTGTGCCTGTCCAGAGCCCACCAGAGACAAAAGACAGTGTCAGAAGTAATGGAATGAGCGTGGCAGGCAGACCCAGCAGCGCTCTTATCAGCTGGGGGAGGCAGAGCAGATCCCAGGAGCAGAGCAGACCAGGTACCAGGAACCAGATCGTAAGGTTGCATTCCTCACATACGTGGGATTTCCTGCGGTCCCCCCTCAGTTTTTCTTTGCAAATTGAAAATCAAAAATCTGCAAGGGGAAAAAGAAAAAGTCTTAGTGAATAAAAGGTAATTAATTTTCTGCACTGTATTAATCTATAAAGTAGTACAGCATGAAGAAATCCTTAGCCCAGCTTAGAGGGGAGTGTATTGTTTAAACCCCAGGAGAAGAAATGTTTAATTTAATTTCACAGGTAGCTGTTTTGCAAAGTCTCCGAGGGAGGAAACTGCCAATACCACCACTCCGAGAACTTGACACGATATAATTTATGTTGCCTTTGTGCCGAGAGACCTCAGAATGTTGCACACACATGTGGGCACCCACACACGCCCACAGAGAAACCCTCCCATGAACTTCCAATGCAACAACACAAAAGGAAGCAGGGGAAAAATGGAAAAGAGCGGTGGAGTCGGCCAAAGCCTCAACACAAGCCTGTGGTGAGCCAAGAGAGGGATTTCTGGTACCCCATGGCCCTGTCCTGGCTTTTCCCTTGGGATCACATTGCTCTGCAAGGATTAGGACACAAACAATGTCTATGGGAATGATGTTTTATAGAATCACAGAATATCCCGAGTGGGAAGGGACCCCTAAGCACCATCGGTCCAGCTCCTGGCCCTGCACAGACACCCCAACAATCCCACCCTGTGCATCCCTGGGAGTGTTGTCCAAACGCTCCTGGAGCTCTGGCAGCCTTGGGGCTGTGCCCATTCCCTGGGGAGCCTGTTCAGTGCCCCACCACCCTCTGGGGGAAGGACTTATTCCTAATATCCAGCCTAAACCTCCCCCCAACACAGCTTTATGCCATTTTTTGCCACTTCTGTTGGCCTGTCAACATGGCACAACCATGCCAAGGCTGCACAGCCTCTGCCCAGTGCTGATGCTGCCAGAAGTCACTGCTCTGCAGGGCAAGAGAGGGCACATCCACACACCATTCGCTCTCATTTCACTTTCCCATCCACTCCAAACCTGAGGGAGTTTGCTGTGAACAGTGAGAGGTTTCAGTTTGCATGGACAGAAAGGACTGACAATGTCACAGGCAGCCTAAAACTTTAATCCAAGCCCCAAGGGCTGTGATGGTTCAGGGCTTTCTGGCAGCAGTTTGATTTCATTAACTCCTCTGGGGTTTGATCTACCCTTATCTTAAAATGGGAAGAGTCTTTTTCCCATGTTTTTCCCACCAGCCAGTGATCAGACCTGCCAAAAGTCAGGAGATGTGGCGCTTAGGGGTGTGGTTTAGTGCTGACTTGGCAGTGTTGTGTTAATGGTTGGACTCAGGGATCTTGGGGGTCTTTTCCAACCAAAATGATTCTACATTTCTGTGATCTCTCACGCACGGAGTGATGCCTTGCACAGCTGATTCCCTCCTTCTCTCCTGCTGTAACTCCTCATCTTTCCCTCCAAAATCCCCACCAGCCAGACCCAGCCGGGCTGAGCTGTGACTCCCAGCCTGTTTGCACGTGGACATCACAGAATCATGGAACCGTTTGGGTTGGAAAGAACCTAAAGATCATCCAGTTCCAACCCTCCCTGCCATGGGCAGGGACACCTCCCACTAGCCCAGGTTGTTCCAAACCCTGTCCAACCTGGCCTTGGGCACTTCCAGGGATGGGGCAGCCAGAGCTTCTCTGGGCAACCTGTGCCAGGGGCTCCCCACCCTCTGAGTGAAGAATCTTTTCCTAGCATCTAAATCTCTCCTCTTCAGTTTAAAAATGTTCTCCCTCATGCTATCTGCTCTGTAAAAATCCCTCTCCACCTCTTTTATAAATTCCTTTCACGTACTGGAAGCCCACAATAAAGTCTCCCTCGACCCTTTTCTTCTCTAGGCTGAACTACCCAAACTTCCTCATTCTGTCTCCACAGCAGAGGTGCACCAGCCCTGGAATCATCCTGGTGACCTCCTCTGGGCCCGCTCTGACCGGTTCCACATCTGACAGAGAAGGGGTGAGACTAAAGCACCCCATCAACTGATATGCCAGGCTCGGGAAAAGGCACAGGAAAGCCTCAGGAAAAGACCCATTTCTGAGGCAAAAGCTGATCCTGCAGCCCGGGGTCCGCAGAGCAGACACTGCCCTCCCATTACAGCCCCATGATGTGACTTTCATGAAGTTTTCACAGGAGTTTCTTGCCAAGATCCGTGCTCTGATCCTGCCGGCCAAGTTATATCAGGGTGGGACAGCACAGCCTGCATCAGTCCCTCTGCTGGAGAGGGGACTGGAGGGACTGGGGGTTATGTCTCAGGGGCATCCACTTAGCTCCTCTAATCCCTTTTCATTCCACAGCTGTCCCATGGCACTTTGCCACCCGCGAGCTTGTTGAGTGTGAAAGTCTCTTGCTTCACAGCTAGCTTTGCAAAATCCACGCTGCTCCTGCTCCAAGATAAACAGAGAAACCCAAGCAGCCTGTGAGAGCAGTCTCCTGACGGGAGAGACCTGAGAGGGCAGATTAGGAAATAAAAGGAGAAAGAAATGTGTAAGTCCTGGCCAAATTATGACTAAGGCGAAGATAGGATAACGGCTTTGGGTTCTTTGAAGAGCGTAAACACCGCGATGGGAGAGCAGACACGACGAGATGGAGGAGGCTGGGCAGAGAAAAACATTTGCTGTGGGTTAGGAGATGATTTGAGGCCACAAAGGAGGCTCAGAGTGGGGAGAAAGAGCCCTGTGGCTGTTGTCCATCCAACACGGCCAAGCCCAGGCATGGGGAACATGCCTGGATGGCGTGGCAGTGGCAGGCTGACCTGGAATCAGACGGGAGAAGGCAGAGAAAGGAGGGAGTTGTTCCTGTGGTTTCTGGGAGCAGGGCTGGGTTTGCTTATTACACCCAGGGAACTCCGTGTCCGGGGCTGCATCAAACCTGTCAGCAGGGCCAGGGAGGGGATAAACCCACTCTGCTCTGCTCAGGTGAGACCTGACCTGCAGAGCTGCCTCCGGCTCTGGGGTCCCCAACATCAGAAGGACGTGGACATCCTGGAGTGAGTCCAGAGGAGGCCATGGGCTGCTCCAAGGGCTGGAGCACCTCTGCTCTGGGGCCAGGCTGCAAGAGCTGGAGGTTTTCAGATGAAGAGAAGGCTCCAGGGAAATCTTAGAGCCCCTTCCAGTGCTTAAAGGGGCCCTGTAAGAGCGAGGGGAACAGACCTTCTAGCAGGGCCTGTAGTGATAGGACAAGGAGTGATGTTTTTAAATTTAAAGAGGTTCCACTTGGATAAAAGAAGGAAATGTTTTACAATGAGAATGGTAAAACACTGGCACAGGTTGCCCAGAGAGGTGGTGGATGCCCCGTAACTGGAAACATTCACGGACAGATTGGACAGGGCTTGGACCAACCCGGCCTAGTGGGAGATGTTCCTGCCCATTGCAGGGGGTGGGAATAGAGGGATTTTGAAGGTCCCTTCAAACCCAAACTGCTCCATAATTCTCTGATTTAGCTAAGCACAGCTTGCAGCTTTCCTGCCACAACTGGGGCACGAACTGTGTCTTTCTTGCCACATCTGGGATGCAGACTGTGCCACAGGGCTGAGAGATGAACAAGGGGTATAAAACCCCTTCTGCAAGTGAAGTACATCTACCTTTAAAAGAACCTGGCCCCAGATGCCTGCGATCCCTGAATGCCCAGGGTGTAACCCGCGCAGCCAGCCCTGGCAGAGCACCAGTCCCTGCAAAACACTGATTATGTTACAAAATAATCCCCGAACTTTAATCAGTTCTTAATTAAGAGGTGCCTCAGAACGAAAAGAGCACATAGCATTTAAATCCCTTGGTGCATTGCACCAAGAAATCATCCTCCTGTCTGCAATCCCTGGAAGCCACAGCTTTCCAAGGGGGCAGATGAGCGAGTTTTACTCAAGCAGTTCTGAGGCCAACGTGACAGCACATTTAAATAACATTTAAATAGGGCTGCTGAGAGATCTAGGTTTTTTGCTTTTCAGCCGACCGAATCAAATAAAGTGAACTTGACACAGAAAAAAACGAAGCCTTCCAGGATTTCCAAGCTCTGTAGAAAATCACCAGGAGCATTTTGTGAAACCTGGCTTCAGAGCCAAATCTGCAGCCTAAGCTCAGGCATCTGGGAGCAGTTGCACTGGTAGGATATTGCAGTGAAAATTGTTTCAGCGAGAAAGTCGATGTAATACCAGAGGAAATAGAAGAATTGGTGTTGCTAAGCCTTTCAATTTGATCACATGTGTGTTTTGGATGTAAAGCCCCAGCTGCTGCAGTAATGGTGTGTCTCGGAGTTCCTAGAATTACACTGCAGTTGTAGCACACTTGACTGCAGAGAAAAATGGCAAAATAGGACAACTTCCCCATCAGAAGGCAAATAAATGTCTTGGGCAGGGTCTCAGCAGGGTCTTTAAAACAGGCAGTGACAAAACTTGAACAGGGGGAAGAGGAGATGCTGCCCCTGAGCAGCACGTGGGGATCAACACCCAGATCCCATAGGGTCATCTCAAACCTTGGACAGAAGTTTTGCCACCAGCCATCAGTCTGGGAATAAATATTTGCTTTCCACTTGCCAGCTTCTTCAGTCTTGGAGGAAAAATTATCCGTGGTGGAAGGAAGGAGGATGGAGAACTCCGAGGTGTTTTGGAAGTGGGATCTTCCCTGTGCAAAGTCCACCTTCACCTGAGGGCTCTGCCCTGCGGGAGCACAGAGCGGAGCTGTCAGTGCTCTTTCACAAGGGCTTGTAGAGAGAGCTGGAGGCAAAACTTATTGAAACAGAAGATTTTGGGAGACCACAGTGGGACAAAGTGTGCAGAACAAGGCACCTGAGCAAGTGTCATCCCAGATTAGCCTGGGGCAGGTACAGAAAAGAAGCAACATTTTATTCTCATTTCTCACCATCAGATTGCAGGGAATCTCCCTCTGTGCTGTGAGAGAGCAAGAGCTGGGAGCACTTCTGCTGCCAGACAGGTCCTGGCAGAGCCACATCCCCTCTCAGATGCTGACAGGGCTGTGAATTAGGGGCTGTGTGTTGATGTGAGGCAAAGACAGCCTGGGATGGACTTTTTTTTTTTCCATGCTGCAAAGGTATCAGCAAATTGTTTCTACTCGTTCGGTCTGGGAAAAGAGCTGCAGCTGAGAGCAGAGGGGCTCTCTGCAGCTCGGGGGGACGCAGTGTAATTCGGACAGCGTGGGAAAATCCTCGGAGTTACCCCGGAGAGAGGGGGAGGAGGCGGTTGGGGGGAGGACGTGGCCTTCCTTTACAGGAGGTCTCCGAGGGCAGGTTACACAAACATCTGCCAGAGGGGCCAGAGGAGAGCTGATCCTGCCTCGCGGGGATGTCATGGACTGCGTGACCTTTCCAGGCCCCTTCCCACCCTCTGAGGCTGCGGGCAGGGGGGACTGTGTGGAATAAACCCTTCCCGGCTGCAGGGAAGGATGTGCGTGTACGGCAGTCCTTTCCCGGGTACAGGCAGCACCGTCACGAGTCCTACAGATGGCTGAGACCTGATTTGGGTGAACAAATTTGGAACTCATCAGTGTCTGCAGCTCTGCTCAGCTGCATTTTGTGCTTGCCCATTTCTTTGCTGCACTATCCACAGATTTCGACCTGGAGAGGCTGGGCTGAGACTTTCAAAGACGGAGAACTGAGGCGAGGAGGTTTTAATCTGCAAACGGCCAACTGGAGACCACTGCAGCTTCCCTGTGCCCTCTGCTACCTCCCAAGGATGGGCTGGGAATCACCTCTGGATACCTTTGTCTGAACTGACAGCCAAAGCAGGACCAGGACACAACACAGAGCAGGAAATTGGGAAAAGTTTAGGCGCTGCTACCAAGGCTAAGTGATGACCTGGGTCATGCAGAGTCACAATGCAAACCTGGAAAAGCTGTGGCTGCCCCATCCCAGGAAGCGTCCAAGGCCAGGTTGGATGGGGCTTGGAGCAGCCTGGGATAGTGGAAGGTGTCCCTGCCCACAGCAGGGGTGGCACTGCATGGGCTTTAAGGTCCCTTCCAACCCAAACCATTCTGTGATTCTACCATTACAGCCTTGTGATCAAGCAGATCTTTTTTAGGAGCCCCCCAAACGCTACAAAAGCACTGATCAAAAATTGCCAAGGGTCTTTGGATACCTTTGGGACCTGTAGCAGCCATAGGAGAAACTTCTGCTGACTTCATGAAGTGGAAATATCCTTTTATTGCAGTGCTGGCTGCGAGCAGCAGCATCTCCTCTACATGGGAGCAGCCCCCACACAAACCCCGCACAGGAGTCAGCTGAGGGTGTCCCGTCAGATGGACGATGGATCCGGGCTGTGCGTGTGCCCTCAGAGGGAAGGAACTCAGGGTGGAGCCCAGGGAAACAATCCCGGCTTCGTAGTGGTGATTAAAATGGACGTTAGATTAGAGCACCGGATCAGGTCAGATTAAACAATGAGGTCAGATGACGGAAAGGAGCCATCTGTGCCTGGTGGAGGGCTGGGATTGCTCCGGGGATGGAGTGTGACCCGACATCCCGCAGCCTGTTGCTGTCACCAAGGCCACCACTCCCTTCTGGCTACATCACACAGCTCCTGCAGACCCCTCCTGCAAGGAATGCCGTGGGAAGCAGCATTCTGCCCAAATCTAATCAGCTCCTGATAGGAAAAAACCCCCCACTGTGGAAGGGGAGGTCCTGTCTGCAGTCCCCTTCCCTGTCTCTGCTTCATCTGTCACCTATGGAAGTCAGGGATGTGAGGAATGATGAAATGAAGCTTCCTCAGGCCACTGGGCTGGAAGGGTGGGAATTCCACCGTGGCCAGGGTGTGTGGGAATGGACGGGAGAGGCTTTGGAGGGTCCATCCTCCTGTGTTCACTGCGGGGCTGGGAGGCACAAAGAGTTGCAGAAGCGAGAGGAGCATCTTCTTTTCTTGAAGAAAGTAAGTTCTGCAGTTGCAGCTGCACTTCTCACCTTTGATTTACATAACGAGATGTTCCTTGGAGTCATGAGGTCTTTTCCATCCCCCAGCCCTGAGCTCACAGCCTGGAGAGAGACACTTGGTTTTAGAGGATTTTCGCCTACCTCTCCTGTCCCGTTCCACTATAAAAGGGGAAAACCGGGAAGCATTCTTTTGATAGATTTCTCTGACGAAAAACCAAGCCCGAATCGGGCAATATTATATCTGAGAACCATTTATTGAAATTAAATGAGAGAGACAAACCCAAAGGCAAACAAACAAACAAACAAAAGAAAACCAACTAAGTGTTCTTACAAAAGGGAGGGGGGAGGAAAAAAAAACCAAGAAAAGGGAGCAGAGAGACAGGAGACAGGGGAGAGCGTTAGCACAGAACCCCGGCTGTGTGTTTGGCAGATGGAGCGTGTGTGTCGCGAACTGCGCGGTGCCTTTGTGTGGCTTCTGCGGCAGGGTAGGCGCGATTTTTCAAGTGGCGGCGGCGGCGTGGCTCCGACGAGGCTCCGGCCGCGGGAAGCGGTGGCTGAACGCAGGCGGCAGGCGGCGGCTACA
>VZTA01004733.1:0-40336 GCA_013398855.1 Mohoua ochrocephala
AAAAACCATAGTCTTCTGTATTTCCTCAATAATCGAATAACTCCTGATGTAAAAGTTATATAATGATGTGATGTTTGAAGGTTAATGTTGATCAAGCATTGAATGGTTTGGGGGTTATATGGTTCAAAGTGGCAGCTTCCCAGTTATCAGCAGGTTTGATGAGGCCAACTCCAGACATGGCTCATTCTTCTCTTGGATGTTTTCCTACAGACTAGATCTCTTATGTCCCTGTCTGTAAATATGCTTCTTCATAGGAATCGGAAAAGATCTACTAACCTCCGTTTTCAGTTTTTAAAAGAATGAAGAAACTTCAGCATTTGCACAAATATGTTTTTAAACAAGTTTAAGGTAGACAATAAAGAGTTCAGAGTTTCCAGTTTTGGGTGATGCTGGGTCAGTGTGTTACTGCTGGTCACCGTTTAGAAGTTTGTTTCTGTAATGGGGAACAGAGATTTGTGAAACCTTGCATTTTGAAGGATAAAATGCAAATCTGTACATCAGGTAGAATCAAACTTGAAGAAGCCTGGGGAAAAAAATAGAAAAGGGGGGAAAAAAAGAAAAGAGTATTTAGTAGTTTGAGAAGGGCGAGTATGTTCAGGCTACCTTGTCAGGTATTAGAATGACACTACAGTGTCTTGGCAGCTTCCCCCTTCTTATGAACCAGCTGGATTACAGCAGCAGTCCATCCAAGGAAGTAATTCTTACTACCAGATATCAAGCTTCTCTGCCAGCTCACATTTAGATTTGAAAGCAATTAAGCACAAGGAACTTGATTGCATCCAGCCAGTAATTTTCTTTGGACTCAGAGATAATAACAGAAACAGAACCAGAGATAGTTCTCTGATGCTATACACAATGTAATTTAATGCAATTCTTACAGCCTTCTTCTAATGAATATTAGGTAAATGAGTTTAAAACTATTTTTCCCCTTTTTAATATATATATTTTTTAATCTCAGAGCTGCCGTGGCCCCCAAAAGTGATCCCGTTCTGAGTATAGCGTATGTGTTTTTACTGGAGGTTGTAAACTATAGCTGCAGCATTTATATTTTAATTAAGGCTGTATCAGTGTCTCTGTTATGACCTTGCTTCAACAAATTACTTCAGGCTGAAACTTGATGTAAACGAGCAAAATTAAGTCTTTGCAATGCATGGGAAATAGGCTGTGTATCTCTGTGTGGCAGTATCACACTCTCCCCTTTTTTCTTTCTCATTGCGTTGAGTATTTTTCTTGTAAATCTCAGGAATTAATTTTTAAATTGGCAATAATGTAAAGATGACGAAATACAGAAACCATTGGGAATCCTAGAAATAAACAAATAAACAGTAAACATAAATGCTTAACTGCACCAAGAGGCCACAGCAAAGGCCTCTTGAAAGGCCCTAAGGATCTTAGGGGGGTGGAGGGGAGAGAGATTACAGAAGAAGCTTCCCAATGAAGACAAAAATTCTTGGTCTGTGTTGCTTTGTTGCTCAGGTTGGACCTGCCAGCAAAATGACTTTTTGATCTAGAAGTCGGTGTGGTCCATCTAGCTTTTCTTTCTCCATCCCTTGATAGCAGGATATATGAGTGTATAGCTATTTACAGTGCACTTCTATTACTATAACTGGTTACTTCCATTCAGACTATCTCTTTACCACAAGTAGAACAGATGAATGCTTCCCGCCTTTTCATGAAATGGTTATCCCAAGGGAGAAATGCTTCTTGCCTTTTGCTCCTCCTCCAAAATCCGAGAAAACTGTCCCTTCCAGCTATTCCTGCCTGATAGAATGGTAACGGGAGGGTGCTTCAGAGCACAGAGCCTTTTTCAACAGGCAGTGGTCATCGCTAGATTTCTGGAATCAATCTAAAGGTGCTCTTCAGGTCTCTTCTAACCCAAACCATCCTGTGATTCTATAATAAAGTTAGGTGCCGTGAGTGACTGGCCCTTTGCACCCTTTATGGCAGTTCTTTTGTTTTGTGAAGAGACTACATCTTGCAGGGATTGCCTCAGAAAATTGCTGGAAACATAAGGAAAATAACATCTTTGCTTTTCCTTTTGCGTAGAGTTTGTACTTTTTATGTGTTGCCAGAAAGGAAGGGTAGTTGAAAAAATGGCTGATAATTCTACTTTTTATGCAAAAAAAAATATTGACAGTTATTTCCCCAATCAAGAATGTTTCCTTCTGCTTTTCAAGAATTTTTAAAATACGTTTTAAAAGCAGATTGTATTTCTGATGTAAAATTGTGGAAATAATTAAAGGTTACTATCTGTATTTCTCCTTCCCATTCTGTCAGTGCCCTGGAGGACATAGGGTCAGTAGAAAACTGATGAGGCCAGCAGGAGATTTGAAGCTAATGTGATGTTATGCTCCTAATATCCTCTTCTTAATCGTGTACTTAGGAAAATGAGTTAAGTGCCAGAAAATATGTGCACAAAGGTATATATGTTTTACTTATATTTAACTAAGACCAGTTTCCTTATTTATTTACATAAGCTTAAGAGGAACTCTTTCCAATAAAAAAAAATTGATTGGTTTATCACTTAAGGTGAACAAACAGCAGGAGTTTAATACACAATCAGATAACAGATTAGTTTACAAAGCCATTCTGCAATTAGACATGCTTAGGTTTGAATGTGCCCTCTTCCCCCTCCTCCTCGCACCTCTGGTAGATATGTCCCTACTTGCAGTTGGTTGCAATTCAGTATTGTGGTGTTTTGCTCCAGGAAGAAAAAGCTTCACAGATGAGTTATGTCAGCTATAATGTCGAGCCATTGCTTTGTTAGTTGCATCTTCACGAAGTAAAGCAACTGTTAAAATATTCCCTTCATTTGTAGACCGAGGGGTGCTCCCATCTCTAAATGATATGCATTATTTACAACAGCATTTTTCTGTGCAGTAAAAGAAGAGGTTGAATTCTGGTTTGAAAGGGAAACAACACTTAAAAACCCTAGTAGTACATCATGCATTCTTACTCCTCTGAGGATCTGGCTTGTCAGCAAAGTGTAATGTTTTTGCATATAGTGACTCAAAAAGAAAAAAAGCCAAAAAGAACCCACAACCCAATACCTAATCAAAGGCCAGAAAATGGAAGATTTAATTGAATGGAATTTTGAACAAATTCAAATGATCACTATGCTGCCCATGGGAAATAATACCCAGTTATAACAATTCTTCTCTCATAGCTTCTTATTTGTGTTCTGCTGTCCTTCTTTCATTGCTTCAAATGCACAGCATCAAGCAAACTACCATCTGTGGGAATGTAGTGGGACTGTCAGCAAAACCTGCTGTCTTCCCACTGTTTTATTTCCTAGCTGACAAAACAGTTTGCACAGTTTTATTTAGTTACAATTCAAATAAACCATTGCAGAATAGTTTTCTAGAACTCATTGAGTAGCCAAAAGGAAATGAGGAAAATGAATAAAAATAGGCTTAAGAAAATTAAGATTTTTAAATGTGATTCACAGTTATCAGGGAAGCTGTACTCATGGCTAACATTCTTCTCCTTCCTCTTTGTTAGAGGCCTTCCGTGCAATAATTCTTCTGATGATGTAATAGCTCTTGGATATGAAAACATTCTCTTTACTGAATGAAAGCTGATTAGCCTGAAATGTAGAAGCGTACATAAAGGGGGAAAATGCAAATGCCTCAATGTTAATTTTTGAAAAAGGATTCCAAGAGCATATGAAGATGTGATAAAAGAAAAAAGACCAGCTACGTCTTCCTATTAACCTTGAAGATTTTAGATAAACACGTGTTTCCTGCCAAGTTACAGTACTGTTCTGTTAGTGCTTGATAGAATATTTAGCCTTGTTTTGGGATGCTTGATCATGTGATTCTTACTTTCTACATGGCAACCAATGCAAAAACAATCTGTCAAGGACTGTCATTGAGGATCAATGCTAAATGTTACTCAGCAGGATGCAGACTGTATCTCCGTGGGTGTCCTTCTACTATGCTTTGATTATGTTTGTTGTAAAGAAAAGCCTAGTTGCACTTACAGCATTCATATTTCACACCCTCTGTGGAAGACATGTTACAGCCTCTTAATTTGTTCCCGTTTCAACATGATGTGTTGTTTAAAAACATATACACCACGTTTTCAAAGATTCCTTCAGTGTAATCTGATTATAAAGGGGTTATGTGACAGTTTGTCTCTGCTGCTTCTTGTGTGGCTTAAATCTCTGGAGACAAGCTGACTGAACATCCATACAGTTTGGAGTCTGATGGCAGCTGTGGTTCAAAAATGTTGTTTTGGGCCACATCTAGGGTCATCTGAGGAGGCACTTTGGCATACATCAAGGTAACAGTAGGATTTTATACTACTTACTGCTTCTTGTAACTTCTTTAGATGAGAGTACTATGGCTGGGCATGTGGGGGGTAACATTTAATTAAACTGAGTGGTGGTTTATTAGCTTAGAGCAAGGAGGGAAGGGAAAAGAGGAAGAATTTTTTTATAGTTTACTGAGTGTGAGTGAGGAGTAGTAAGTCTGTAGCTAAATCTTTGCTGAACATTGATGAATAGGGTTATATATTGTGAAAGAGAAAACAGGTAGTACACTGGACAGCAGGCTGATCTTTATTGCTTTCATAAAAGGATATTGCGAGCAAAATTACACATTTCAGAGTACGTGTCTGTGTTTCTGCATGACAAAAACATTCACCCATGACTTCCCTTTGCATCTTAATGTTTGCTGTCCCTAAGACACTTTTGTAACACTGATGCTCTGCTAACAACTTCCAGGTATGAACGGATACATACTAGAAGACCTTACCATGTGGACAGAGCTGACAAGTACTCTCTAGATGACGATCTGGTAAATCTAGAAGTTCTCGATGAGGTACTGTACTGTCTGAGTAGCAGTTTCTGACAATTGTACCTCACCTTCTTGCCTATTTCTGCTTTTTAGGCCTCTCTTAGAAGAATGAAATGAGTTCCTTCTTGCAATCTTTTGTCTCATCAAGGCAAAGGAATTCTCACATGACTGATCTGCTGCCCTCACTTCGTTAATCTATATAGTGGGATAAAAGTAGTAGCAGTGAATACTATTATGTGGAAAAACTTAATTATGAGTGATGCTAGTTTAAATTACTTTTGTGAGTTTCCTAAAATGTGAAGTTTAGTCACAAAGATCTAGATTTAAGTGATTTTTTTTTTCTAAAAGAATTGATTTATATAGGATGATGTATTACCTACAGCTTCTGGATAAAAAGTGGTAAAACTATCAATTTCATATTTCACTATATCACCTATTTGCAGAGTATCTCTAATTTTTTGTGTTGATAATCCTTAAATTACGTGCCAGCAAGAAAAAGGCATCATACTAAATTGTGCTAGTGTCCTGTTTAAACAGTCTTTTACCACTACTTAAAATTTAATCCTTGAAAAATTACTGTCCTTGTTTCATGGCCAAATAAAAAAAATTAAATAGAGATGTGCTATGAAGTGCAGCAATAATGTGTACCACCATTTTCTCTTCAGAAGATTTGCTTCTCAGGCTGATATAAGAAAATATTCTGATTTGCAATTAGGATTTGCCATTTAACTTAGTTTTATGACATTAGCAAGAATTTTGAAAATATTTGATTTTGTGGGTTTGGCATTTAAAAAATAATTAGTAACACTTACAATAAGTATTTCTTAAACTGTGTTCTCAGTATATTTACAATAATCTTCCTAAGTGGGAAAATACTGTGTAACTCTCAAACTTTTTGTAATCTTCTCAGGATACAATTATCCATCAGCTGCAAAAACGTTATGCTGACTTACAGATTTATACTTATGTTGGAGACATTTTAATAGCCTTGAACCCCTTCCAGAGTCTCAGCATTTATTCTCCCCAGGTAAGAGAGATTCCAAGCTGAGGATGGTAGTTGCTTTACATTTTGCATTAACACCACTAGCTAAAATACTTGAGTGATGCTGGAAGTTAGGAGCACAGACTGAACCTCAGCCTTTTCTTTTTCTGGAACAGTGTGGCTGAAAATTTATTTTGTTTTGGTTTGTTTTGTTTGTTAAATTCAGTTTCATTTGATTTCATTCTCTTCTTGGAGGCACAAATTCCACAGGAGGGACAGAGATTACCCCAGGCACAGCTGTGCTTCTTGTCCACCATTTAGGGCTTCCTTCTGAGAAACAGAAGATGCTTATATGAACCTACTTATGCTGAGGTTTTTGCTTGCTGAAGAATTGCTCTGACTGTGGATTATTACAAGTCCTGTGCCATCAGCTCTGGCTTTTAAGAAACAAATGAATCAAGTGCTGTAAACATAAAGGCCAGTTTCATTCCCTACAAATAGGAAGAGAGGTGGAGCTAGAAATAACTTAGTCTCCATGAATGCCTAAATTGGCTTTGGATAGGGGGCCAGATTTCAGATTCACTGTAAGTTTCTTTTGTATAAATTGGTTGTTTCCTTGATTGAAGGCTTGTGTTTGAAATTCTCTTCCTTGTGATAGAGTTCTCTTCATTGTCTTGTGTGGGAAACATCAGAGTGCATTCTAGGTGCTGTAATTTGTATTCTGGAAATTGGGCAGTGCCAAGAATTGCCACTCCTCTTCCAGGTGGTTCAGTGGAAATTCTGTGGTATAATAGGCAACTGCCTTCCGTTGAACAGGCAGATGACAGTCACTGTCCTCTTTTCAGTTCTTAATTATGTAGCTAAGTTGTATATTTTGACTATTGTGTGTATTTCTTTAAATTTAGTTCTCCAAGCTTTACCATGGTATGAAGCGTACATCAAATCCCCCCCACATATTTGCCTCTGCAGATGCTGCCTACCAAAGCATGGTTACATTCAGCAAAGATCAGGTAAGAATCTGTTCGTTTTGGTTAAGGTTTTACGTTAATCATACTGCCACTGTGCTGCAGGGCGGAATAATGTTCTGTTAGGTTGTATTTGGGGAATTTTTTTCTTTAAGCTTTTTTTCCCTATATCAGCAAAACCAGAGTAGAAATCTGGTCAGATTTGGGAGTTCTGAAGAGGACACAGTGATATAAAAGAGAGTGAAAGGTCAAATAAGGTGATGGAGGTACCTGACCAATATAGTTTCCTGGACATCCATGAAGTCCTGGCAGTTGACTCCAGCAGCAAAGTATCGCTGCGCGCTCTGATTCTAGGCCTGTCTTGACTTAGGTATTTCAATAGTTTACACTTGTGTAAAATAGGAGGTTCTCAATGCCATAGCAGATCAACAGAGTTTGAACCACTTTTCTATTGCAAAAAGATGCTAAGTCACAAAAAATAGGAACCATTAATGAATTTTTTAGTAAAATAAATTAAGGATGGGTCTATTATAAATGTAATAAGGACACAAATCCGATTATATAGCAATGATTTTAATGAGAATAAAATACCATGCTGTAGAAGATTTTACTACTTTCTTGAGATTATAACTTCATGCTCTTTCTAATTTGATGTGCTGCGTGTACATGAATATCGAAGGCTGATAATTATTTTTATTTATAAAATCCTCCCGATTTTACCCTACACATCACACAATAATTCATAGAAAATGTTTTCTTAAAGTCACAAAGACAGAATAAAATAATAAAAAGCCTGAAATTGGAAAATGCCAAGAAAAGGAGACAAATAAAAGGGACATTGAAGATGAAGAAAAGAGGAGTTTTACTGATTATGTGAAAGTACACTGGCCCGAGAGATGGTTAATACTTCTTTAATGACTTACATATTCGTTGATGGAGGCATTAAAGAAAGCAAGTACTCATGTAGAGAAGCTTATGTGAGAACTTGTTATCTGAGGAAAAAGATGGGTAATTACATCAACTTGTCAGGCTAACTTTGTGCATCTTTAATATTATACGTTTTGTACATCTTTAGGAAATAATCTTCATTCAGATCTAAATCAGTTTCCTGTTTTCTGTTTGCAAAGTATTACAGGAGCTTGTTTATCTTCATTACCTGGCCAGTGTTATGTTGGTTCTTCACATAAAGGTGCACCAGCTAAGCACTATAGCTTATGTATTGTAAATGTAAATGTATTGATTCTATTTGTTTTATCCATTGAGCTTTCTCTTGTATTTTTTTCCTGTGAAGCTTGAAAATTTACTTCAGTCTAGTATTTCTTCTGAAGTAATAGTCAAGTTCTGAACAATTCTACGAGGACTCATGGGCCTTAACTGTGTAAACTGTTGGGCATGACTTCCCTAGTCACATAAAAGCAATTAAGTTAGGTGGTGTAATTGATGTGTTACCTATTTCCAAGAGCAAAAATAACTGACAGGACACAAATAAATGAGCTGCAAATGTCATATTGCACACTTTATGTAGAGTTGGTTCCTGCACCTGCTGTCAGGCACCACAAGGTACCACCAGATAACTGCTGCATCTTTCAAACCTTTTCACAAGGCTCAGTTCTGTATGAAGTGCCATTGCAGCAAGTATTTTAGGACCTTGTATCTTTTCCCAGCCAAGAATCTTGTGTATTCAGAGGATCATGCAAATAGTTTTCAGATGTTTGCATAAAAACATGTGAATCTGTGCAACTGCTCAGTGTTAACATTTTAATTATATGGCAGTTGATACTGACAGTACCTTAAGTAGAATAATACATGTACTGATGGTCTGTAGAATGCATGGGAAAAAAGGGCAAATAATAAATGCTGCTAGAATTCAAACTTTCTGGGATCTGCATTTTTCTGTGTTCAGGTGAGAACTGCCTTTCAACTTCCATTTTGCCCATGAAGCATAACAGCAGAGAGAAGGAAAGTGATTTAGACCATTCTAGCTAGTCCCTTGAGTCTGGAAGCCTTTTGAAGAGCCTGTAAAATACCATGAGTTAAGGACTGCTGATGCAGGAATAAAGTGGATGTGTCCTCCCAGAATCGTCCAGTGAACAGATGCACATTTTTCTGAAATGTTTAGGTGCTAGTTTGCTGTTCTAGCTTGAATATCAGCATCACCTACGGAATGGCCTCTCTACAAAGAACCTATTATTTAAGATTACTTTTCAGAGCAAACTTTTTGTCAGTGTGTTAAAAAGAGCTGTACCCTGTGATTCATGTTAATTCATATGAAGTCAATGCAGTGAGCTCAGACATGATCACTTGTTTATGTGTTCTAGCCCTTCGAAATTCAGTCACCGTTTCACACATGCTCCTTGTGATCAGGCATTGCAAGATGCATTTTAGTAATCTAGGGAATAAATTATTACACTGAGCCTTTGCTGATCTCTCCTTTCAGAAGGGAGTTGACCCTTAAAGTATTCTGTAGTTTTGGTACTAAACATGAAATAACAGGTAGGAGTGGTAATAGCAGAAATCAACCATGTGGTGAACTATGCACTTAAATTTTTTTTGTGTTTGTGTGTTTAGTGCATTATCATCAGTGGGGAAAGTGGTGCTGGAAAGACAGAAAGCGCCCATCTGATCGTCCAGCATTTGACCTTCTTGGGAAAGGTATTTCCTAGGCAATTATGTAAAATTATGAAGAAATCCTCCCAACCCTACCCCAATGTTCACTTTATTTAATCTTTAATACTTACAGCTGTTCATGTGAATTGTCACACTTGATTTAGGGACATAGTAATCATGCATGTGAGAGTATTGAATTAAGATGCGAGAGTATGATTTGCACCAAGCCAATCAATAGTTTTTTAAAGAGAAAGTGCCAGATTCTGAGTAGTCAGTACCTGCAGTATGTACAGTGTTTATCACATTGTTATTGAAACATATAACATTATTTATACAATAAAGAATGAGAAATATTGCTGTGGCTCTAATCTTAAAAGCTCTTACACATAACATTTAAATATTATGAGTAATGCTATTAGCACAAAATAATGGGAAAATTAACCGTGTCAGGTTAACCCAAAGTAGACATCTTTAGTCTACTATGGTTTTGGTACTCTTAACTAGTTATAAAACAAGTCAGAGGTAGAACAATTGCAGAGAAAGAAGAATCTGTATTTTTCTACCTGTGGGAGATTTTCTTAGCAGTTTGTTGGACCTCTTGTTGTATAAATAGAAAAGTTAGCACAGTACCTAATTCCATACAAGCATGAGAAAGGGATTCTTTGCTTCTGAAGCAAGAACTGGATTGTGGGTAAGCATTATATCCTTTTAATTATCCTTCCGATTTGTATCTCTTCTGTCAAGGCAAATAACCGTGCTTTGCGTGAGAAAATTCTTCAGGTGAATCCTCTGGTTGAAGCATTTGGAAATGCCTGCACTGCCATCAATGACAACTCAAGTCGCTTTGGAAAATATCTGGAAATGATGTTTACACCTACAGGAGCTGTAATGGGGGCAAAGATTTCTGAATATCTACTTGAAAAATCAAGGGTCATAAAACAGGCTGTGTAGGTATATTAATTGTCTGTCCTATGGCATTTATATAGTGTTTGAATTAATTATCAAAAATTCTGTGGTTTAGGTACTTTTCTGTCTTCAGCTAAAAAAAAAATCCTTTGTACAGTGCTATGACAACAAGAATAGTCAGGTTCTTCTGGAGTAGAAGCCAGAGGCACTTCATTCTTTGGAGAAATGTTGTGTTCACTGGGTTTTCTGTGTTTCACAGCTGCTGATCCTACACTATTAAAACAAGTGGGAGATTTGATACCTTGCTTCAGTGAGCTCATTATAAGAACTACTTTTACGTTCATCGTACAAGATGCCACAAGAATAAACACAGGTGCTTTAAAAGGATACTTTTTTTTTTCCAGGGGAGAAAAAAATTTCCATATATTTTATTATATTTATGCTGGCCTTTATCATCAGAAGAAACTTTCTGAATATAGACTTCCTGATAAAAAACCTCCTAGGTAACTATCGCTCACTTGTTTTAACTGCTCATTGTAATTAGCTATTGATCAGCACTTGCTTTCAGTATGATGCCTTAAAATCTCTCTTAATCCTTCTCCATCCCTTAAGGATCTTTTTTAATCCTCCCAAGGTGAGAAGAAGATGGACACCAAGGCATTATATTATTTGTATTTGTTTGAGAAGGTGATCTATTAAAAGAGGAGGAGGAAGAACCAAGCTCATTACATAGATATTTTGTCATACTTCCAAATGGAGACAACCCACCTAATGATTTCTTACCGTAATGCTTCAGGTTCAGGAAGAACCGAGAATATGCTTTGGAGGATTTTAATTGGTGTTTGTACTTTGGGTTCATCTGATCTGTGCTAAGTGAGGGGATGTGTGTGAAATGTTGGTGACATTAATAGACATTAACAAAGAATAAGCAGATGTTAATGCAACAGAAACAAAAACTTCTTATGAATTAGCATCAAACTATATAATAGGAAGTTATTGAGATAAATGTTCTTTCCAGTTACTGAGGTATTTGCATTTAAGTCACTGGAGCTTGTATTGACACATGTGGTAGTGTGATGCTTTCTTTCTCCCACTCTATTTAGATATATTGATAATGAAACTGGAAGAGTAATGCATGATATCGTTACTAAAGATTCCTATGGAAGACAATTTGAAGCGATTCAGCATTGTTTTAGAATTATAGGATTTACTGATGAGGTAAGAGATTCAGTTGCTAAACCATTATTGACCTTCTTCATGAAAACCACCTCCAGTGCTACCCTTTGGTTTTGTGGATGTACAAAATCTCTGTTATGACAGAAGTGAATGGTGAAAGCGTAACCACGCACTCAGAAGGCAAGACCAGCCTGAGGTCCCAGTTAGTACTCAGGCAATGCCGTTGCACTATTTCTTGTGTAAATAGAATCTTACTTTAACTTGTAGAACTTGGTCTCAGAGAAAGCTACAAGCTTTAATAGCCATTCCAGTGCCCATGTTTTTCTTTCATAGCCTAAATATGATGTGTGTATCTAACTGAATTCCTTAAAAGTGCTTCTTGTCATCTTTTACAGGAAGTGTACTCAGTGTACAGAATACTGACTGGAATCCTCAATACCGGAAATATTGAGTTTGCTGCTATTTCTTCACAACACCAGATAGATAAAAGTGAGGTTCCTAACCCAGAAGCCTTAGATAATGGTATATACTTTTTAACATTGTCAGTTCTGTAAATGTAATTTGACTCTGTTTGCGGTAGTCTCTAGCTCATGGTAGCAGTTGGTCGATGCTGGTGATTTCCACCGCATAATCACAGTTGTGTGTCTTTTTCCACTGTCTTTTAGCTGCTGCATTACTGAGCATTGGGTCAGAAGAACTTCAAGAGGCCCTAACCTCCCACTGCGTCGTGACACGGGGGGAGACTATTATCCGAACAAACACCGTGGACAAAGCAGCGGACGTGCGAGATGCCATGTCTAAAGCCCTTTATGGCCGGCTCTTCAGCTGGATTGTAAATCGTATTAATACGCTGCTTCAGCCAGATAAAAATATATGGCAAGTTACACATCACTGAATCATGTGTACTTACTGTGCATATGTCTGATGGGTTCATCCATTTGTATATTTTTGATTTTGGAGAAAGAGTGCTGTGTTTATTTTGGCTAAGGCTTCAAAATGGCTTTCATGCTGTGATACTGAATCCTGTTTCCAGAACATTAACCCCATCATTTTCAAAGAGCTGAATAGAATTTAGCTACTGAAGTCAATGGAAATTGGGTGGTTGAAGTGCTATACAATTTTTTTAAAAGATGCTTCCTATGTAGTGAACATGAAGTCATACAAAAGGCTGATAAATAATTGAAGTACACTGAAAAACTTCAGTATGTATTCACAGTCCTTACAGTCCCCCTGATTTTGTAAGCAAGTAATAAATGCAGATTTCAGGTTATTATTATTATTGTGCTGCTACTTGAGATGTGATTTTTTTTTATTTTTTATAATTACAGAAACATTATATTGTGCATCCTTATGATTTCATTGCCAGGCACTGATCTGGCTGGTTTGATCTTTTGAAGAAGCTGTAGAGATTTTAGAAACAAGAGAACCTCTCAGGTGCTGTGAAAATGCCTCTGATCTGGGATCTCTACTTGCTACTTCACTGTGTCATGTAGACATATTCTCATCCATTTCATACAGTTCTGGTGGTGACTGTGGTATAAGTGTACTTGAGTTAGCACATGGACTTTTAACAGTCCAGCTTGTAGCAGCAGCAGACTTGGTAATTACCCTTCTGAATGAGTATAGCAAAAACATACCATTAAACCTTGACACCTTTTGTCTGCCTGAAGGAGCAGACAGTAGATTTTATTTGGGATCTGCCTACTGAAACCCCTTGTTTCAATATGGCTGCTAAGTGTCTGTCACTTTGTACCTATGATTTTCCTGCCTTCTGCATGGAAATTTCTAAGAAGCAAGTGGAAAACAAAAGTCTTAACAATGCTGAACAAATGCACAAGTTGTCTTAGGTTCAAACATGCTTTTCCTCCTTTATTTTTGCAGCAGAGTGAATCAGTTATGCAGTCTTAGTTACCATGTTTATTTTTATTTTAACTTGGTGTTGCCCATAATGAATTTTGTTTGTATTTTCACATGCAGTAATGCTGAAAGTGGGATGAATGTTGGGATACTAGACATATTTGGATTTGAGAACTTCGCAAGAAATTCTTTTGAACAGCTGTGCATAAATATTGCTAATGAACAGATCCAGTTTTATTTCAATCAACATATCTTTGCACTGGAGCAGGTAAATTCAACTTTGTTGAATCAACCATCCTACACCATGATCATATTCAGGAGTGCTTTGTAAAATGGGTATGTGATTTAAATCTGAGATAATGACATCTTTCTGTTGAAGTTTTGTAAATAATGTTGTCGAGGCCTATAGGGCATTGCTGTGCATCGCAAATGCCCTAATGATGATGTTGCTTTTACTGGTTCAATATTAAAACTGTGCTGGTGACTTTTGTAGATGGAATATCAGAATGAAGGAATTGATGCTACTACAGTGGAGTATGAGGACAACCGTCCACTTCTAGATATGTTCCTTCAGAAACCCATGGGTCTCTTGTCTCTGCTAGATGAAGAAAGTCGATTTCCTCAGGCGACAGACCTAACTTTAGTTGGTATGTGCAAGCAAAACTCTGGGAAAGGTCTGGGAAATGACAAATGTATTGTAAGAGGGTGCAATGTCATCTTTATTCAAGTTTTCTTAGCCTAGTTGTCCTGAGGTTGTGTCATTTCATTTGACATTCTAAGTATATTTTTCATTGTGCTTCATCATTTTTCTCTGCTTACATGTTTTCTATCCTTTTCAAATTGGAAAATTTGTCTTAAGTATCAGGTGGCAAGGGCTTATTGTTTTTCCAACGTTACAACGAAGTATCCTGTGTCTTGTCCATGTGTGTGGGGTGCATCAGGCAGTATTTATCCCCATTTACTGAAGGGAAGGCTGAGACATAGTAGAATCTTGTATCTAGGACCACCCTGTGGGTAGCACTAGTGTTGAAAGTAAAATTTAGATCTCCCGGGTTCCTAGGCCCATGTTTATCCAATTAGAAAATACTGCTTCACTCCAGATTATCTTGTCATAAATAGGAAGTGTGTGTTATTTCTGGTGTGCCATCTGGCTGAGTATTTCCCTGTCTTCATGCATATTTTACATACATTGTAACAAATCTTGGTGCCAACCTTAAAATAGGCAGTGCATGCCACGTTTAAAGCTGTTGTCTTGCGTTTATTTACTAGAGCTGCATTTTTCCCTGCGATATGAAACAGAGTTCCATTTCCTTCAGTGGAATGTGCTGCAGAGACTCAAACTGTTAGAGAAAAATAACAGTTTCCAGTTAAATCGCACAACACATGTACAAGATTTTTCACTACCGCTAGGCTGAGCTGAAACTGGAATTCAGGTCACAGATAGAATGAGTATTATGGTTTCATTCCGCTCCTTGTCTTGATTTGAAAGACAGGTGTCTGCCAAGGAAGGCAGGAACCTCCTTTGGAATGGAAAATATGACCTCTTTCTCTCTGAAATATTATTATAACTTTGAAATTAAGGGTTTCAGGCAAAGATATGAGAAAAGGAGTATGTGTTTATTTTTATAATATTAATATACATACACACATATACATACACACATATAAATATGTATAACAAGACAAACAAAGAACAACACCGGCAGCACCAACAAACAGAACAGAAGCCCAGCAGCCGCCTTCTCTCGGCCGCANAGGTGGGCACACTCCGGGGCGGCAAACACAGTGTAACAGGAAACTTCGCAGCCTTAGCAGGAGTCGCAGCAGGTCTGGCAGACACGGAGTGTTGGGTTAGAGTGTAGCGAAAAAGCCTGAGGCGGCTGCAGAAAACAGAGGGGCTGGGCAGCAACCTCCGGGCTTCTCCGTAGCAGCTGCCGCATGCAGCCAGGGAGACGCAACCTCTGGGAAGGGGGAGGGGTCCCGAGGTCCCGGGTTTTCCCCTGAGGCACCCGAGTAGGTGGTGAGGGTCTTTTCCAGTGAGGCAGGGTGTTCCATAAGGTCTCAGTTCGCTGGCTGCTCCTACGAGCAAATCCTCACTCACAGTAGACGCAGTAAAAAGACGGAGCTCCGCAGTGGCAGCAAATTTTTCTCACGGTGGCCGCAGACCGGCTGGGTCTCCCTCCAGTCCCAAGAGCGAGAGAGAGCTAGGAGCTGAGCCCAGCCCTTCACCCCTCAGCTAAAGCCTAGAGGTCTCTTTGCCCTTCCCAAGAGAAAACCCCTCAGGTAGGAGCGTAGCCTGCTGCACCCTACCTTGGCCATTTCTTTTGTCTCTCTTAAGTACCAGCTGTTATCATCTCCTAGGTGAGAGATGGGACAAAATTCCCTGAGAGAAAGTTTAAAAAAAAGAAAAAAAGGAAATATATTAACCTCCAGCACTCCTCCTTTGTGTACTAAAGTTGTCTGCCTCCCTGTGGGTTGTATACATCAGTTAATACTGAATATTGAACTTCTACTTCCAGAGACAGTTTCCCTGGTCCTGTGCTGATCGGCCTTCCTGCTGATCTGTACACAGCACAGCAAGATCCCTCAAGCAGACAGCAAAGTGGGATATTTTGCCCTGTCCAGATGTGCCAGACAGTCATTAATTCCACCACTCTGTCCCAGCCCCCAGAAGTTCCAAACTTAGTTATTTTTGCTTTAAATACAAGCTCAATTAAGTGGTAATAGAAAGAAAAACCTAGCACAAAATATGAATGGATTCTAACTTTAGAAAAACCATTTTGATAATATTTTCTGATGTACACAGCATGACAGAGAATTTTATCAATTGATTCTGGTCTCAGGTCTCTAGTTGCTTGTTCAGGTAAATTAGTATAATAGCAAGTTTCACAATATAAACACTAATTCTTATTAACATGGGTTCCTTTGGATCCTGCTCCCTTCCAGGGGTGTCTCCTTGGCTCAGCAGGCAGGAATTGCTACCTGGGCCCTCAGTGTTGAACAGACAGCACTAATTTCATTACAAAATATTAAAGAGCCTACAAAATACCACAGGGCACAGAAGACATTTTCCTTAGAAAATGGTGTTTCTTTTTCTGTCAGCTCTTTAGGGGTAATCCCAGGAAACAATAAGTCTCCTTAGAAGAGGCTTTATAGAGAAGCTTCTTTTTTTCTGTAGAAGTCCAAAGGTACATGAGAGACAGTTCCAGACTGAACACATTAACATATCCTTAAAACATGATGCACAAAGCTAAATGAATGCAGAAAGGAAGATAGAGAAAATACAAATAATAGGCATTTAAGTGAGTGTGATATATGCACAGTTTTGAATGTACGTAGTTGAAATAAACTCAACCCAAGCCCTGCATATACATAAGTAAATTAATTGGAAAATATGAGAAATCGTCACGTCTTCTCATTGGGTCTTCTTACTTAATATTTTTTCATGCATAAAGGCATCCACAAGCAGAGGTGTTTGAAAGAGAGTCTTACTGGGCTAGTTTAAAATGAACCGTTCCATTCAGATGTGACAGCTTGGTATTTCTGAGCAATCTGATCGTATGTGTTTGTAGCAGTTCTGACTTCTTGAGCAGCAATTTAGCAAACTAATTAGGATGAAGATTATAGTTAATCACTCTGTCACTTAAATTAACGTCTTTTCTCAATGTCTAGATAAATTTGAAGATAACTTACGATGCAAATACTTTTGGAGACCAAAAGGAGTGGAACTGTCATTTGGTATTCAGCACTATGCTGGAAAGGTAAGGTCATGTGATTTTTATTTCGTTCAAATAATAGTGGTATGGTCATTATTTGCTTTTATCCAGAGTTTCTGCTTTATGGATTTTTTCCTCATTTTAATAGAAAAAATGATAAAGTTTATGCAAACATTCACTCGACAATGAAATTTTCACGTGTAGCAGTCCATTTTGGAGCCTGTCCTTAGGGCTCTTACATAAATTGTGTCGACAGTGAGCATCTTTTTCCTGCAAGAAATCTGGCCTCAGAAATGCTAGTACTGCAGTCATTTCAAAGGAGCAGCTCTCTGGAACCAGAGCAGGCTACATGCGTGGTGACACGCATTGCAATTCACATGCATTGGTAACAGCATGTGAATGCCATGGTAGTTCTGTGTGAGAGTGTATGTAAAGTATATGCATAAAAAACAATGTAAACCACTATCTGTAACAGAACTTAAAGTCCTATAGAGTGCATTGGAAAGATTGGGACTTGTTAGTAGAGGTGTTTTCTTGTACTTTGTAACGTCTAACTTCTTTCGTTCTCAGAGGTTCACATTCATGTATTTTCTATGGGGAGTAACAGTCCAGTTTTCACCATCACATGAGCTTTGCTTGCAATTTCAGGCCCAAATATTTGTTCATAGACAAAATCAAAATAGCCGTGTTTCATATAGTTATTGATGAAGTCTCATCTCTGGATCATTATAAGACTCCAAAATTTTAATATATGTTCTAGTAAATTCTGTCAGGCTTTCTGTCTTGTTAAGAATCACTATTAAAATGCACACAGGTTTAGTTAGTTCTTTGTACCCACATGGCAAAATAATAAAAACACTACTGGGCAGTTCTCTATTGCAGGAGAACATTCAGTTTCTGTGTAAATTAATGGACTCCAGGGAAACTGGGCTAGAGAGGAATATTGCTAGTGATAATAAAACAGCTCTAGAAAATTATTGCAATTCAACAAAAGGCAAAATTAACTGATTCTTTTATTAATACAAATATCCAGGCATTAATTTCTAATCAAAACAAAATAATTGAAATAGAGGAATGTTTTGTTTTCCTAATATGATTTTCAGTGCCATGAGAAGCTGTTTTAATGTACCTGCAATGTGTCCGACTTACTCCAGTTCCTCCAGCAGGTCTACTTATAGATCACAGGTTTGATGCAGGCAACCAATAGAAAGTGACCACCCGAGAACCATTTCTTACATCCCACGCAAATAATCAACTTAAGCTTTAATGAAATATCTCTGTTATGTTGCATCATGCGTAGAATAGTTCGACATGGCAGAGCATGGCACAACAGGATTTAAGCCATTTAACCCGGTTTGATATGCAATCGCATTCTATGAACATAGGTACTCTGTATAGCCAATTTACATTCTGAACACACTGCTGTAGTTCACTTTTAAGTCTTTTGCAGATAATTCATTTGCATGTAGACCCTAGTTGGTCTACTTGGTCATCCTAACTGTTCATGTTTTAAAGCACATAGTAGGTTTTGGGTAACCCATTTCGTCAAAATTTCTGATTCTCCTTTCCCACACTAGGTATTATATGATGCCTCTGCATTCCTTGAGAAGAACAGAGACACTCTTCCTGCTGACGTAGTGGTGGTGTTGCGAACCTCAGAGAACAAACTTCTTCAGCAGCTGTTCTCTAGCCCATTAACAAAAACAGGTATTTTCTGCACAGCTTTGCTAACATTGTAACTTCTTCAGCTACCTGTTACTCTCAAACTCTTACTTGATTGTGGACAGGTTTTTTTCAATGATTTTATCATATCTCCTTTCCAGAGTGTTTGTTATACTTTGTTCTCTGATTTCAAGATTTCATTTCCTTTCATGAAATTAAATTCTTCATTTTATGAAAGGAAATGAAATCTTGCGATTTCAATGAGGATCAATTCGGCAAGGTTTGGTCCATTTCCCTGCACTTCATGTCATCCCGTGCCATTTTATTGTTTTCACTTCGCTTCAGAATTTTCTCTTTTTTTTTTAGCATTTCATTTCATCAATTTCTTCTCCTGTCTCTTCGCTTCACTTTGTTCCCTGATTTCAGGATTTCAATAAGTATAATATTGGCAAGTTTCGATCCTTTTCACTACACCTCATTTCATCCCAATCCATTTTGTTGTATTCACTCCATTTCCAAATTTTCTTTTTTTTTTTTCTCAATTGCATTTGATTTTATCATATCTCCTTTCCAGAATGTTTGTTACACTTTATTCTCTGATTTCAAGATTTCATTTCCTTTCATGAATCTTGTGCAGCAAGATTCTTCCCTGACTCCAGAGAAAGGGAGATTATCAGATGTGTAGGGCAAGAGCTCATTCTCGGAGCAGGGTAAAAATAGGGGAGTTTCTAGTTCTTAGTCCTTTGCTAAGATCAGTACTCAGTTGATAGATTCTTATGTACCATGTCTTGCAGTTCATAAATTATGTGATGTAGATCAAGGTGTTTTGCAGGTAATATCCATCTATTTAGAAGCACTGATGTAATACATAGTTTCTTAGAAATTATAAAAGCTAGAACTAATAGGCTAGAACTAATTCCGTTGATTTAAAGCTTGTTGACTTTGACTTACATGAAAGTGCCAGATCTGTAGCTAAATAAAACAGCAAAATGAAGTTTGATTGCTCCATGGATAGATGCCAGAATGCCAGAACCATATGCAAATGATAGTTCTGCAGTATCCATGCAAACAAGCCAGCAGATGAATACTTCTCTCAATACTTTCTACACTCTTAAAGCATCTTTTTTATAATGGGTAAGAAAAATGTGTAATACTAAATCTAAATAAAATGGATTGTACTAGATTGCAAAATTATTGTGAGCTGACATGCAGATGAACTTGTATGGTTGGGTGGAAATACTTGGTAGATGCATTAGATAGTGCTGGGTAGGGTTATTGTACATGGGCTGTAGATGCAATTCTGTGCCTGTGCAGCAGCTCTCTGCCTTGAATTTCTGGACTGTCAGTAACCCAGTCGTAGCATCTGATGATGCATTTAACCTCTCTTGATATTTCTGAGTAGAAAAAGAACATCTGGAGAAAAAATTATATTGGAGCTTTTTTTGCACATGTAAAATTGATATCCTAATATCTGTTTATATACTACGGAGGATAGATTCCTGTTGCAGTGTAATTTTTCATGTAATTGGAAGGCTTTCGACTACCCCCCTTCAAATTACACTTTTAGAGGTCCCTGAGAGGTGAGGATCCAATGAGGAATCTGCTTCTTCATTCAACTATAATGAGTGTAGATGGAGGGGAATATAGTTTATGACGGAGGATTGGTTTGTGCCCAAGTGCGGAATGAATCTTTCTGTCTATTACTGCTCTACATTTGAGTCTGTGTTAAATTGCTGAAAGAGATTCTGATCAAGCAAAGCAAGCAAGAAAGCTCACACATGGTCAAATGTGCCTCCACACCCTCTTTACAAGCTGTTTTATACCTTGGAGCTATTGTCAGAACAAAACCGATTAGGTGCTTTGTCCCAGTTATCAGTCCAAATTATTGTAAATATTACACTTTTTATTCTATCGCTATTTTTAAACCAGAAGGCTGATGCCTTCGTGCAAACATATGTTTTTCTGGCCTTATAGAGATATTTTCAGTAGCAGCAGCACTCAACTTGAGTATTTTGCCTAAGATGCATAGAAGGTTCAGTAAGAGATACTTCTCATTGCAGTTAATGTATAGTTACCATGCTGGTGTATTTTACCTACTTTTTTAGGTCTCTTACATTCCTTCCTTGCTTCCTGTTTACATTGATTGAATGCTTTCTCCCTCCGTTTACCTTTCTGTGAAGAGCACAGAGCAAGTTAAGTGTTGTCTGTATTTGTCAAGTTGGTACAGGACATCCTGATAAAAAAAATTATTGTGCCTATGCATCTGTGCATGGTGTTATAAGAATAGCTTAAAGCCCTTATGTCATTTTTATTTTTGAAAAGCCTTTGTGATTTTGCTCTTTTTTTTTCCGGCTGTCTGATATAATTGGCATTCACATCCTGTATTGGGGCCTCTGTGTTCTAAAATCAGATTGTTGCCAGGTTTAGTTTTGGCAGCTTGCAAGATAAATGAAAGGTTTGGCTGAGAACAGAAGGCATTGCTGGCAATGCTGCTTCGTCTCTGCTCAGTGAAGAAAGATAATGCTATTCTCTTAACTTTCTACAAAGATGCCTTTGTAAACAAAAGAATAGTGAGTGTGGATATGTCCCATTGTACTCAGTCCCTGCCTCTTAGCCTTCTTCCCTCCACTCAACATGTGCTTCATTCCTAAAGCAAACCAGAAAAAAAATACAGATTAAGATTCATAATCTTGGTACAGTTTTCTCCAGCTTTTGGTCAATTACTGACTGATGCAAAAGTTAATAATTTACGTAGGAGCCATATTCCATTTTTCCAGGTAACCCTGACTTGGAATCGGCCCTCTGCCAGTATGTGTGGTGTTTTGTTTGAAGATGAGTGACAGCACATTCTCACATCTGCTTGCAACTATCTCTGGAATGTGCAGCGTAGGTGGGTTTTGCCAAGCAGCGATCTCCCATTCGCGTCGCAGCCACTGGGTGGTGCTATCCCAGAAGCGAGAGGGAATGCGAGACTGGAGTCGTGGGTCTGACAAGGACTGAAAATGTAGTTCTTTAAATACCAAAAAGAACAAAAAGATGCCTTTCCCACCCTGAGATGATCCTCTGTTTGAAGTATATTTATATAACTGTCATATCTTCCACTGTCAAAAACTGAGCAGCATCAAGAAAATAAATACTAAAAAGCTAAATTCTTTTACTAATTTAAGATCATGTTAATCCCTGTAATTTATCAAATACACTTATCCTCTCTTAACAAATGCTTCTATTTCACAGTAGCGGTCTGTGCAGTTTAAAGGGCCAGAAATTAACAGCAGGACATTAAATATACATTTGTAATAGTAATTTATTGTTAGTAGAGTATGCAACTACTCATATGAGATATTGGAACTTAAACACTCTGGAACTAATTTTGTAGTGCAACAGCTTGTTTTGTCATCTTTCAGTGGAAACTTAGTCACGTTTGGCATGTTTTGAAATCTGCACTTTCTAGGGACCTTTGACTTCAGAATTGAATGAATGTATTCTGATTTAATCTAACAGTTCTCCCAATTGCTTCCATATCTGTCACTTTTTTTGTATAGACACGGCTTCTTGTGCTGCCACTACTTTAGTTGAATATGCATGTTCCCATTTAGATAGAATGTATTCCTGGTTGTCTCAGGTTTCAGTTTATCACTGTTGCTGCTAAAGCATCAGAGAGAAAAGGAATCACATGATCTGGAAAATAGAGTCCCCTTGTAAGAATAGAGGATTTTGGTTGGAAAAATAAGGACAGCCTTGGTACATTCACCATGGAGGAGTCAGACCATTTGGCTCACTGTCCTGCTATTCGAGAATTTTTGCAGCGTCACCTGTAAGGGGTAGTACTGTTGGATTGCTTGGGCAAAGCACCCCTGGGGGTTTTTGAGACTGCAGGGTTTTTATCTTCTTAGAAAAGCTGAATCACAACAAGATTTTCTACTCTTGAAACACAGTCTCTGCGGACTTTTGCTCTTGCCATGACTCACAGACCTTTAGAACTTCTATCAGGGTTGCTCTGCTCTGCCTTAGGTCCTTACTTGAGATAGGGGAGAGAGTTGTCTTCTGCAGGGAGGGAAAGGGAAATCCTCCAGCCTTCCCACCAGAAGAGCAGAGATGCTGAGAAACATCCTTATCCTTGCTCTGAGGATCTGTAGGGGCTGTGCTTGGCTACATAGAAGAAATACAAAGCTGAGTACCACTACAGCAACATCATGTCTAATAATTTTAGTAGCATTGGGTATTGCTCACGCATTAGGGTAATGGAGTATCAATATATCATTGCTAATAAGCACTCCTTGTTTGTGGTGCCTCTATATTTAAGCATAATCTTTCAAAGAGAATTGTAATGAAAGTTTTTGCAACTGGGATGAAGGGTTTGGTTTAGTCGTGTTTTAACAAGGTCATTGTTTTTTTGTCCAAAGTAGAATTTTTTTCCGGACACAAGTTATTTATAATTCACCTGTCTAAAGGTCATTTCCCTCCTCAATATTGAGTTTTAGTCTGTGTTCTTTCTGCCTTTGAGTCTCTAACCTTGCTTACAGCCCTCAGATGAAACGTAATTATAAACAGTGTATGTCTGTTTACCAAACCAAGCCAAAACAAACAACTAACGGACCATGTGCTAAGAGAGAATATGAAAAAAATGTTTCAAGCTAGCTTTATGCACACTAAAGAACAAAAGAACTAGGGCCTTTTGCAAAATCACTTTAGAGGACTGCTTTTCACCACTTCTTGGTGACAAGAATACTATCTCCAGCATTAACTTGTCTGTAACTGTGATAGCGTGTGATTCCTCATGACAAGTCAGAAACCGAAGGAAAGAGATTTTCTTGCTTTTCAGTCCCATGGACAGGTACTGCTGGGCATACATGGGGTGTAATCTTGGCAAGTGGAAATCAGAGGTGCTTTGCCATTGTTTTCAGTAGAACCGTGGTTTGAGTTGTCATGTTTGTCACTGTGCACTCCTATTGAGCACAGGCCCTTCCTTTAGCAATAAGTACTGGTAGGTCTCTTGGTTTGGTGTGTTTCATTCACTGAAATATAGCATGTGTTTAGTGTATTTTTGCATTTGAGTTTAGTGTATTTTTTTCCTCTTAATTCCATACATCATAATAGAACCATAGGCTCAAATACATCTTAATTTTACTAATTTATTCCACAATAAAATCTTTTTGTAATGGCACTTTTGTGTCAGTTTTCACCTTTAGGAGATCAGGCACTCTTAAGTCAAATGAATTGGAAACAAAGTCATTGTAATTTCTGTATCTCTGCTTAAAAATGAATCAAAATTATATTTTGTAAGACTTTCAGTAAAGTTAGTGGGAGCTGTGTATTTCACTCAGGATATGGAGGCTTTCATACTTCTAATTGGTCTGTATGTTAAAAACATAAAAATAGTTTTTGCTCTGCTGCCAGTGAGTTGTATGCAAAGAGAGGCTTTAAACCACAGCTGTGCAGTGTAACAGTCATGAACTTTACTGGGTTGCAGATGTGGGACGTTAGTAAACTAAATTAATTGTAGCTTAACTGAGTTTGGGAGGTAGAGTGATGGATTACTTTTTTGAGTTTCTCACTTGAGCATTTTACAGTTCAGTGTTTATTTTTCTTCATATCCTAGGGTTTTGCATCATAGGACAAATGCAGTATGGATACTTATAATACTTGCTAGCAGTAGGATCCAATAAGTGCTCTAAAATAGCCCTAGAAATGGAACTCATCTAGAAACAGAACCATCTATCAGATCAAAGTTAAGGTCTCTGTCTTGCTAAAGCTTTATATAAAGTATAACAGTTATTTACTGTTGAGAATAACTCCCTATAAATGGTGTCAGTGAATCTCTGGAATTGCACATGGCAGTAAGCACAACAGCTGAGAATTGTCAAGTTAGATTTACCACAATTGTGTTTGGTAATGGGTGTTGCCCAAACAGAATTACGCTGGTTTTTTAGTCTGAAACTTCACAGATAGTATTCTACTGAAAATGAATAACGGGGCATAGATTTTTTTTGTCTCCAAGTGCTTGCAAATTGAACTCCAATAAAAGTAGAAGTGGACAAGTTCAAGAATAGATCTTAATTAATTTACTGATTTGATTTATAATAGACCATTCTCTCTAGAACAAATCTTGAGAATAATTTTTCTTTACCTTTTTCTCAGAAGAGAGGAGATACCTTTCCCAGTTTTCATGTTTCTGGCCTAACTTCTCAATCCTATCATGAACATGATTTCACAGTAGTGAATAGTAATTAATCTTAACACTGTATTGTGTACTAATTAAATTCAAAATCTATTGATATTGGGGAAACAAAAGAAACGTCACATAAAAGATGCTACTGTTTTTAATATCAACTAGTAGGCTGTGGGATTTCACTGTGCCCCATATACAGAATTTAAATAGAGAAATATTCCGAGAACATTACGCTGTTGTTTTAATGAGTAGTTTACTTGACAGTTTCTACAGGCACTGTGTCCTGTAAGGTCAAACTGTGTCAAAGATGCTCAATATGTCATGGGAAGCATTCGGTAGCTCTCAAGATCAAATCCTAGAAGAGCAATTATTTTTAAATTTGCTAGTGAGTTTTGAGAGCAGAAAACTTTGTTGAATATTCAGATAATCTTACTAATATGAACATCCATAATGTTTTTTGGTGTGTCCTTTGCAAAGAATGTGCTTATATTTCCCACTCTTTCAAAATAATTGCATTAAGGGATTAATATAGCTAAAGGATGAATGTGGTGGGTGGAAAATAAATCTCTTTGTCTGTGCTAGATCTTGTATATTCATTTCAGAGTATTTTGTGCAGTCTTACTATGATTTTGTACTTCCATCATTTTTCTTTATTCCTTCACCTTACAACAAGCTGTAAAGGCCAGTATTTTACTGAACCAGCATTATCTATTATTATTCGATTTTGTCTTCCTTATTCCAACCTGACTTGTCTCGATGCAGGAGTGGTTAATTGAGCTGCCTGGATAGCAGGTCACAGTGTGTGACAAAGACAGAAAATGTGTTTGTGGGTATTTGTATGAATGGGTATTTATTTCATTAAGAGCGGAGATAAAAAATATAATTAATGTTTTGCTTTACCACAAAAGTAACTGATTTTGTGCCAACTGTGATTATAGCCGGAAGTGCTGGCATCCAGGGGAGCAATGGTTCAGTTGAGAAGCCTTTGAGACTTGATTAAATTAGTTGTCAAAATCATTAATGTCTAGATTTCAAAAATGGAAAGGTCTGGGACTTTTATAAAGTTCTGTGACTTCGTTTCATCTTAAATTAAGGCTTTTAAAAGACAGTTCTTGCCATGAAGTTTCAAAACCTGGTTTTGACACCATTTTTTAGCCTGTCTAGCATTAGGTTCTTGATGACTGGGGAGAGTGGTAGTCATAGTGAGGTCAGAGAATATGTTCCATAATTTTTTTCCATGTGCTTTCAGTTGCATCTTTATACCTGAATTTTTGCCACTGAATTCATTGGGAATCTTCGTTGGCTTTAGTTGGATTTTGACCGGTCTGTGTATGTATGGAGCAGCTTCAGCAGCAGGTCCTGAGTGATGGAATATATACCATAAAATTTTTAAACATTGTCTGGCGAATGAACATACTCTGGAAATACAGGCAAAGGGCTAGAAATCACAGTTCTTGACTTCTCCTGGATTTCCTGTTTATTCACTGTTGTTTTAAAAACTTACTTTGGCCTCAAGTTTAACTGAGCACTATGAAGCTTAATAGATAGAACAGTGAGATAACTACCATGTTCTTTATAATAATACTTTTACTTTTCTGGATAAAATATATATGATTTTGGGGAAAAAATTTCTTGCATAACATGCAAGAGAAAATATATCAATTACATAAAACAATGAGGGAGACTAGAGCTGAGTCAGAATGTAGGGTAACCATATTTCCAACCTGTGTATGGTTTTAGAACTATTCTTCTGCATACCTCTGGAAGAAGAAATAAACTTGTCCAGCCTGAGTAGATGTAAGTAGAATGAGGTTATTTTGACCAATGCTTAAAATCAGTGCAGAGTTCCTCAACAATGAAGTTTCACAGAAAATTCACCTCTGTAGTTTTATTCTAATCTCCATTACAGATGTGGTACAGGTACCAGGGCAATCTGCTGGGGCAGCAGAAAACCTTGTCTTGATGGTGAGGTACTGTCCTGACAGCAGCAGGGTTCTGCCCTGTCTGCTGTTCCACAGAGAATTCAAGGTTTGTTGTACCGAGCTGATTACATACAACAGCATCAAACCATGCACTACAAGAGATGTGGAAGGAAATTGCTAAGGACCATATCTGGAAGAAATGGCCCATGTCTTCTGACAACATCTAAATCATAAAAAGCCAAGCCAATTTGTTCTGTAATGCAGCAGCTGGAAGCCTGACTGGATCAGGCTGTGACAGCCTCTCTTCAGCCAGCCAGTTGGTCAGGTCTCCAGCTAGTCAGGCTACAGACCTGACTAAAGAAAATGGTGAACATCAAGCAGTAGAAAATTGCAGTATTATTTATACAAGAACTTTGCTTTTTCCAAACTTTTAAAATGTATTTCATTTTTGTCTAGATGCAGCTTCAGATAGTTAGCACTCACTGTACTTAGTGTGCCACTCCTGTGTTTTAGTCCTGTGTTTGGATGGAGATGGAAGGCATAGGCCCAACCTATGCCTTCCTGGCTGTGGCCAGATAGCAATCTACTCCCGTCTCTGCCACTCTGTTTTCCAGAACCACGTGATCATCCCTTGGCCTGTGCCCAGGAACCTCTTTATCATGTTGTCAGGCTATACCGTATGTGTTTTGCCTACTGTCTGTAAATTTGCTCGTGTCATAGGACTATGAGAATCACGTAAGGTTTGCTTGTATATCCTATTATCACATACTGTGCCCGTGATACTTCAGGAAAGGTTTGTGTTTCAGTGAACATACTCCCAGTCGAGTAGATGACTACACATTTGATTCAATTTAGCTTGAAAATTGGGCATGTTGCTTAAAGCAGCAATTAGTACTCAAGATTGTGTTAGAAAAATATCTTGGGCACTACCACTAACTAGTTTAATTAGTACCATAATTTCTTCTTCTTTAGTAGGTAAGGATAAAAGTTAAGATCTTTCTTACTGCCATCATACATTCACTTATCTATAGTATGTATAGATACTATGTATGTAGATATGTGCAGAGTACAGTAGGCAGTTCGACCATCATTTCATCTCAGTTGCTGTCAGTGTCTTTGTTCCCTTCCATTCTACAAGAAGCCTACTAACCTACTGTGTTAAAGCAATACCTAAACATAGCAGCAATGATGCTCCCAAGCGAAGTTTTACTTGTTGCTGTAGACATGACACTGTGTGTTTGCCAGTGTGTGCCTTCTAATGTGAGACGTGACCTCTGGAGTGTCTGCAATGTGTGCAATAGAAAGCCTAACAGCACCGAACTTTTACTCAGGTTCTCCAATCCCAGTCTAGCAATGTAAAGCTTTTAAGTATCTGTAAATATAATTGGTGTCTACTTCAGGCTAAAAAGACTAAAGAAATCCTTAATCTAATGGAGAATCAGTATCAGAATTCCTCAGTTCACTATGGCATGGATTTTTCATTTTAAATAATCTGGGCCAAAAACGTGCATATTTTTGCTCCTGAAGCAAATATTCATAATTAGATTATTCCCAGGTGGGCTTCACTATTACTAAGGTTTTATGCTGATCAGATTCTGTTTGGTAATAGGTATCTGATTTTGGAAATACTATTTCTTGGTTTTATTTTGAATAGAAAGTAAAGTAATTCTCTTTTCAGAAGAAGCAGTAGTTGAGGTCTATCTGTATTGATAGTTGTGCTCTACAGACAGTATTTTTAAAAATACATTCTTCTGTAAAATGTGTAGTATATGAGAAAATTGGATTCTTAGCTTTTTTTATTGCACAAGATTAGCTTAAAGGACTTCAATAACTCAAAAGAATAGAGTTTTGATAGTCAGTGACCAGATTCAAATTAGTACCCAATAGAAAAAGTACATGTATTCATTTGTAGTTGATCTAAAAGCTTAGTCTTACAGTAGATGAAAATGCATTATGGAGATAAGCAGTCGACTTCCTTCAGCTAGATAATATGTACTGAAAGGAAAGAGAAGAATCTGTGTATGTCAAAGACATTGTCTGGCCCTGTACCTCTTCTGGAGTGTGAGTGCTTAGCTGTGATTAGAAGTAATGTCAATGAAATATGAATGCATTGTAGCATTTCTGACCATATTATACTGTATCTACATGGTGTTTGAAGTAACCCCTCTTTATCTCAACCAGAAGCATGAAAGTAATTAATAAAATATATGAGGATAAGGAAGGAGCTTGTACTTACCCTCTATATAATAGTAATATCCCCGGCACGACATGTACAGTAAGGTGACATTGTCATTAGGCTTTTTCCCTGTAAGTCATTTGCACTTCACAAACTGAATGTTCTGTCAAAGCTAAATGTATTTCTTACCTGGCATGCTCCTACTTTGGGAGGAATGATCTGTTGCAGACATAACCAAAATAAGGTTATAAATACGGTGCTGATATTGCTAATATTTGCTTGATACTACTTACAGAACCCATCACCTAAGAATAAATGAAGCACAGACAAACCATAGTTAACATCAGAACATCCAGCCAGAGAGTGTATTTTTCCTAATTAGTACATCAAGTCAACAGCTGGACAAATCATTAATTCAGCCAGATCACACAGTGAGTAACTACCAGGGATGCAAATGAGAAGCCAGGAATGCTGACTAGTCCTTTTTGAGATCTGGAGACCACTTCCAAAGTCCAACTTGAAAAGAAGAAGACGCATTTCTTCTTTGTGTGTGATGTAAATACGTAAAAAACTTCTCTTGCTTGGCTTTGCATAACAGAAGAGATGCAGTTCTTTGATAATATGGTCTTTCTCACCTAGCTGAAATGAGGCATCAGTGAAGAATATGTTGGCAGAGATGTGAGATCTTCTAAACAGCTTCAAGTCAAAGGGAGCTTTGCTGAGCATTGACACTGAGCTTAGCCAGTGAGTGCATAGATTTTGTGCTGCTACTTCTTTTTCCCTTGAAAATTCTAAGAGCATTTCACAAACTTTAACGACTGAAACTTCTCAAAGCATTAAAGACATTCTCAACTTTATTGAATGGAGGAAAAAAGGAGAAACATTAGACTGACTGACTCCTTCACTGACACAATGAATCCCAGAAACCTTAGTCTCTGATCCAGACGCATAGGTAGGAACCTTAATTGTTTAGATGAGCAGTCCCATTGAACTGAAGTGCATGTGAGTAAAATTAAACATGGACATGTTTAAAAGATTAATCCTAACTTTAACCATTAACTTCTCTCCCCTCCCTCAAAAAAACCCCCCCAAAAAAACGAAACCCCCAAAACCTAAGACAATTTTGAGAGGGTTTAATATCACTTAATTGGTCCATTTTATGGACTTGGATTTAAAGTAGGTAGCATTTGGTCTACAGGGATGTCATTTGTATTTTCTCTAGAGTTTTGACCATATAATTGGTGTGAAGCTAGACTTCTGAAAGGCACAGTCCAATCTTTCAACTATTAACCAGTTTAACCTTTCAAGGAACCCATGGCAGTTCAAGCTGGTGATGTTATTATCTAAAAACATTTGTTCTTTAAATATTGATGCTTTTCACAAAGTAGAATAACATGTAATTATTTTTGATGTGTTAAGGTATAAGTTACCTTGTAAATCAAAATCAAATGCAGGGATAGGTACCAAATTTTACTGACTGTGAACACCATGCTAACCCTGGGTGAAACATTTCTTATTATGTAGACTAATTTTCAAACCACATTTATTCTGTTCATTAGTTTTAATGGCTTAGACATGTTAAAGATTGGTAGTTATTTTTCCTGAGCATGAACTACATGAGATGAAGTAGTTCAGAAGCTTTTATTGCAGCATCATTTTGTGTTTCAGCTGAAAAAGAAAATCCTAGTAATATTTTTTCCATGGATTCAATCTAATGCTACAAGTAATTACATAGGAATTCACTTGACACATGAAATAAGCACTGGTAAGAATCCATTCCTAGAAGAAAGTAACTACTGAACAAAGTCACGATAGGTAAAGCGTTTCTTTTTTTGAGTGGGACCTGAACACTTTGGGGATTTTTTTGTTTGTGAAGTCATTAAAGATTTTTGATTAATGAAAAGGTTTGTTTCTTTGCTTGGCTTACCAGATGAGAAATGTTTAGTTTTAGTTTTGCATGAGAAACTAAGGGAAACTTCAGGGATATTAGTTATGAACCCTAGAAACCTAATGTCAGCAGTGAGTGTGGTGAACCTTGAGCAACTTATAGAACCATTCTAAATTTTATTTGGTTATTAGAGTTTAAGGTGTTACAAAATGCAACAAAATTTTAGTCATTTTAAACAGTCTGATTCAAAGTCATTTCTCCTCCCAACTCCCCTCTTTTATCACATGTTGTGTTGCCAGTTCTTCAGTGCAAGGCTTTCAAGCTTTAGACTTGCTAATCTGAAACCTAGCCAAAACCAACCTTTCCAGACTATTTTAGCCAAAAAAAGGTCCAAAAGAGTAATTTCTAACATACAAAAATAGCAAAATTGCAACTAGGAGAAAAATTATTTCAATATCTACTTGTTCATTGAAGTCCTCATTTTAACTTTGGAGAGATACATGTATTTACAATATATGCCATGTATGTACATAGATACTCAAGATTTCCCAAACAGTTGTGGTTCTCAGTAACATTGCCAGTATCATAGCCTAAAGCAGTTTCCAGAATAGTGGACATACCTTGTGTTCTGGACCATGATTTAGACTGTCAGGTAACATATGATGTTAGATCTGGAGATGACATGCCAGTTTTGCAGCATTGTGTCAATTCCAGGGCCAGCAGCTTAAAAGATAAATACTTCTTTAAATCAGTTCAGAATGTTCGAATGAAGAATGCTGTGTTTGAGTGCTGGCCCCCAGATTGTTTTCGGAGGTTTCGTATTTTTCTTGTTCAGAGGAAAGTAAGAGCCAAAGTTCCCTTCGGTGTTACAGTGGACACTGGTTTGCTCTGCTCTCTTAGGGAATTATTACCAGCGATTGGTTTTCTTTACCAGCGATTTCATGTTCTTGGTTTTCGTTTTTCCCATCGTGCCTCCTTACTAGTTATGTAATGCACAGTTTAGCAGAACTCTGAAGATTGTTTAGAGTTACTGCCTTTCTGTAAAGCAAACAGCTAAACACCGGAGTTGATGCAAACAAGTCATTTAGCATCTGAAAGAAGTGTTAACACTTTATTTACATTTAAATTAAAATAGACACTTATTTATGTGTTCTGGTTCTGAAAGGTGTGTGGTACATCTGCAGAGGCCTATTGTTTATTCATGCTGTAAATCCTTTGAAATGTGTTAAAATGCTTCCCACTCATTATAAAAATCCTGCCACCCATGGATTAGGGCTTTGATGTCACCAATCCTGCTTCAAAGGGTTCTTTCAATGCTATTAATCACAGTTTAGCCTCTGAAGATATAGCCAGAGAAAACATTTGGACATCTTGTGCTAGACTTGCTAAAACTTTGAAATATACGGAGTGTCTTGCATATGCAAGTCCGATATCACTTCCTCTCTCTTCTCCTAGCCTTTATTTTGAAAAGCTATTTTGTGATGACTTTGGCTTTCTACAAGTACAGAAGAAAAAGTTTAGGACACGTCATACTTTACATTTTAAAAAAGACACTAGTCTTTCGCTTGACACCCCAGTATATTTTTGCCTGGGAAATTGAGTCAGTCTTTAAAAACCCTGAGTTACAATAGGATTGAGGATTATATGTCAAAAGGTCAAAAAATGATGCTGTCTTATCATTTTCTCATCTCTCTCGTTAGTTTGTGAGTTTAAGATACTGTCTTAACACTTGAGGATCCACGTGATTCCATAGAATCAAGATTGTTTCTGTAGTGTTTTTGTTCTCTGAAATCTCTCAGTGAGACACAGAGCAATTGATTACTAGTGATTGAGCTGTATGCCTTTGTGCTGTCGTTGTTTTCATCAGCTCAGTAGCTAAGGTCAGTGACATACCACCTTATCGCTGACTTTTTCCTCCCCTCTAAATCAACACTGCACTCCGTCATGCCCGCGCTGAATGCTCTGCAGGCACAATTGGTAATGAGAGGGGTGTGGAAGAAGTGTGGTGGTGTCTGCTGTTTTTAGTACTATTGTACAGACTGATTTTACACCATGCAAATTTTTCCCTTCTAAGCTTCTTGAATAGTTTTTGTAGTATGAATTTCTTTCTTTTTGAACAGGTAATTTGGCACAAGCAAGAGCCAGAGTGACAGCAGCATCTCGGTCTTTGCCTCCACAGCTCAGTGCTGGGCGTATCAAGGTTAGTAGTGTTCCCTTTGAAGACAGGCAGTTGTTTATAAAATATTACAGTGAGACTATGTACACAATACTTAGCTGATGTGGGTATATAGTGAGGTTCTTACCAAATAAGAGTCTGCCTTTACTATCAGTAACATGCACCTTGTCTTGGAGCACAGTTTCCAGTTTTAGCGATGGACCTATTGTAGAATTCAGTGAAGAATCAATTTACTACTGATTAATCTTTAAACCTTTGGAGTGAAATCTCAGTTACATCGATATCAATAGTCCTCTTTATTTCAATGGGGTCAAGGTTTTCCTCTGACAATTTTGACCTAGAAAGAGGTCTTACTTGGTAAAATTTCAATAGTGTATTTAACAGCATGAAAGGCAAAATAAAATTTACCAAAAAAAATCTATTTCTTTTTTGTTTAACTTCGAAGTGAAAAACCAGAAGATATTTGTGACTAGTAGATAACTGGAAAAGAATGACTCAGCAAAATCACTGTTCTCTAAAAAGAACTGTAGAATTTAAATGGTGCTGAATTTTGCCATGAAAGTATGTGGCCTAACTGCAAAAAGATGGGATTATTTTATGGCAATTAGTAGGATTACAACTGAGTACATTTAATTTGTGAGGAAACCTCTTGTCCCTTGAAGCTGATGGCATGTACACCCCCTCCCTACTTCCTAAGTAGTACTTGTTAGAGTTAGCATAGTTAAGGTTTGGGGTTTTGGGTTTTTTGCCTTCAAAGCAAACAGTAATAAATTTTAAAAACAAATGTAGTAACAGCAACTGTTCAAAAGTCTACAAAATTTTATGTTCTGGGTTTTCTATTTCTTCTTACTATCTTCTGGTATTTGGAGCTCATGCTCAAACATCAGTGTGGTTATTTATGTCATCCAGATGTCTGTGTCCTTCACTGTACCTGCAAATACAGATGTGGATTTCAGACTATTATTTCCGGTCTGGTGTAAATACTTTCAGTGCTGAAGGGTGGCCTTTCCAATTTTCTTGTGTTACATGCACATTGTCTTCCACATCCAACTGCGTTCAGCACAAGCTTTCTAAGCACGCATTTTATTGATGCAGCAGGAATGTAATAGAGCAGTTCACTTCTAGAGCTTTACTAAAGAGAATAAGTTAATAAGTACTCTTTAAGTGGGCTTTACTCACCCTTCAAACTTTTTAAAAGGAGCCAAAAGAAAAGACGTGCAACACTATTCAGAAAATGTTAATTTAAACACTTTTTAGATTAAAAACTATTTCTTGGAATTTTGTAAAGCACCTAATTAAAAGAACTTCAGGAAACATATTTTGAATTATTTTAAAATTTGTTTTAAAAAATCCAAATGTAATAATTTTGTTTGGACGTTTGGATATTTTTTATCATTATTTAGTTTAAGAGGGTTTTTGGCTTAACATATTTTTTGGTTTTACAGTATTTCATACCATGCCAGCAGCAGGTGTGGTCAATATGTGGAAAGTCGTAATTTCGAGTGACTTCATAAGGTGACATGATGTCATAAATTGTTCTTTTAATATTGTTTCAAAACTATTAGAAATTATCTTTTTAGTGATGAAACAGTTTGACTTTTGTAGGTCAGGCTGTTTTCCGTTACAGTTGTAATTATATGAATTCATACTGTAAGTCACTACGGCTGTCATTTAAAAATGTGACTTAACAATTGAAATATCTTCATTTTTGTTTAAAAAGAGTAGCTAGTGATTTAAAATACAAGATATCATGACATTCTTATTCTTATATCATGACATTCTTGTTATGTTCTGTCATTTTCTAGCAAGCCAGTTGTGAGAAAGCCTATTGTCTGTTGTACATGAGGTTGTTGCCCTACCATAAAATTGTGTGACTTCATAGACAAGCGATGTCGTAAATTAACGAGAGACAAAACTTCTAAGAAGTCTTACAAGAAAATCCCCCTAGCTTCAGGGTCTATCAGAATTTTTCTAATGAAAACTTCAAATGTTTCTTGTCAAAAGATTTGGAAATTAATTCTAGTTCTTACATATTGCACAGATTTCAATTTACAACTTCATTCATGGGAAAAGAAATCTAACAATACTAACAATAGCCTAGTTTTTTGAGAAAAAGTGTTTTACATCTCCTCCGTGAGTCTTTCTGTGCATTCATCCCCTTTCCCCCGCCAAAAAAATCTCAAACCAAAACAAAACTCTTTTGAACCCAGCAGCCTGTTGTAAACCATATTTGATAGAGTGGCAGTCCCAAGATAGTAAGATTCTACAGGTTTGGTGAAAACAAGGAGCTGTGAAAAGGAGATGATATTGCCCTTTATTGACCAGCAGATATTTGAGGTATGAGTATGAGAGGTTGTGAGTGCTCAGTCTCCAACAACAACGTCACTGTGTCTCTGCTTTTCTAGACGCAGAAGACTCCTGTTTAGAACCTCAAATTCATTGGCATTTGGGCTCAGATCAGTCCTCGAACTATTTGCTTTTGTTCTTGATTTGATGTTATTTATAATTAAATTGTGTGTCTTTTAACATTAAATATTACCAGTTATTCTGAACTTACTGTCAGTGTTCACTATTATGGCTTTTGTCTTCTACCTGACATTTACTAGAGATTTAGGTAACAATGCTCAGAAACTAGATGTCTTGCCAAGATAATCTTGAAACATTCCCATATTCCTCCCCGTGGACATGCCTGCTGTTTTGATTAGGTCATTGATATTTACATAGTCAGATAACCTCATAAGATGTTTGATGTTACCTGTGCTGATAAGGCATTTTTCCTGGAATATATTACAGAGTGTTCTGTTAACAAACTGCATCTCTCTTTTGTTATTATTTTTTATTTCTTCTTTTTGTGTGTTTGTTTGAGATGTTTACCAATGCATGTGTATCACTCTGGGCCGGAACATCACAGATTACAAAAACATGCTGAAATTTTTATGGTCACCCTTATTGAATTCTGTCTGCATTTGCACCATCTGCGTTCTGAATCTTGACCTCACTAGTTTTCTTTTGATTTCTTCCCCAACACAAAATCCATTTTTTTGATCTATTATTACTTAGCGCTTCATTTCCTTTATATTTTGCATGCAGTCTCCTAAATATCTCCTGAAGGTAAGAGTCTCAGTTACTTTATTGAGAACTATAATCTTTCAGCAATTACTTTAGTGTTCAGAAGTGTGTTCTTAAGTCAGTGAATGTTGGAAATGATTGTATGGAGCAAAGTCCGGGAAGTGTAGCTCAGGTGCTGACAACAGCATTATCTGGTTTATACAAATGCCACCTGGTCAGAGCAGATGGTAAACTGCCACAAAGCAAGTGAATGCTAAAATGCTGTTAATGCTCCATGCAAACAGGATGCTGGTTAATTTTCTTTAATTTTGTTGAGCTGTAATGCAGCAACGCAATCTGCTTGTTATGGGTAACCACAGTTATACTCATTCATAAATTGTGGTTTCATTTTTATAAGAACAGCTGTAGTAACAATATAACTAAAACCTACCAGGAGCAGTATGTTCACTGTCCATGTATATCCTCTAAAAATAACTCTTCTGCAATGCTGAAAAAGTGGTAGGCTATGGCAGTTCAGCAGAACAAGATTGCTGAGATTCTTGGCATCAAAATGGCAATATAAAATAATTAATAGTAACCATAGCAGGAGAAGGGAACAGACTAATATGTTGTGAGACTACCTACTTTGTTTGCCACTCATTATCCTACAATAATTTTTCCATATGTGAGCAAAATGAGGCAGTTCAATTTACTTCCTGGCCTGTTGGAGTGCATCGTAGTGGCAATAATAGGAATACTTTTTAGAAATCAATTCCTAAGGTATTGCAACCTGACAGCAGTTTCATTGGCTGAGTGTTATACTATCATGAGTCTAGAGTGCTCTTGCGCTATCAAAAAGGATTCGGAATGCATACAGATCTCTCCAAAATCAGTGTGTGTCCTGCATCTGTCAGGAGCTGGCCTTGCTATCTCTGATAAAGTACTCTGAAGTACTCACGCCTGAAGGAATGACTATGAAAAAAACTGAACTCAGCTTTCATGGGCAAGGTGGGGTGGGTCTGCAGCGTTTCTGGAACAATCCTAACATCAGTTTTGTCTTCCAGGTTGACACAATGGAAGTTATGCGGCATCCTGAGGAAACAACTAACATGAAGCGGCAAACTATGGCTTCCTATTTTAGGGTACAAAAATTAAAATGAAAACAAGCATTTTGATAATAAGAGCAATAGATATATCTAAAATATTTGTGGGATTGTTAGATCAAAGAGAAATATAAGAGAATTTTTTTATTCTGTTACGAGGCCTTTGTAGATTCATAAACTTTTTTTTGCCTCTTTTCTCTTTGTTTCCTCATACTTGTATTTTTATAATTTCACTGAGTACCTTGATAACAGAATCTAGAGCCTAGACTATTTTCCATCTAAAATGCTAGAGGTCTAGAACAGGTCTTGTTATAAACAGAGCACCAATTTCGTGCAAATAAAATAGATGTTATCACTAAAGTCTTCATATTTTTTCACAGGCTGAGGCACACATACCTTTAAAGATTAAGATTTTTCATTTGTGCTAATAAGTAAAAACAATCCGTCTTTTGGAAGTGCTGTTATAAATCAAATGGATTGCCATTTTATTGGTAGTAATCCTGTCTGAGGTAATGCATATTCTGCATGTGTGTTTAAATCAAACAGGCAAGGAAAGGGCATTGAGAATGTTGGAACTGGAAGCTTAGGAGTCAAGAAAGTGCTAGTCCAAGCAGTGCAGCATTGTCCAAGACTCTTGGTTACTGTTTTTTTCTTGCAGTCATTGCAAAGTGGGAAAGTTTTCAGCAGCTGGCTCTTGGGCTGCGCTTGTACCATGCAGAATAGGGAAGTTCACAAAGCTGTGCTAGGCAATGTGAGTCAAGGCTTCCTGCTGTGTAGGAATACCTGTTCAATTTGTCTTGTAAAATAGTGTAAGGAAGGGCATAGAGGAAGCTGGTGTATACTGAGATGTTGCCCCGGTGTGGAGAGTACAAGGACGCACATTCAGGCTTGCCATACAGGTGTGCACTTCGAGTGCTCTTGCACAGAACCACACAAATGCCAGCTCAGTAAGAACTGTAAAAAGAAAAAAAAAGGGGAATGGGGGAGTGAGTGTGGAAGTACACTGTAATACACGTGCAACCTGCAGCAAGGTGAGGACAATCAGCTTGGAATTGTCTGTGATTTTGAGACACATATGGGTATATGAGATTGAACGTAGTTGATAACACATACTTATCGTACAACAGCTTAATGAGGTGAGTATAGAGCAGAAGTGTCAGTATTCAGAGGAGTCAATGGAAAAAAAGATGTATATGATCTGATCAAATGTTTTTCATTTTAGTTTAAAATGCAATGGAGTAAATTGTTTTCTATGTCCGGGGTGGATAGGAAACAAAGTAATGGACCTACATTTCAGTGGGAAGACTTATGTTAGATGCTAAGAACTTTATGAATAGTCATGATTATACAGCAGTTCAGCAGATTTCTGGGGAGGCTGTGCAGTTTATATTCTCAGTGATTCTGAAAAATGAATGTAACAGAGATGTACCTGAAATGTTAAAGATAGATGTATCTTATAGTGTTCTCTGGGGACACTATGATGACTTCTTGCAAGCTTTGCCCCATGATTTGCTGTGAATTTCAGTGATTGTTTCACGGTAAAGCTTGTGTTTCTGTTGGAGATTTTTGATCAGTCAAATGTGTCTACAGTAGAATTATAGTTAGGACAATTTTCAATTTTTTTTTTTTAATGGACCTTTGTCAACTATGGAAATGTGATAAAAGGAGATATGAAGAGAAAGGTGTAAGAAGTAAGAATTCAGATTCAGAATATTTAATCTTTTTTACAACTAAAAATTTTTAATGGGTTCCACATTTCAGCTGAAATCTTAAAAATTAATAAAAGGGCAATGGAGATTAACATTACAGATTAAAATATAATCAAGCATTACAAACTGTTTACAAATATGTATCTCCTGCTTAAGTAGTTACGTTGCAGTTTTTTGTCAAGTGTGTGCATCTTTTTTATTTTCCTCACTAGTATTCCCTCATGGATCTTTTATCCAAAATGGTTGTTGGACAGCCTCACTTTATCCGCTGCATTAAACCTAACGATGATCGAGAAGCACTGATGTTTTCTCATGAGAGAGTTCTACTGCAGCTACGATACACTGGGATTCTGGAAACCGTCAAAATACGTCAGAAAGGGTATTCTCATCGCATCCTCTTTGAAGAGTTTGTAAAAAGGTAAGACTTGTACTGTTTTTCTAATATTCCATTCAGTGAGATATATACTATGTCTAAGTACAGAAAGTTCTGCAAACATTGTTCATAGGTGTGTGGTCTGAATCTCTAATGAGGGCAGGGACTTTCAGAGATAAAGACTACAAGCAATATCTGATCTCTAATGGGGAACAGTCAGTGTGAAACCAGCAGTGAACACAAGTAGCAAGCCTGTCCCCATGGGTCCCTCTGTAGAGGCAACAAGTGGAAATTATGCATCCTCCTCAGATAATTCAAGGATTTTGGGAGGTCAGTGACCTTCAGCCATCATATGAAGAATGTGCACATGTTTAAGAATGAGCTTCAGATTTAGCTTTGTAGAGTCATTTATCTTATAGATGTCATGAATTATAATCAGATCTCTGTTCACCCTAACACTTCTCATGGTTACTATTACTGGCTTTAATACATATTCTCAATCTCAAAAAGCTATAAATTTGATTCAGGAAATGCTGTTGTCTTTATGGTGGCAATATGGCTACATGATAATTATGGTTTCCTCTATATTTAAAATGTGAGTTTGTGTAATATTTAGTGGTTTTCAGTGTGTAGGATTGGTAATTCAACAATGAGCAGAAGCGCTACCATTAACCATTTAGGTAATAGTGTGAACAAGTAGTGTATGGTTAAATCAACCATGTTGTGATATTTTTTGAACTGGAGGTGGCTTATCCAGACAATTTAGAATTAATGAATCTACCGAAAGCAAGTAATTAGTCTCACTTCAGTGCCTGATAAAGTTAGGGAGAAGATTATTCTGGGAGGTATTGAAAAACACCTGAAAGACAATGCGGTCATTGGTCACAGCCAGCATAGCTTCATGAGAGGAAAGTCCTGCTTAATAAAACCTGATTTCCTTTGATGACGAGGTAACCCACCTAGCTGACCCAGTTGATGTAATCTTTTTGGATTTCAGTAAAGCTGTCAGTACTATCTCTCACAGTATCCTTCAGGACAAAATGTGTGGCACACAGCTGGATNGTATCATGCAGTGGGCAAGCAACTGGCTCACAATTTGGGC
>VZTA01004734.1:0-19112 GCA_013398855.1 Mohoua ochrocephala
ATCAGCCCGTTAAGGTGGACAAATAATTTTTATTCGTGCATGCAAATACATGTCAATACTGCAAACTTCTTCCATCGAGTCTCTCAAACACCGAACCGGGATGCTCTATCCGTGCCCAGCCAAAGCTACAACCTCTGCACGTCAGTGCTACAGCGACACACGGGCCCCGCCGGGGCCCCCCTACTCTAACACGAAGGGAAACATTACCATTGGGAATCAAAACCGAAATAAACGGAATAGAATTTACTCCCCCATATATCCCCATTTCATTTTACAGATTTTTTTTTTCTTTAAATTATAGTTTTAAATAGAAGCTGAGAATGCGCCATAAAAATGAGCATTAAATCCATCGTAGCGATGGTGCCTGCTTTATACATGATGGGTGTACACCATCTTTTATTTCATTTACATTTCAATCGAACAATAGATTTGCAAAGAAAATGTCTAATACAGACGTAAAAATATTCACACTAGAGCTTCACAATCGGTTGTACAATTGACAAACAGGCCTCTTTTCCCAAACTTTCCAGCTAAGCAAATTTATAAAATGTAATCAATGCAACAAGAAAAAAAAATTTTCTTTAAAACTTCCAGGGAAAAGAATACGCAGTAAACAGTATCAATGCGACAGCAGATGCTGCAAGCTAACCACAATACTTCGGAGTGGCTGTACAGTGGGTATGTGCAGTACAAATCAAAGCCACGTGTGTTGTATCACAACTACTGTATAATGTACTTGTTTGCCCAGCTAAGAAAATGCATGCATTCCCATGCCTTGGGTAACGGAGATCTACTCTGGAGAAATCCATGGGCTATGTGCAAATGACCTTGGCTTTTGGCAGTAAGAAACGCAGCCAGGCTCTGCTTTATTTCAGCTTTTACAGCAAAATCTCGAGTGATTAAAAGCTTCCACAAGCATCCTTAAATAATGGGGTGTAGAATTATGTTTGGGCATTGGGCACTTTGATTATTCAGATTTGTTTCATCTCATCGGTGACAGTTTTGGGGGTTTTTTTCCCCCCCTTGTCCTGCTCCCTTGCCAGCAAAGAGATGCAGGGGGATGACTACTGCCAAAGTCAGCTGTTCATTCATACTGGGAAATTGGGTCATTTAAAAAAGCACATTTATTGTGTTCTGCTTGCAGAAGAGGTCCCTCGGTGAGAGGGAGCTTCCTAACAAAGGGATTAAACTACAACATAAAAATGGACTTTTACATCCTATAGATCATCTGATCATTTCTCATTTTGTTACACTCTCAAATTCAACACCTTCCTTTAATACCAGTCTAATAATTAATGAAAAGTCTGTTCACAAATATGATCAAGGAGCTGCTGGCATACAGTGTTTATGTACAGCAACAGGTACAACTTGACAACTTGTGCTTTAAAAAAGCAAACAAAACCAATGTTTGGAACTGTTCCGAGTTTAGATTGAGTTATTTTAAGCGTTCTTTCCTCAGCTGTTTCTGACCACTGTGCATTATTTTGTACCTCATCCAGCCTAGTACACTATTTTACAAGAACAGCATTCAGCTCTTGAGTACAGGAGAAATTAAAATTTCAATTGAGTTATCAAAGCACTAAAACCTTCCAAATTAGACTCCTACAAAGAGCTTAATTAAGAGCTTATTTAACATAATCAGCTGTGTACAACTGTTTTCTTTTTCCTAAATCAAATGCCAAACTTTAGTGTCCCTGTACTAGACTACCAAGAACCAACGCCAGTTTGCTTTGCAAAGAGTCTAACCTTGCCTTTGAAGGGTCTAGTATACATTCTACAATGCAAAATCTGCATAAACACTAAGATTCATTTCTTGTCACCTGTTTACAGGAACAAAATATCAGTAGCAGGGCAATCACTCTGCTCTAAGTATATGTTAAGAATGTACAGATAGTTACTTTCTCACACAAGCATTCTCCCAGCACAAGCATTAGTCTCTATTAAGACCTATGTGGGAAATGAGGCAAACCAAGGAATGAATCCAGGTAGTGAGGCAACACAATTAACTTAGATACTAATAATTCCTGTCTCTCTTGCATGTGAAATCCCTGCTGTACCCCTAATGGGGAAAAAAAAAAATAAAAAATTAACCAAACCAAACCAACCCAAAATGCTTGTCCAAGCAAAGCAAAAGAGCCAATCTCTTTCCCCGATCTGCTACGGGCCTTCTTTTCTGACAGCACAGTAAGTTAGGCCAAAACCTAAATGGGCATCACTGCTATTGACACACAAAGGTAAGTCACTCTCTCTCAGCGTCAGAAAATAAGCCCTTCCATAGCCCAAAGGCACCTGATTTACAACTAACAAATGAATACATACTTGTTTGTAAAGGGTCAAGGGCTGAAACTTCAACAAAGAAGGAAGCCAGAGCCAGGTGTTCCCACCTGCAGCTTCTTCTCCCTGTCAGGGCACTGGAGGGCATTAGTTTCATGGCAAAAACCACTCAGTCAGTGTTAAAACCGTAAGACAAAGCTGGCGTGCTGTTAAACCCCCAAATAATTCTTTTGCCTGTCGTTATAGGTTAAAAATTCAACTAGAAAACTCTAGCCTCGGTTGAGAACCAACTCTCCATATGAAGTGTATGGTCGTCCTAGAGAACTGCTCTATCAGGGACCCCCTGCTGCAGACGAGAGTCTAGAGATACGTTTGTTCTCAAATATGCCAAGACCTTGGCAGGAATATGTCAGGCTTATGTCATTTCACTGGACAAACAGGCAAATGTGTGTAAGCAGCTTATCCCAACCCCCTCCAGCAGAGCACAACCAAGTTTTTAAAATTGCCATTTTAAAATTAAAAAGTTAAGGTAAATACACAATCAATTTATGTAGTATATATTCACCCTCAGATCATGCTGAAGATGTTCTGTGGAGTTCTGGTGCACAGAGGGCTCTTTCCCTGAGGGCAAATAAGGACTTCTCAAACCTTTATATTTTCTCTATTTTTGTAACAAAATAGCAATTTAAAATTTAAAAATCTTTTAAAAAAATTACATCACCTTCAACATGGAAGATCTCACTGTTTAAATATCCATGAAAGAGACATACTTGTTTGCATATCTGTTTTGGAATTACATTGTACAGCAAATAATAGTATCTCAGAAGCATTTCAAAAGTAATATAAATTCATATTTACAGAATGGTCTTGGTATAAAATATACAACAATCATATTTATGTCTAACATTCTAAGTTAAAGTTAACATCAATAGGAAATAAGTTAAGGTGACAAAGGTGGTCTGGTTCTTGTATCCATTCACTTCACGGAGCGAGTGAAACGAAGCGTCAGTCTAACCCTAGAGTGAGGTGGCACTGGCTGGAGAAGGTACAGCAACAGCCAAAGGAAACTAAGAAAAGACTACTTGACTGTTTTTTCTACATACATTCCTTGACATTGGAGTATTAAATAGATGTGTAAGATCTTCCATACTGACACCAGAATATCAAAACTAACCCTTGGATTTGCAGGTATATTTACAACATAATTATTTCATGGACAGGTTCATTAGGAGAGATATCAAACACCGATATTTACTTAGTCTAATCAGTAACCCTCAGGGAAATGCCAACCCCCACCCCCCAGAAGCGTGCACAAAACAGTTATCAAAATCTTACCCGACCACATAGCTGTGATTTTGTAAAATAACAACTCAGACGACCAGTAACATGATCCTCTTTAAGCATTTTGCTAGCAGGAAAAGCCCTTACATGCAGTACACCTGGTGAAAGATCAGCTTGGCTTAAAATATTCCAGTACAATTTTCAGAGTAAACAACTTCACAGAAGTTAATAAAAACATAAAAAAATGTAAAACTTGTCACAAAGAAAAGTAAGAGGACAAACGAGAAGACAGTAATCATCAGGAGGGAGAGTCCTGCTTTCTTAAAAGAAGAAGAAGGAAAAAAAAAAAAAGTGGATTTTTAAGCTTCTCAAAAAAATATGCCCAGGGCTCTAGTTCATGTGTATTTACGAAAACCAATTTTCAGTTGACATGTCTAACATGATTCTCAGTCACCTCTTAACAGGGCATAAATTCATACAGTTTTCAGTACTCTGAAGGTCAGATAATGCTATCTCATTGTATTTTCAAGGTCTTTGAAAATAAGTTGCCACTGAATAAACAAAACTTAAACCTGAATACAAGATTATGATTAACAACATTTAACAAAGGTAATTACAACCACCTTAAATTCCCAATATTTAGTTTAAATTAAAAACAAAACAGTACAAAAAACAGCAATACCATCTTGTTAGTCAGTGCAAACACTAGATACAGGGTTTTCAAAGGAAAGCCAAGAGCACCTGATACTTTTTGCCAAGTCATCTGGATCCTATAATCTCCAAGTTGAGAACTATTAATGAAAAAAGGAAAAAGAAGAAGAAGAAAAAAAACCCAAAATCGCTGTTACATTAGTGCATAACCTCTCAAAATCGTTGGAAATTGTTTCATGTATAGCTTGGGGAAATCAATACCTAGTACATTAGCTGGAGGACTTAGGCACTTGATTTACTTCTGATAACTTTACTTGGACAAGTAGCCTGTGTATGTGTTATCTACAGTACTAAAGCAGAAACTGGGGGGGGAATGGAAACCAAAAGCTGCAGCAAAGCACTGCCCCACAGACCTGCAAATAACGAAGCAGTGCAAAGCTAATGGTGTGTTAACCCTGTAAAAGCCTCAAGTCCAAATCTCCACCTCTCAGTCTTCCAACAGGAAACAGTACTCCATGCAAAGTTCCACAACTAAAGAAAAAGCAGCTGCAACAAGACACAAGTTCTTCTCTCGTGAAACAAAAGAGAGACAAATAAGTTAGTCTTCCTTTCACTAGATGTATCATCGTAGGATCCTGCTAGTTTAAATAACTGAGTTGTTAGTTTTCTACAGAAGCCATTTTCAACAAGAATGGCTCAGATACCGCACCGGATTGCTACAAACTCATAAAAAGCTGCTTTAAGCTTAAGTAAAACAATGTCCAAATTCCATTCATTTGTGGAAAGTGAACGCCTTACCCTACTAAAGTAAGTTTTTTTTTTCTTCAGAATGCTAATGCGAGAGGGGCTTGAAGTATCAAAGAGTCCACAGGAAATGCATGACCCCAATATTATTTTTTTTAAAAAAAATATACATTATATAATATATATTATATATATAAAAAGCTAGTGTAAATGCTTCCATGGTGTGGTCACAAGCTGGAAAGATGAATGCCTTTCAGCTGTTAACCATCCTGCCATTTGCAACAGGCTTTAAAAAGTCATTTTTATCCTCAGACATAATGTGAGCAGTTTTCAAAATGAGGCTGCCAACACTGACTGATGTGCTGATGGGCAGGCAGCTTGCATTGCTAACAGATGTTGTGATCGGCTGACTGAAGCAAGAAGTTACGGGCAGGATTGTTTTCTGCTCCTCCCTGAGGAGAAAAATAAGTTACACAAATATTAAACAAGGACATGCACAAGTATCCGGAACTGAATTGTGTGCATTAAATAAATACTGACATAAACTCATTTTTAGCAACAGGCTAAACATCTTCCTCTGGAATGGTACGCTTGAGATGTTAAAGTAGTCTGCCTCATTTTCAAAGGCCGCCTTACTCGTTAAAGACTACAGAACATAGAAACCTAAAATAGTGTATTCCAAAATCTACCTCTCCACGGAGATTTGTGCAAACAGTCCGCCACTTAACCTTTTGAAGTTTTTCTTAATTTCTGTTAACTATAAAAATATTCTGCATTTTTTGCTTACTGACTGTGAAAGGTATTTTGAACAGCTGTGACACGTTTCAGTGTGTACGATTACAACGATGCATACGAACAATGGTACCAGCCTGGGACTTTCAGCTTTGTGGCCTAATTCTATATTTCTTAACAGGTTCTTCTCACTCCACCATGTATAAACAATGCAGATGTCTAATCCAAGTCTGAGCAGGTACGTAGTTCATCCTTACACAATCATGCTTCCACTATTCTGATGCTGCTGTTTGTCTAACATTGGCAGACACTGCTGTTTTGTCTAACACTCACAGAATCACAAGGTCTTCACCTAAACTTTGTCTCTTCTGTTCCATAGATTCTTTCTGGTGCTGCTTTAGCAGATGCCCGTTCTCTACGGTTGTTCCATTGAGCAGCTGATCCTCTTGGGAGCTAATCCCTAGCTGTATGTCCAGAATCTCCTACGAGAGACAAGAAGAAATGCCCATCAACTCCGTCCCTACCAGCTTCACATTTTCCTATTAAGTTCCACTACATTAAGCTGATGCAAACGGGAATCTGGCCATAAGACTCCTTAATTTTCTGTCCTACTATTGGAATGTCTACCACGTTTCACTAAAGGAAAAGCCAGTTATTCAAAGATGGCTGTGAATGACAAGAACAGTATAAACTGTGAGCTGGTTTTAACTTCACTAGTATTAACTGCCAGGTATCTGAGTGAGAAGTACAAGACCCCAAGCGTTAAAATAAGGTAGATGTTGGGTATCATTACCAGGACTAAAACCAAAAGGCTTTACTTTCAACATACTCATCTATGAAGACTAATGAAAGGACCCAGCGACCTCTTTAGACACACAGATTTTTGTACTCACTTCTATCTGTTCACCTTGCCCATCGGGTTCGTCTGTATCGAGGGCTGACAGCTCCAGTTCAATGTCTCGGTCTGGCTTTGTGTCTGCACAGTCTTCGGGATAATCCGTCTAAAAAAGAATTAATATCTTCTCTAAAGATCGAGTTGGCTTTTCACCCCCTTCACACAACACTGGAGTATTAAAATGAAGACAGAAGATGCGTTTCTAGCACACAACATTTCTACAGTACAAGAGAGCTAGTCAGACCAAAATGAACTTCAGCCATAGACAACACAGGATACAAGGCGAAATCTAATCACAATAAAGTACTGTACACAGAGAGATAAAACGAATACTGAAGCAGAAATTTGAATAGAGTCTATTGGCAAAATGTTTAGATTTATAACACGTACAAAGAGACAAAAACTAATGATTGCGTGAAAATGATTGTCGCATTCTTCCCACTTTGCAAATGCATGTTTGGAGCAGCAGCATAGCAGGTGCACCTGCCTAATCTCAGGGAAATAACTGAGCCCAACAACAGTGACTTAACTTGCACAGAATGTGCTATAAATATTTGGGAGCGTTAAAATTAAAACTAAGTTTCAACTCTTAGTTAAAATTCATGCGCTTCTGTATATATATATATATAAACACCCTAGGAGATTTGTTTCATCCCAATTACCCCTTTCTTTACCTCACCATTCCTCAAATCAATTTCCTTGCTTAAAAGATTTAAGGTAAGACGACTGCCTTCATCTAGAGAATTCCACTTCTGCTGCATGGCAAGGGCGTTTGCCTCTCTCTGAAGGAGTAAGGAGTTGCTTTTGGCCTGTGGAAAGAAACAGATCAGTCACCAACCACTACACCTGAACCGTGTGTGGTCAGATGGCAAAATAACCCACTCCCAAAAGCACAGTTCTCCTGCTAGATGGAGAACCACGTGCTCTCTTAATGCACCGCACTTATTTCTCTCTGCGTTTGCTGACGTGCATCAGACACAGCACTTTCTCCCCAAAACAGCCTTCCTGATGCCAGTGGAACAGCTCCTATTAGCAGGCCTACTGCAGCACGCCAAGTGCTGCAGGACTAGCGTCTGCTTTAACCCTTACTGATCATTTTGTCATTTGTACTGTTTTCCACAGGCTACACTAAGAAAATGTATTTAAAAGCACTTTACTAAACAATTTCTTTTAAATTAAAAAAACCCTCACGGTATAATAACTGGTCTTACCTGCTGTAATTCAATACTCAGTAGATCTCCAGTGCTGGAATGCTTTCTGTGACCAGACAAATCTGTAACTATGAACCTGTCCCTTTAAAAGAAAGAAGGCAAAGCTAGGAATTAGAAACAAGTTCTCTAAATAAAACATGCCACAACTTCATTAGTCTATCAATGTTAGATTTTTGGACAGAAACTAGATGTGATTAAGACAATATGTTCTTCTCTTCATTGTGGCTCACAATACTTCAAGGCATTGTATGAAGCAAACATCCTTATTTTACACATGGGTAAGATGTGGCAAGAAAACCTGAAACTACTCAAAGACTTTGACATGACAACTTGGCAGTACCTGACTCCAGTTCTTTGATGGGTCTCTCCAGGGATACACTGCTAGTAATTGTGCACTATTAACTGCATTAAGTATTAAAGACTACACAAGTTTTAACCTAGTTTTTTTCCAAGGCTTTATGCTGGATAGGTAAAAAGTCTTTTACTTTAAAATTAAGAATGTCTATTAATAGACATTCCAGATTCCCCCCACACACACTGAGGACTTTGAAGAACTGCAAGCTACAGGAAAAGCTGTGAACAGAGCTCGGGAAGGAGTCCGTACCGTTCTGCATAACGTGCTGAGGAAGCAGAATCCGAGCCATAGGCACTCCATCTTGAGTCTACAGCATTGACATAAGGGACATAATCTGTAAAAGAATTAAGATATCATTCACTATCTTCTCTGTTCTTCAGTGGGGTATACGTGTTCTTTAGCTCTTTGCATTTCATAGCTGTAGTAAGCACAAAGAGGATGAAATGCTCCCGGTGTGCGTGACTGATGAATTCTTGTCACACAAAGCCTGTACTCGTACCTGATACACTGATGGGCTTAGTAGCACTTCCTTGGGAAGCAGTGGCCTGGATTGGATCTGTCGTGTGATAACCTGTGCGGGATGACCTGGAGATCGCACCCCACTTGGAGATGATCGGTCCATCGCTGAACGGGATTATCGGATCTTCCTCCTTCGCCCTTCTCTGCGTTTCAAATAAATGCACTCTCCTTTTAACATCCCCACTGTCCAAATCCTACATATTCAGGAGACAGAAGATACACGGACTCATTTGAGGTTATGCACGTTCTCCAGCTGGCCAGTCACTTTCTCATTATTGTTGCCTAGTTACAAAACCGGGGAAGGATATTCCGAACAACTTCAAATAGGCAGAACTACTTTAAAATACTAATAATGGAAGCTATCACCTTTTTTTTTTAAAAAAAAGGCTGGTTTAACCAAACAGAAGACACTTCAGCATGTAAGGATCATCACACTAACGAGAGAACATGCAGAAAACCCCTACCATTAACACGGCATTGGAATTGGCAATCACATCCTTGGGCTCTGAGTCGATAGCATTTATACAAGAGCCAATAGTGCCACAAGACCACGGTGAATAGTGAGAGAGATGGTCTTCCTCAAATTTAGTTCCACTCAAATCACTGACACTCTCTGAGAACTACAGAAAAGGGAATAAATAAGCAATGAATAATAAAAACAGGGAATTCAGTTTTAAAATGAGAAGATAATTTAATTAAATAGCAGTAAATGTATCTCGAAAGTCAATCAAGGAGTTGCAGCCATATTCAAGACTTGACTTGGGGACAACATAAGCTGTTTTGTCAAATTTTAAACCAGTGCCCCTGGCAGCTGTCAGAGGGCAAACTTTGCCATACAAACAACTGCCTGGCCTGCCAAGATGAGAGACTGGAATCTGTGTTAGTGTCAGCTGTCTTTAGGCAAATACCTACAGTAACTTAACTGAGAGGAAGCCGTGCATTTTCCTTTGATGTATTGGCCAGTGGTAAATCGAAATACAACTTACAACCCTCCAACCCGGGTAAAAATGACTAAATCCCGATCCACCTTGAATGCATGCATAAGGCACTTCAGGTACACCTACAAGATCTGTTCTGAATAATCATTCTTAACACCTCAAACATCACCAAGAAAACTGTCAAACCACAGCTAAGAGTGCTTGGCACAGTGGTTTTCAAACTACTTTCTTGGATGCATCTAATTTAGAGAGATAGAATAAAATATTCTAAGGGTTTTTTTCCTTCAAAAGCACACTATTGCTATTTCTTGAGTTCGCACTCTTCTTTACAAGACTTATACGTCCTACCAATGCCTTTTACCACTTTTAAGGGAATGCATTCTTTGGGACTTGATGAGCACTTGAAGTTTGATTCAGGCTACTCATCGAGTCAAAGCCACTTGGAGTACCAAAGGCAATGTACTTTTTAATGGAAAACACAACTGCTGTTCCCTACACGAAAACCTGGAGGTTCACAAAGTGAGTTCAGTAAAATTACATTTCATTTAGTGAGGCTGAATTGAATCATTTCACTTCTTGACCTTTTTTCTGCAGTCATGTTTAGCATCGTCTTAATACCAAATTGACTGCATCATTATTAGATATCACTTTCCTTTTGCTAGAACATTAATTTAATTTTATGAACAATAAATGGCAGGTAGAAAATCTTTACTAGAAATATTAAATGGCATCTTACAGAAACAGGAAGGGAAAATAAAGAGGTTCTTTGGCTTCCCACCTCTGTGCTGAAATCTACACTGAAGAGAGGAGAAGGTGGTGTTGGAGATGGTGTTGCCATAGGAAGGGTTGACGATACCAGAGGAGCTTTCTGTGTGTGGTACTGTGCCCATTGCTCCGGCTTCCGTCTCAGCTGCTCATCATAACCAGTCTTCAAATGACCACAAGGCTCCTAGAAAGAATAAATACAGGACTGGATATCTCCATCGCACTCTAATCAGAAGGCAAATACTTGCATGGGACACACTTGGATCCCCAAATTTCCTTGGGTCTCTAATCCTCCACTGATATCACTTGAGGAATTTGACAAGAATTTGTAGGCCCATGTATGGCAGCTCAAATCTTAAATGTGCAATTAATTCAAGCAACATGCATGGGCATTAAAGAGGCAGAGGGGCTCTGGTCCTGATGCAGATTAGAGCGGTCTGTTTTGCGAGCCCATTTTAAGGTTAAAAACAAAACAAGAACTTTGTCCAAGTCACATGACTCGATCACTGTAATAAACAGGCCTATGCTAATTGTTTACCAACTTTCCAGTAACGACCTTCAGAACCAACCCTGCACAGAGCCTTCCCTTCCTGGCTCTCACTTACCCTTGGTAAAGGCACAGTCCTCTGCTCGTTTGGAGGTTGACAAGCCACAGAGTAATACCCATCCAGAGAGTTGTACCTCTCCCGTAATGATGTCTGATAGACAGATGAGTGCATCACATCCATGGGAGGTAAAGAATTGCTCCTAATAATATCATCTCGTGGGTACATCTGTGGGCGCCAGATGCGCCTGCTGTCATAAACTGGAGCATACATTCCAGAGGGGACAGGAGGGACTGGTCCATACGGCTGCGGAGGAGGAGGTTGGTAAGGAGAATTCAGTCGATCTCGAGGGGGAAATGTACTGTAATGATCGGCATATGGCACGGAAGCAGGTGGGAGGGAGGATTCTGGAACGTTATTGGACCTCACAAAGCGAGGAACACAGGGAGCCACACCAGCTGGTACTGTTGGAGGTGCTGGATAATACCCTTAAAAATTGGAAAAAGGCATATTTAATGCAACCACAAATGACCCAACATTTTACACCTTCTAAAACTGTAAATAGCATTGATAAGTACCTTTAGAGAACAAGGAGTCACGCTTTACTAATCTCTTACTGACCCTACCATGTTTCTGTTAAATATCATTTCATGTATGACAACCATATTTGCAGATGCAGTGCTGGCCCTTCACCACCTGGACCCACTTTGGAAAATACTGCTCCTATGTACTATGGTATAACTATGCAACTGAAAACACAGTATTCTATCAAGTGAAGATTCGGCTGATATTTAATAAAAATAAAATAAAATAGACATTGACAAAACAGACATGAAAGTTATTTCTCAGCATTTGGTCTTTTCCAGAGAAAAGTTCAGAGCTATTTTTCACTCAGTGCTCATCTCACTCACCTGTCTGTGGGTACTGTGGAACTTCATATGACAGCTGAGTCCTGGGATCTTGGAAATATTGAACATTATCAGAATGTGGAGGGTAGACGGGTACTCTGGGAACAAACGGGCTGGATTTCGGAGGCACAGAATTAACTTCTGTTCCAATATTAGGAGGACCAGCTGAGGTAGCTGCTGCCTGGCTTACAGGAGTCTTGGGTGGAGAACCAATTTTACTGAAAAGGATCACCAAGACATCATTAAGCAGATCTTCACTTATTCCAGTTAGTCACCTCTTCATGTACACTCCCACATAACATGGAAATTTGGGCCTTGTCATTTCCTCTGGAATTTTGTTTTTCATACCCCAAACTGATGCTACATCTTAGACTTTCTCCTAGGAGAACTCAAAAGTGGACACAAACATTTTGATACCCTTTGCAAGTGTATTCAAAGACGAAGGCTTTGAAAAGCTGTTTAGAGACTCAGCGTTTCCTGTAGAATTATCTACAAAGCTTTAAGTGAAAACCCCAAAACTAGAAGGTTTCTAGGAAGTACAGGCTATGTGCATCCTTCTTGGCTTCAGGAAATGTAAAATCTTGAGTACAAGTTATTGCATGTAATAACATATTTGTATGTAATATGTATAGAATTTATTTGCATGCCATAACTTTTTATTTTTATGTAATAACTCAACAGTAACTAAGATTCCAGGCTGAGAACAGCTGAATCAGAGAGAAAAGGAGAGATTTACCATTTTGTCTACATTGCACATGAGTACTGAGCAGCTAAAACAACGGGTGCTGACACCCTGAACCCACAGGCTTTGTGTGACTGTACCTGCACTGCAGTGCAAGACCTTACACAGCTCTGCAGCCACTGAGCACCAGCAATTACTGCAAGCCAGGACCACACTTCAGTACCTGCTGGCCACCCACAAACTCCATGACAATCTAAAAGCAAAATGTTCTGTTTAATTGTCTTGATGTAAAAAAGTCACCTACTTTTCAGGGAGTGATTCTGTGGGGGACCCAGAAGCGTTCTGGCCATTGGCTCCAGTCTTCCCTCCCTTCTTGGTGTTCTCCAGAGCTCTCAGGGAGGTGTCTGCACAGCGGGGGATCAGCTGGGGAACCCCAGTTTCTAGATTAGCTATTCCATTAGTACTTGGCACCATCTTGCCCGTTGCCTCAGGGCTTCCTATGACAGAGATCACGTTTCCCGTTGTGGTTGAGACGGTGCTATTCACGCCAACTTTATTTAGAAGGGGGAATGTTCTCACTGTTGCGCTGATTTTTTTGTTCCTCAAGCGATACCTACAAACAAACATAGGCAAACACACAAAAGACAGGATGGTATAAAAAGTGCTTATTGTGAAGTTGAATGGATTTGCAAAACTAGCAAAAAGAAGAGATTGAGAGGAACGTGACACCGAAAAACTCCAAGCTTATTTTCAACAATTGGAACCCAAAATCATCTCTCCTCTTATAAGATCCATTTTGCAGTTCTTTGAAAATGCATTTGGGTGAAAACATCTTCAAGAATGCAGAGCTGCATACTGTTCAATAACTCAACTTTATTCCTTAATCAATTAAAATGTAATTAACGTTCTCTCTTGTAGGTGATATAATCAATCCCTGAGAGACACTGAGCTTAGACTCAGTGTCAAGAAAGGAAATTTTACCTCACATAGGGTAAAATAAAAAATAAAACTGGAATTAGTCTGCAGACATTGCTTTGCTGTACCTTCAACTTCATATAAAGAACTGTCACTTCAAGAGAGTCACAAATCCTTCCAAATGAATGAATGTATGGAAGAGAATGTTTTCAAAAATTCTCTGTAGATTGCCTGGATTTAAATTAAAAGGAGGGGAAAAAACCAAAAAGGAAAAAGTCTCCCACACTCACTTTTCAAGCTCTTCCTGAGAATGAGCAAATGTACAGTTTGTTCCTCTTGGACACCCCCCTTGCTGTCGAAGGTCTCGGCACATGCTTGTTTTGTACTTGCTATTTGGTTGTGGCTTTAAAAAAAACACAACAAACAAAAATCACAAGACATTCCTCTTACCATCTATCAGACATTCACACAAAACCAGGCTTAAAATACAGAAAATACGTCCACGGTATGTTTTTACATTTTGCATTTTTAATCAGAAAAATAAGACAATTCCTTGTGGAGGGGCTAAGTTGTCCTTGTATGGATTTCACTATGGCCAGCTCTGCTGCATTCCATATTCCCAAATATTAGGTTCTCAAAATCTGAATGCAGTAAATAACAGTATCAATAATTATCCCATAGGGAAGGCCATAAATATTTCACATCAACAGTAATTTTTCAAACTTGCATCTCCCAGTAAATTAAGACACAATGTGATGATCAGGTCTAGTTACCTGTGGAGTTTCATGGCCTTTTCTACTGTAATTCTGAATGAAATCCACCAGCCCATGGACCACGGTCTTTACAGCGACCATCGCATTTTCCAGCTGCTCCCATGTTGGAGATGCTGCATCTAAAGTTATTAAAAGCAGGGTTGTCACTCTGTCAATAATTCCAGCAGTATCATAAATAAGAGGCAAGTCTTGCATTACTTTATAACACCAAGCACTAGGACAGAACTCGGAGAGCCCTGAAGAAGAGTTTATTACGTTACTGGGAATTTCGAAACCAGGAGTGGAAGTTATCATCTTAAAAATTTATTTTGCTAGATATGAAGAACACCAAGAAAAATTTAAAAGGCTCGATTTGCATACCTGGATTTGGATCTATGTTTGCCAGGAGCTCTAAATGAGGCCTCAGCCTGTTTAGGTTTGCAGGATCCCCCGTGCGCTGCAAGACAATTGTCAACTCTTGTACACTCTTAGCAAAAGATTCTGGAGATTGAAGCTGAAAATAAAGGGAGCATTAATGTGCTGCAGCTTACAACTGTGAATTACTAATCTTAAAAAGATATTCATGACATTGGTTCCTAAACGCAATATAGAGTGTCTTCAGATGGCATATAGAGAGGATCAGTGGAGAGAAATTTCATTTCTCAACTCAGAATCTGCCCTATGAAGCTTCATCATAAGACACCAAAAAGTTAATTAAAGTACTTCACATGATGAACATGCTACATCAGGGAAAAAAATCTTCAATCTAGTTTTAATTAATATTTGGTAGGACTACAAACACAAAGTTAATTCACGGAGTTCTTGGATTTTTATTGTAACATTTAATAGTCAAAACTAATCCGACAAAGATACTAACAGCATCCCTTTGACAAACCTTGTCAATAATGGATTGCATGTGTGATTTATGTGCCAGGTCTCCATAAAGAAGGGAAGACCACTGTTCTGGTGATATTCGAAGTCCTGCTTCCATGGCAATGTGAACAATTTGGGCGTCGTGCTCTCTCCGCAAAGCCTCATAACTCCGGAACTCTTCTTTAAGTTGCATCAGAGAAGAATCTTCATCCCTTTTAGTGACCTAATAAATAGTAATAGTTAAACATTCCTTCTTTAACAAAAAATCTCCGTGTCCATCATAAAAAGACAGCTGCACAGCACAAAACACAATACTGGTGTTTTACCTTAAAGCATGATGCTCTATACAGTAGCTGCACAACATGACCAATGCTTGTTTTAGAGGCCTGAGGAAATCTTGGTTCCAGCCTTTGCACAACAAAAAGTACCAGAACTTTTCTTGAGAGTGCAGAGCCATCTTCCAGTGCCAGTAATACAAGTTTCAGTGCCTCCTCTTGCATAGCTTTAACGTACAAAAATGAACGTTAAATATATTCCAGAAAACAGCAAGGCTACCGTATTTGAACAGATAAACAGAAGCATCTGAATCATCTTGAATGTCATTCCTCACTGCTTTTTATCTTACTAAAAGAAAGCCTTGCAAACTTCTAAAAGAAGTTGCTAGTTCAGAAGAAGTATTTAGAATCACTCTAAGCACAGCAAACTTAGAGCTAAGGCTAACTTTCAGTGATAAACACATCTGCAGTGCAGTTTTTATACTTTCCTCCACTGTGCAGTCTTGTAGCCATTGTCCTTTTGGACACCTCATCAATGCCACACCATGAAGCTATAAAATAAATATGGGAACAGTACTGGAATGCTATCACAGTTACTGGAATCAAGGGACGACAACTTCCATTTTAAAGAGAATTTCCTTCTTGTTTGTGTGAGGCTTGCTTGCTTCAGCAGCATTCTTAACTAGGAATTTGTTAGAGATATAAATGTGATCGTTATAAATTTCAAAAGTACGCTGCAGCTGAGGTTAGGCTGATTGTATTGACAGCTATTCAATTCCAATCACGGGCAGCAGTACAGCCAGCCTGCTACACTTACACTGCATTACAAACTGTGCACAGCATGTGCCTATTGACTCCTCTTTGCCAGGATTTTTGAAATACTTCCTCCCAGTTTCAAAGAACATTTAATGGAGGAGCAGGGGAAACAACCAAACACTTTAAGCCAGCAGATTTTACTAATATTTGGGGGGGGGGTTCTTCCCCTCTCCTCCTTTCTTCCTGGCAAAACATCTTTAACTTGAACAGAAGAAATTTCAAAAAAATTTTTGTTAAGAAAAGGTACAGCTAAATATATTCTGTTGCAGATGTACAGGTCCCTTACCTGGTCCTAGAAACTGGCACCCTCGTGCCCTGACAGCAGCCCAAAGATTGGCAGAAAGCTGCTGAGGATTTTGGTGCTGCAGGATGAGTTCTGTGACAGTTCTCTCTCCCAGCGACCGAGCTGCCCTCATGGCTCTGACCCGACCCTCCTCCTCCACCAGCTGACAATTCACCAGTGTCACAAGCTTCCTCTGCATTGGACGGCTCAGTGCACTCTGATTCAAGCTTGCAACACCTTCAGAGAAAGAGAGAAAAGGCTAAGCAGTGCTTCTGATCCAATTCATCCGCGTGAGACAAAAAAAAAGGTCTAACAGTGTATGGCTTTTTCCAGGACTTGGATACCAGTCACAGGTACCTCACCTTCTCTTAGGCAACTCTGCGTAATTCTTTATCAAAAATAACTTAAATTAAAATCTTAAACTGACATCAAAGCCATCCTTCGGGGAAAGTTCAGCTTCAGTACAAAGTTAGCCCCAAGGCAGTATTATTAAACAGAGTATTTTGTAAACTTAAAATAAAAAAACCCACGAACAAGTGTCACAAGTGTGAATAAGCTTTTAAAGACACAAGAGCAATTTTATTAGAAAAATGAGAGTATTATCTCACTGACATTTACAATCAGTGCTGAAAACACAACGCTGCTAAAAGCAAGCTACATCAAAATTCCACCGCTCAGCAGAGACTCACCTTTTCCTCCACTTAATGGCTTTAAGTAGAGTGCCAAATCCTCAACACATTTCTTTGCTACTTCATAATGTTTGTTCTCTCCTACATTACTCAACTTTACTGTCTGATGATCAGGTACCTAAAAAAATGCAAGGGGGAGGAAGGGGGAGAAGAATTACATACACCTGGCTGACCTCTCCGATGGTACCCACATCACCATTAATTACATAACACTGCAGATGTGCACTGCTCCGAGAGCAGGGAAACACGGGACCCACCCAGGGCACATACGTGGCATAAGGAACAACAAAAGGGGCCCGAGATGAGGATTAGGGTGATGAAAGATGGCTTTTGTTATCACTCAACGCTTTAAAAACAGAAGTAGGGTAGAAAACAATAACCGAGGTCTAAAAGATGAAGAACACAAGACCTGAGAGGGCGATCAGTACACCAGAGCAGCATGATTCACTACAGACACACAAAGGAAGCGATAAGACAACATTAACTAGCAAGAATATAATAAAGCAAAGTTAAAAAATAATTTAAGCACCATTGGGGCACGCTGAAATCTTCCAAGAGGAGAAGCAGGAAACTTAACTTGGTGGAAAAAAACTCAGAGTAACAAGGCCAGATAAGGAAAACGGAGGGAGTGTTAGTCATAATAAATTAATTGTTTGAAATACATTGCAAGAAGTTAGGAGACCATGAAAATAAATGTTGTAAGATCAAGGCAGTGATCTGACACATGAAAAAAAGAAAGAAAGGAAGACGTGAACTTGAGGAACAAAACCGCTCTGACATAGCGCTGTTACCAACAGCTCCGTCAAGGCATGTGATAGGACATTAAAAAGCAAAGTAAAAAACATCTTCTTACTGCATCACCAAGGTGTCAGAGAGAGAGTAACATGAAAAAGCACATGAATCAGCATAAGGGGAACAGACTTATTTAGTCTCCATAAAGCGCAGTACTGATTATATAATCACTGTTTTGCCACTGCTACGAGACAGCGCAGGGAACATTCCTGGCCTGATTAGCCAGTGTCTGCAAACGCAACTGAAAAGCCATCATCAGGCATATTTTAAAAAAAATTATACACACACACTTCTGGAACTTGGTTAAACAGCCACTTCCAAACATGTGACATTTAGAAACGGGATTTCTCACAAGGCTACGATGAACGAGTGTGATCTGCAGGTTCACTCATTCTACTGACAATTGGGACAGATAATTGTCTGCTTCCCAATGGGGATTTTTCTCCAGTCACAGTTCAAGAGCCTTTTTAAATCAGAATTCAGGTTACAACTAGAACACGTTTTCATTTTAGGAGAAGATGGTCCCGAAATGGTGCAGTTGCTTTTAGAGCATGTATGGACTCCTAGATAGTCCAAAGTCAAGCCTTACCATTTATTTGGGCTACAATGAGGAAGAAAGAGCAGCACACGCATTGCAACCGGCGCGGAAAAGGTAACAACACAAAGTGGCAAAACAAGGAGCTGCTTCAGTCATACCTGGGCTCCAACCAGCTGGAGGAGTGCAAAGTTTACAGGAAGCACATCGATGTCTGTGTTGATGGCAGTCTGGTCAAAAGGACATGCCTTGCGATGGAGCTTGTTCAGGCAGGTCTTGCACACGGTATGAGAGCAACCTAAGCTGATGGGTTTGTGCACATTCTCATCAAACTCGTTGTAGCAGATTGGGCAGGACAGAAATTCTGTCCACTGAGCTGCCTGCACAGGCATTGTGGAAGCTGGACACTTGTTTAGCAGGCTAGCAGACCATTATTTCACTGTACTATGTTTTGGCAGCTGTAAGTGAATAACAGAGTATTTAAAACATGCTTTCTGGCAATTTAGAATAATTTTTAATTAAAAAAACAGACCGCAATTGCAATATTACAAAGAAGAAAACCAAATCCTTATGCTGAAGTACTCGAAAACCCCAATTCTGTGTTAGTTTAACAACTGTACCAAAAAAGACTCATGAACTAAATCAATGCAGACTACCATAAGTTTAACTTATTCACAATAAA
>VZTA01004734.1:38356-68511 GCA_013398855.1 Mohoua ochrocephala
CGGGAGCGGGGCCGTGAAGACCGCCCCGGGTCTCGCAGGGCCGGGCCGAGTCCTGGGGCAGGCGGGGGGCGCCGGGCCGGGCCCGTTCTCTCCAGCTCCCCAGCTGCGGGTGTGGGGGACAGGGGGACCCTGCCGAGCGCGTCCCGGAGCCCCCGGCTTTCCCCCCGCGTCCCATCCCGGGCGGCGCGGGGCTCCACGGGACTGACGCGGAGGGACCGGCTGGGCACCCGCTTTCCCTCTCCGTGTCGCGGGGTGTCGGTTGTTGCCTGTCGCTTCTAGGTGGATCCTAAAATGTGGCATTTCGTTGCGTGCAGGCATCTTTATTTGGTTTATGTACCGTAACCTCGGTGGGTTTTGGGGTTTTTTTCCTTCTTGTTGTCAAGGAAGCGTTTCTTTCAGTAAAAACGTCCCCAGTAGATAGGACTGGTTGTGTCAGTTAGGGGTGAAAATTAAGCATAAACAGATTGTGCTAAGTTGGTTTAAGAACACTTATCAGCAAAAATTAAGTCAATATCGAGCTGCTGGAAGTAAACTTGGTGGTTTATCTCTGTGTAGATTTGCCTGATCAAGGCATTTTGGGGAAGAGGAGGAGAAGTAGAAAAAGTATTCGGGAGAGGTTTGGAGAGAGAGAGAAGATCATGTGAGAGGTTTGCAGAGGAAAATGGTTGTGTTTATTTATTGAATACAAGCTGGAGAACAGGTAGGGCATACAGGTATGGCTTGATCTATGTTCCAGATTTTGTTCTACTTACAGGTTTTGTTAAAGCACAACTCAGTAGGATTTCGGAGACTTTTGGCTACTTAGAAAACGTGTAATTACAGGAACTGCCCACTGCTGATTGACTTGCAGAAATGCTGTATTCTTTTTAAAGGCCTCTACTTAAAAGGTCAAGGACCTGAGCAAACTTATTTTTGTGTACACAGTAAACAAATTAACAAATGGAGCTTGGCATAGGAATTTCCTTCCAATTTCCAGCCCCAAGTGCCGGCAGTGTTTAGTAGCACACACCGAACGTAGCTCCTTTTTTCTCAGTTCTTTCACAGCGTGTTTTTAAAGCGCTCTGGTTGTCTGGTGAGCGTAACTCCCTGTTTGTGTTTGAATCCTAACGAGAGAGCAACTCCAGCAGTACGTAGAGCATCATCCCCAGAGTTTGTTTAGCTGCTGGCTGCACTGCCTTTCCCCCAGCCTCCAGCCCGTGCTGTGTCCTGCCCGTCCCGGCTGCACAGCGTGGAGATGGGGCTGATGCTGGGGGAGCGTCAGCTGCGGCGCGTGGATGAACCAACTGTTCATAGTTAATTCATTCCAGCAACATTCCTGGGCTGGGCTGGCTAAGGCAGTGTCAGCATTTCTTTTATAAACTGCAGTTTCCCAGGACCGGCTGCTTGTTTCTGGGATGGGGAATTTACTGATTACAAGAGCCTAAAATTAGAGTTTTGTCCTCTGAGCAGATAGTTCAAATTAAGATTGAAAGCAAAATGATGTTGGCAATAGCTATCAACCTGTTAAGGGTTGTTAACAAAGATTGCATTAGCTTAACTCTTGGGTTTTGTCTGATGCCTGGTTTTGCATACAGTGTCTCGTGATTCACTCATCTTCCCGGTATCTGTGAGGGGAGGGGTGGAATTGGAGACACCATTATCTCCAAATAACAACTTTTTTTTTCTTTCTGGCTCTTGAAATTAGTGGGAACATCTGTGGCTGTCACTGTGTTGTAAAATGAACAGAAAAGTTGTACTTGTAGTTGTTATTTTTCGTTAATTACTCTTTAGTCATCCTAAATCTGTATTTTCACATGCAGTATTCCTCTGGCTTTCCCGCTTCATTTTGAGTGCCAATGACTTCTTGTTGCATTTGAGAGTTATGTGCTGCACAGGGAAGGTGGGTAAAGATCAGACATGATTAAGCAGACTAATCATGTGATAAGTGAGAAGAAAAAAGATTGCTGGTGATTTCTGGTACACTGTTTTTTGGTTTTTTTTCCCAGAGCTGTGATAAAACACAGGCATTGACCTGGAGCATTTTCCAGGCTTTTTCCAGGGCTCGCAATGTATTTTAAATAAACAAGTGTGCACGAGGCGAATTGTACAGGTAGAAAAACCCCACAGCTGTCCAAGGCTGTAGGAGCTCAGAGTCTTACAGAAGGCTGGGTTCTTTGTCATAGCACAGCTCTGCAAAGTGCTCTGTAAAGCCTCTGAACTCTGCCACAAATTCCACTGATCACCCACACTAAGATGCTAATGATGAACACTCAGAAAGCAGAACTTTGTATCCTTAAATTGAACCGTACTGGATTTATTGTTAAGCTGTTCGTAGAGCCAGAGGAATAGAAACAGAAAATACATTATATTTAGGTATTTCAGCCACCTCAGTGCCTTTTCTGCATGTCACCTTGTTTTCCATATTTTTTAACACTATACTTAGTGGTTTCGTGTTTTGCAGGATAGAGGATATAAGTTTATTTTGCATGCCAAGCTTTCTGACTTTGCTTTTTAAGGCAAATGAATTGCTGTTCTTCAGTAATTTAGTGAATATTGCTGTATTGTTCTTTATCTGGTGCATTCTGCATCAGCTATTTTGGAACTTTGTGGAATCACTTGAGGAACTGCAGCTGAGGTACAAAAGCTGAGAAAGATATGAATTGGGGAAAAAAAAGTCTCTTTTCCTCTCTAGTCTGCATACCTGTTCTCATGCTTATTCTCTTTTCTGCCCTGGAAACCCAGAACTTACTTTTGTGTTGTATTTCCCTGTAAATTCTGTGCTAAGGGTGCTACATCTGCTGTTGACTCTCAGGTCCAAGAAGTTCTGAAATGCCTGAAATACTGATTTTTGCATTCACCCTCTCTCGTTCTGTGTGGTTATGAATGTTCTGAACACCAGGAAATGGGTATTCCTTGGAAACTGAGTGAGACCAGCCCTAGTTACGAGTGCCTTGCTTCACTTGTTGCACGTGTCTCAAGGTGGCATTCAAGCCTCAGCCTCTTCCAGTAATGTAAAATTGAAGGTTTTCTGGTTTTCTTTTTTCTATATACTGTTTGCTTTAAGCTCTTTTAAATTCATTCTGGCAGAACTTAGAAGGAAAACTTTGATCACGAGTTGCAGGTCAGGTGCCAAATATTTGGGAAAGGGAGGGAAAGTAAAAGATAAATATTTTATAAGTCTGTGTAACTAATCTGAACTTTGGTAGGTTTGCTTTCCACTTGTTTAAGATTTTAGCATGGTGAATGGGGTCTCTGCTGTTCCTCTGCACAGAGAGGAAGGTGTAACAGCAGTGGAGTTGCACAGAGAATTAGAATTGGAAGTAAAATTGAAAGCAGTGACCCAAGAGCCAGCCATGTTGACTTTCTCATTTTGCAGCTCTTTCCAATAGTTTGTTGTGCGAGGAGAGGCCAGAACACCCATTTAATTACACAGATGAGCAAGGAAAGAGGTTGGTAGAAGTTTGCCTCTTCGTATGTGTTTTACTCAGACACTCCGTCTCCCGTGGAGGTGTAAAGACACCTTCAGGCAAACACTGCATTATTGTGGTGTAGTTTTGTGTCAGGAGCTAAACTGTGCTGAATTCAAAAGCTCGTATTTTATTTATGCTGAAACAAACCAAAGCCTCTTTCCCTGTAAGGGATGAGACACTGGCTTTCTGAAGAACATCAAAACTTGAGCTCTGTGCTTGGCTGAGGTCTTTTGTCCTAAGCTGTGAGAGCAGAAGGCTTTGGGTCTGAGATGAGTTGCAGGTATTACTAAAGAGCACTGTCACTGCTGCTCTTTGTTCTTGGGGTTTGATTCCAGAGCAGTCATAAGCCACAAGTAATTGCTCTGCTGGTCTTTGATGTGTGCCCTTCTAGGCTGGCCCTTGTTTTAATGGGCTTGGAGGCTTTCTGGTGGGGATTCTGCCACCGTGAGCTTTCTGATTCAGGTAAAATGATCCATGTGGTAATCTATATGAAACAAAGTGATAGCAAGGAACAGAGGAAATTAAATCCGTGCCAAGCAAAATGTGAGGATATAGAAATTTTGATTAACTTCAGGCAATATTTTAATATTTGAAGACTACTTTTGCACCTCGAGTGTGTTGGAGCATTAATCCAATGAACCTCTGTGGCTGATTCCAGCACAGTTGGGTATCTGAGCTTTGCTCGCTGCTACATCACTGACAAAAGCTTCTCTTGGTCGCCTGCTCCACTGTCCCCTTTCCTGTGCTCTCCTATCTTGTGCAATTTCATGAGACTTCTGCTCGCTGTGGCCCGGCAAAGTCGGGCTGATTGGGACGTCCTGGTGTTGCAATTCTGTGTTGTGACACTGCTGTGGGGTTAGGCTGTGCCCCAGGATCCGCGTGGGGTTTGTTTACGCCGCGCTACGCCAGGCGGGGAGCGTGGAAAAGCACGGGATGCTTGTTATTGAATTGAGGGTAATGTTGGTGAAAGGTGTTGGATTGAAAGACTTGGGAAATAGGTGAAATTAGCACTTCAAGACAGACACACTATACCAAAATAAAGTGCTAACTTGATCCTTGCCTGGATGATCTTTACAGCTGCTTGTGATCAAAGCCTGCTCCTCTACTCCTGCTGTCAGTGTGGAAGATGAGTTTGCTCTGTTTGAATGAAAACAGTGAAGCCAAAGGGATATTTAGTGTTTGATGCTTATTTTTAGTCTGTGCTTCAAGATCTTTGATTTAGGTATTTTCAGAGATCTGTGTGTTATATAGATGGTGCAATAGGGAACATCTATAGAAATGTTTTAATACGAATTCTTTAAACAAAAGCATCTTTAAGAACTCTGCCCTACCTTTAAGATACGTGTGAGTAGTACCAGATAGACACATACAGTGTGTAAAACTTCTCAACATACCTAAATTTACCAGCCGGTAATTCTCAGTGAAAGTCAGTGGATCTTGAAATGGTTTTGAAAAGGATGTGTAAGTACCACACATGATTTTGAAAATGAAATCAAATAACCACAGGCGTATTGTCGTGCATGAACAAACCACATCCACTCTTCCTCTTAACACTCTGCTTCAATTGTCCTCTGAAGCATGTTCCAGCACCATGAAGTGACTCGATTGGTAGTTGGTTAGAAGTTGTCCTCCTGGCAGACTTCACGTTGTGTTGGTGGCTGTGGGGAGAAGGGCATTGATAGGAATAAAAGCAGGCTTTGCTATTTCTGGTGCATTGTTCCTGGTTCAGGCAGGAATGCGATGAGCTGTGCCCGTGGCTGTGCCAGGTCTCGCCGTTGCTTGGCTGCGCCGTTGGAAGCCAGGTTGGGACGGTGCTTCCAGGTTGGAAGGCAGAACTTGAGGCTGAAAAAGCACTCGAGTTTGGTCACGCTTGGGAGTTTGTAAAGACCCGAGCCATTGAGATAAGGGTATATTTGGGTTTCTGGGAAATTTAATCGCCCATTTTTATCACGGCAGTCTGTTTTGAGCCATGGATTCTGGGAATCTGTGCCGTAGAGTTCAAGGTGTGCAGCTGAACTTCACCTTTTGTTCCTTTCTTCAAATGCCTCTCAGTGCCAGTTCTAGCTTTTTAAAATCCTCTGTTGGCTCTGCTTCTCAGTACTGATCCAGCCTACGCTGTTCTTCCTGCTTCTTGGAAGTCTTTGCTTTTATTGCTCCTTATAGTACAGAAGATTCAGCATAGATTCATAAAATGCTGTATGTCCCAAGGCTTCAGAGCAACCTTACGACAAAATATCAAGAGTTAGGTCAAACTCTTGTTTGGGGGAAAAGAATGTGGCTGCGGCATACAGTGAGCTCGGACAGATAAAAGTAATTTTTGCATGAGCGTAAGCGAAGGCAGGTATTAACTGAAGGAAGTAAATGGACTTTATTGTGCTGGCCTCAATTGTCAGCGAGTGTAGTGTATGTTCCAGGGCCCTGTGTTGTGTGGTGTGTAGAAAGTGGTGACTGACATAACCATGAAATACTGCAAAGAGATTTATTAACTTCCCTTTTGTGAGCTGTGGAAACCAGTGCTGTAAGAGCATGTGCTGCTTAGCAAAATGAAGGCAGGACTGTGAGTGTGCCCTGAGAGAGGAGTTGGAGCTCGGTTGTGCTGTCAGATGAGTTGGTTTTTATAATTAGTCAGCAGGTTTCTGAAAAGAAACGTTTGAGCATTTTAGCACGGAGTTTTATATAAGTATTTTTATGGTTTTTGTTTTTCAGGCGTTTATAACATATTTAATCTCATTCATGAATCGAACTTCCTTTTTAAGTCATGGATGACAAGGCTTCTGTTGGAAAAATCAGTGTCTCTTCAGACTCGGTATCCACTCTTAACAGTGAAGATTTTGTCTTGGTTTCCAGGCAAGGGGATGAAACACCATCTACAAATAATGGTAGTGATGATGAAAAAACAGGACTGAAGGTAAGAACCAATAACCTGAGTTTGTTCCCTGTTCTTCTGAATCAAACTAACCGTAGAGAGCTTAAAGAGGGACTTCTTTATTGTGGAAAACTTGACAGAAGGGAGAACTTATTCAAGAACCAGTTTTGTCAGTAATTTCTTCATTGCTGATGCCAGAGGTGGTAATTAGGTTTTGAGTAAGAGCTCTCTCCATCACTAGCTGTGGGTTTTTTCCCCACTTTGGAGAATCCTTCCTGAAGTGCTTAGGATGAAACAGACCGATTGTCAAGAAAGCGGAACTGTGATTTTATCACAGCTTTCGGGTGGAAAGCAACATTAACATACGTGGATTTGACCATATCTGTTAATTCAAAGATACATTGAAGTTTTCCCCAATGTGAAATGTTCTCTTTAAGAAACGTAGAAGTGTAGTTATAACTAACACCTTGGCGTGAATCAGAGCACGAGCGCTGTGTGAAAGGCTTGTGAGAATTGGAAGGGCACTGACATCTTCTCACTTGTAAAAGTGCTGTTCTGAAAAGAGACCCTTGTCACCCTCTACTTTTTTTTTTTTTTGCTACTTAAAGCAACTTTCATCCCAATTTGTATTTCAGCAGCTTTTAAGAAAAGTGGCACAAGTAAGGTAATCGCTCCCAATTCCATCACTTTAATGCGTTGAAAACTGGATCTTCCCTAGAGTGAGTCAAGTTAGTGTGTTCTTTATGGGAGATGTTGAGAGATATTCCACCATCAGAAGGAACTGATGTCTGTCTACAGCTGCATCTATGTCTTTAAAGATGATGAGAAATCCTGTGTTCTGCCTATTGGACTGGGTGCTCCTCTTTTCCTTTGCAGTAGTTGTAACAGAGACTTTATTGAACATTTCTTGATGCTTTTGCTCATCTTGCTTTTACCTCCCAGCTGCTTTGTTTGTTTTTCTTGTGTTCCTTTGAGTCCTGGGCAAGACATGCCATTGTAGTGGCTCTCTTCTTTTACACAAGACTTCAAATTAATTCTGTTAGTTAAGAGTCTCAAGACCGATCTTTTGCTTAACCTGGCAAAAAAGTTCACTTACGTTTTATGGTTGTTGCAGAAGATGTCACTTCACATCATAGAATAGTCTAAAAAATGTGAACATTTCTTAAGCCCTGAGCCTGGTGGTCTGTGAAACCTGCTGAAAGGCTGTAGCCTCACGTTTGTCTTTCTTGATGCTGCAAATACCAGCAGCATCAAGATCAGTATCAGCATCAATACCTAGGAATTCAGAGTGGTCTCGTAGTGGTGCTTACCTTGAGAATGCTTCTGTGGCAGTGTCTGTAATCAGCTCCTGAAGCATCGTTTGAGATCCCAGGAGACAGACACTGTCGGCCAGATTCTCCATTCCATCCTGTTATCCCCAACAAAAATTTGGAAGCATGAAATGCCATAGTCTGCAACACTTCTTGCCCCTATTTGCTATTTGTATCACTGTTTGCTTCCAAAGTGGTTTATAAAATGCTGGCTACAGGTGTGCTGTTTCTCTTGATGAGGAAGGAAGAACACGAGCTCTGCTGCCTCCTGATCATCAGTTGTAAAATAAAGTTATGCTGTTCCCTGATTTGGCACCGAATGCCACAGAGCTTTGCAGGTCTTAAAGATAAGCTTCTTTATGAATTTGGTGCCAGGACTGAGCACAAGCCTTGAACAAAGTGATTCACCTTGAGCCTTTCAGTATTCCAGCATAGAGAGCATGTGCTGTTGGTTATTGGCTGCAATCTGAGTGATTAATGGGAATTTTATACCTTAAACAAGCACTCAGTGTGCAGTCTAAATTCTCCCTTAGAGGGACCTTCCTGTTAACCTCCTTCCTTCTGCTTAAGGAGGAGAAAACTTGTAGCAGAGGAAAGGGGAAGACTTTTTACCTGTTCTTAGGGACAAAAATTTGGGTGTTTTGGTATTGTTCTACGAGAAAAGAGACATTCTGCCATGGCCTATGGCTTTGTTCTTGGTATTTTTTTCCCTCAGCTTGCAAATAGCCATTCAGTTGCCACTGAAGTGGAGTAGTTAAGGTTGTCAGAGGTGTGTTAAAAGTGTTGTCACTGTGATATCTGAAAGTGTTTCAGTAGCGCATGAAAAATTAATGTTAACAGTACAGCACGAGAACTGAGCTTGTGTATTTCATAGGAACAAGTGAGATTCTTTTTTTTCAGGCAGAAGCAATTGCTTTGGTACTTAAAACTAAGTTAATTTGTATGTGTCAAACTCCTTTTTCTTTGACATGCCCTGTAAGAAAAGCAAAAAATGAGTTCAGGTTTTTGTTTGAGCAGATGTCTCTTTCTGGTGTTCTGTTTCTTTAGAAAAGCAGTTTGAGGATGTTTCATTTGCTAATGAGCACAGTCTGAGGATGGTGCTGGAAGTTCAGGTTTGTGTTTGCTGAATGTGACAGGCTCTGAAATTTTTACATCGGGCCTAAGGCTCTCCTTTCAAATTTGCTGATAATGCTGTAGTTCTAAGTAATAGTGCTGTAGACTGAGTTAATGTAAGTTTTTGTTTGGCACTTCTTTCCTTCCTCAAGTCCAGACAGAGAAATATTTCTTTTGAATATAATTAGGAACCGTATTTTTCTTCAGTTGGCCATAATTCATAAATGTGTTTTTGCTTTTTGTCAGTGCTGAAATACTTGGTTCAGTTTAAAAAGGAGTTGTCAGTGAATGTTTTGCAGAAATACAGTTTGCCAGCTGTCTCTTCTTTCCAGTATTGTTCCTGTGCCCACTGGCAGTGGGACTGGACTAGATTTAGGAAAGCTTCTGGAGCACACTGTGGAGCACGAGTTCTTGAACTCCCCGGCTCAGCGAGACCTCTCCCAGCAGAGGCCGGCAGCCTCTGTGTGTCAGGAGAAGGGAATAAATCACAGTTCTGAGAAATCCCCTGCTGTGGTAAAGGAAGTTTGCCATCTCCTAGTAAAAGGTTAAATAAAATCAGTTTTCAGTTTTGTGAGAAATGGAGAAAGCCACGATTAGGGTAATGGTTTCTTTGCTCAGCCTCAAGCATTTATCGGGGCACCTGTTTGTTGTTCCCTTCTGCCCTTGGGTCTGCCTGGCTGTCAGGCTGGCTCTGGGTTTGGGGCTGCAGCAAGGTTTCAGGCATGTTTACACCTTCATGTGCCCTGTTCCCATGGTGTGGGGAATTCATACGGTTGCATAAGAGACTTTGGTCCATGTGAAGTTAGCCTTGGTTTGTGTTTTAGGTCTTGGTTTGTTGCACTTGATTTTTGGGGCTCTGAGAACAGCAGGGCTCCTCTAGTCCAAAAGTGTGGTTACTGTGCCTTTTAAAATTCTTTTTGAGGGTAATCTGGGCTGAGAAGGAAAGCTTTCTTGGAGAAATTAGTTTAAATTGCTTTTTAAATGAGGGTTTTGATGATGATGTTTTAAAATATCTATGAGATTTTTTTTTTTTGTTTTTGCATGCCTATTTTCTGTAAACAGCTTGAATTTATGTTTTACCTGTCACTACTATTTTTAGGCAATTTTATTTTTAAGATCATGTTTTATAGATATAACATCTAGATGTGTTATTCATACTGATGATTTTACCAAATACAGTAGATCACCGTTCAGATTTTTTGTCTTTTAATCTTGATAGAACAGAACATTTTTCATGTGCATTTTATATTAATGCCATTACAACATTTACTTCAGTAACATGGTGCATCTTCCATCATCATCATCTTTCTGATGAACGCATGCAAAGACCTGAATAGCAAACTTGATGCTTAAAAGCCTTCTGCCTTTGATGGCCCCATGCTTGTGCAAGGTTTTTCATTGTTTCCACAATGAATCACTCAAATTAATGCTAAAATTGTTGGGAGGAAAATGGAAATCTGTGGATTTCTGTAACTAGCTATAGGTTACAGCTGCCTCTGTGGGTGTACAGCTGGGTAAGACAGTTACCCTGTCCTGCCCCTGGCAGGTGATCACAGCACAGGAGTGTGTTTTAATCTGTACAAAAAGTGACATTCTGTTTGCGTGAATTTCAAGAGCATAAATGTCTCTTGTTGTTGTTGTTGTTTAGATTCTGTAGCAAAACAGTCACTAGGTTATTACTTTTTGGGAGAGTTGCATAATTTGGATTTTATTAGCTGGCGTGTAGCATCTTAAGTTAGTGAGCTTACAGAGAGGTAAGGGTATGGAAGCGCTCCTAGGGTTGAGTTTTGGTGTCAGCAGTGATAACCAGCAGCAGCTGAAGTGTTGGAAGCAGGTACCTTTTGCTGATGGCATCTGGTAAATACTCTGTAAACTCGGTCACTTCCCTATGAATTGCAGAGGAATGGACAAAGAGTTTCCTTAGAAGCAGTATCTGAGGGTTTCCTGGAATGAAACGCCTTCGTTCCCGTTCCACTTTAGGACCTTATTTCACACTGTTGAGGTGGCTTCACGCTCTCATGTTGGCTTCAATGAGCTCAGATGGAGCTGAGCACTAGGAAGCAAAGCAATGCTGTTACTTCTCAGCATGATGGCATAATCTTGTTCCAGATGCTTCTCTTCCTGTGAAACCTTGCTGTCTTGCCCATGAACCACATAACATATTTAATGATATTTGTCCCTTTCTGGTACTAATCTGAGAATTGTTATAGCCCATACCGTGGGCATCTGTAAGTTTCTCTGTCATAAGCTGGTCTTTGTAGTTGATGATTAAAGACTAGTTTGAAAGTAATCTCCTTGCTTTTTCCAGTGCTAGACAATTCCTGCTTTGAGCTTGTAGATTTGTTAAAGCAGGGAGGATCTAATCCATGCCGGTGAGCATTTGCACACTGCAGTTTGTGTTTATGGTTGTAACTGGGTTAAATTTGTTAACTGCTGCTTTGGCTGGTAAATAAAAAGCCATATGAATGACCCTGTGCCTGAGGGGTGTTTTTTGTTGTTTGAACAGTCTTTTCTTTTTCTTTTTTTTTTTGTGTTCCAACTCTGTGGCTCGTAGATTGTGGGGAATGGAAGCGAGCAGCAGCTGCAGCGGGAGCTCGAAGACGTGCTGATGGATCCACCCATGGAAGATCAGTCCATTGACCGGGACCATGGAGAAGAAGTTAGAACTGATGGAGATGGGGAAGAACCTGTTGTCCTTGAAGCTTCAGCATCCTCTACCATTAACCCAGTGTCGGTGGCAGGACTCCAGAAACCAGAAATGAGCTTGCCAGTGAAACCATCCCAGGGAGGTTAGGAAAAAAAAAGGGGGGGAATGCCTGGTAGTATCTTATGAGCTTGTTTTTTGTGGGGAAAGCGAAGAGAATTTAGGTACAGGTGTGGCCACCAGCCTTTCCCTTTGTCTCACATTATAATCACTTAGTGCAGTAAATTCCAGGTTATGTGTGCGATGCAAGAGTTCCTATCTGCTGAACTGTCCTCTCTTCTGAAAACACTGCTATACCACCCTTGAGATGTGTGCACAAATATTCAGCTTACTTGCCTGGCTGTATAAAATATTACTACAGGGCTTTCTTGTAGTATTTTGACCTGGCCTGACTTTTCTGTTCCTAGCCTCTTTTGTCTTTCATTCAGTGGCAAGTCAGTCTCTGACGCTTTGCTTGCGGGTGCCTTGCCTTGTTTCTCACGCTCCCCCTCGTGTCCCGCCCTAGACTGTGAGGATTTGAGCCCGTTCACGCCCGTGACGGATGAGGACAGCGTGGTGTTCAGCAAGCTGACGTACCTGGGCTGTGCCTCGGTGAACGCCCCGCGCAGCGAGGTGGAGGCCCTGCGGATGATGTCCATCCTGCGCGGCCAGTGCCAGATCTCCCTGGACGTCACCCTGTCGGTGCCCAACGTCTCCGAAGGGACCGTGAGGTACGGAGCTCGCGCGGGTGCTCTGTGGCTGTGCCTTTCCTCTTCGCTCCTTTGGAAAGCAAACGAGCCGAAGGTTTGCCTGGCAGGAGACTCGAGCAACTCGAATTGTGTTTAGTGGGAGAAGTGGGTTTTATAGACATCCGTGAAAAATGATCCTTTGAATCTATTTACCAGACGCTCTACCAAGAAGTCCTATGATGATCCAAGCTGTCCCCAAAGCCATAGTGGGATTGATGAACACTTTGGAAATAGCCTGGAAAGTAGTTTGTAGAGCTGGAAATTGTCTGATACATGAGGCTTAACAGGGATGAGTCTGTCCACTGCCAAATATTAGTGTAACTTTCTGAAGACTAATCCCTGAAAACCCTGGGGAAATTACTGCTGAAAATGTCTGTGGCATTGTACTTTTTTGTGCTGTTCTATTTAAACATCATTATTGTGGTCAAGCTTTGCAGTAAATGACAGTCAGGAGCTAGTTTTTGTGGTATACTTTCTCTGGTAGGAATGAAATTGTTAAAGCTTGCAAGTTAATGTCTGGCTGAAATAATTCTTCTAAAGGCACAAGCTTGCTTTTTTTTTTTCCCCCTCTCTCTCTTTTAACAGACTTTTGGATCCTCAGACAAACACAGAAATAGCAAATTATCCAATCTATAAAATCCTTTTCTGTGTACGAGGGCACGATGGGACCCCTGAAAGTGATTGCTTTGCTTTCACCGAAAGCCACTACAATGCAGAACTCTTCAGGATTCATGTCTTCCGATGTGAAATCCAAGAGGCTGTAAGTGCAAATTTTTTGTCAAATGATAATTATGTACATGTAAATGTTATTACTGAAATTAAAGTGAAGTATTTAGGCACTTTAGAAGTAATGTGATTCATCCATTTTGGCTTTTTTCTACTCCGAGTTAAGATAATTACAGAAACCTCAGTTATGGGATGCGAGTGCACGGTTAACAGTTTATCCTAAGAAGTGCAGAAAAGCAGTTAATTAGATGCTAAAATGGAATTACTTTCATACAATTAATTATGAATTAGTGAAAATCCAGGTAGGTTTCAGCTGATGTTTGTGCACTCTGGCTGCAGGTGAGCCGAATCCTGTACAGCTTTGCCACTGCCTTCCGGCGCTCTGCCAAACAGACCCCGCTCTCAGCCACTGCCACCCCCCAGACTCCAGACAGTGACATCTTCACCTTCTCCGTGTCCCTGGAAATCAAAGAAGATGATGGGAAAGGTTATTTCAGGTAGAGAGTCATCTTTCGTGCAGCATATGGTTCTGCTGGAAAGTGAGTTGAGTAGGGAGTGTGAGGCTGAGGCGGTCCCTAAATTCCCTCCTTGAAAGTTTCCTATTCTAGTTTAAATGAATCCCAGTCATAAATATTTTTGGGAAGTAATACAGTGATAAGCCTCTGGACTATGTAATTTTGGTTGTTGAACTGAACATAGTGCTGCCTGCGATGTGCTTTCTCTACTTTATTTTTTTCTGTTGTCTTTAAGTCGTTTTCAACGCCTTTTAAGTTGTGCTCAGCAAAATTGCTGCTGAAGCTGAAAGTGCATCATTGTGACTGTGCTGCTGGGAACATTGGTGCTGAGACTTCAGTGTGTGTATTGACACTGAAGTGTAGTTTTAGGTTTTTCCCCCTCTTTTTGCAGCATTTAGAAGGGCCTCTCCTGTGAAAAAAGAAGGGAAATAGTCTAAGGGTTTGTGCTGTCCTTGGCTCACCGGTGTCACGTGCCCTAGCAGCCACATCCCTTGTGAGAGCAAGCAATATGCAGTTTATTGTAGGTAATACTGTATGTTACATGGGGAATCAGTGTTTAGAAACTGTTGAAATGCTGCTGGAAGTCTCACAATACTGACCCTTACAATATAAGCGCACAGGTTTTGTTTTGTAAACTGTGTCCTTGGTTTCCACCTAAATCTGTTGCCATTTCTTTCATGTTACTGATTGCAGCATGCAAGGAAGAAAGGTTTTGAGTGCTTTGGTGTAAGGAACTGCAGCAGTGTCTGATGCTGGGTTTGGTATGTGCAAGGAATACAGATGAATGATCCCCTGAGATTTTTTTTTTCCTTTCCTGGTGAATAACAGTGCAGTTCCCAAAGACAAGGATAGGCAATGCTTCAAACTCCGCCAAGGGATTGACAAGAAGATAGTGATTTATGTGCAACAGACAACGAATAAAGAACTTGCTATTGAAAGGTAATTTCATCAGTTTTTAAAAGATTCCTAATCTGTTTCATGTTTGTACTTTGCCTGTGAGGCAGCAGGTTAGTAATTGTTCTGTGGATGCTCCATTTGTGTGATTTAGTGCCACACTTCTCTTGCGTGTGGTAAAGCAGAGGATGAAGTGGGACGTACCTGTGTGGGCCAGAAGTCCTTGTGAAAATGCCAAAATGAAGTAATAAAAGAGGTCCTTGTGCTTCATCTGATCCTTGTCTCTACTGAAGGGTAAATTCTATGCAAATATGTCTAAAAGGGAAAAAAAAAGGTCACCAAAGGAAGGGCAGAGGACTGCAGGCCAAGTGTTGCTGTGGTATAAGGAACCCTTGTTAGCAGTGACTCATTACACTGTTCTTTAAAACAAAGGTAATGGAACAATTTCCCGGCTGCTGTAAACCAGGTTAACATATTGTAAATATGCTTCTGAAATCTTGCTCGACATTTTTGATGTTGGCTTGACGTTGTTTTGCTGGACATGCTTGATGCTGCTTTCAAATGTCAAGGTTTGCTGATGTTTGTCAGAGGATTCATGGGCTGTTTGTGATGTATGACAGCAAACACTTAGATAAGAAATGGTAATGGCTTGTTTACGAGCGTGTCTAAGTTTTGCAGTTAAATTTTTTTGCCTGGCTTTGCAGATGTTTTGGCCTTCTCCTTAGCCGTGGGAAAGACGTTCGGAGTGGCGACATGCACCTTTTGGATTTGGTAAGGATCTTTCTTACCAAAATTCAGTAAGAATTTTGATTATGACTGTCCATGATCTCAGAAAAGACACTCTTGCAGTTGTTGATGGGAATTGATGCTGTAGGTTCCACTGTTGAGGGTGAGGCTCTGGGCAGCTGAGTTGAATCCCAGCCTCTGCTGCTCGGTTAGAACGTGACCTGGTGCTTGGTCAAGGGACTTGCCCAATTTTACAGTCAGTCATGACTGTTCTCATTCAGGAACCTGAAATAAGAAACATGGAACCTTATTTTTAGACATGCTGAATATTAAAGCACCGTGCTTTGAACATGGAAAGTTTTACAGCGTAGTTATAGCACCGTGAGAATCGAGGCCTGAGAGGCTTCAAGTATAACACTGAGAACTAGTGGGTGCTTTGTTCTCATGACTCACTTTTCTCTCTATGAAGTAATGATAGAGATCATTTGACTTCACAAGTGTGAAGTGACAACAAATTTGATAGTATTTATGCGGTACATAGTGAGTACTCAAAAAGGTTTAATACTACATGAATAATTTTGCTTTTTACCAGGCTTTGGATTGCCCAGAAAATGAGGTTGTTGGGAAGACAGACAAGCTGAACATTAGATAAAATATTGACTCGGTTCTTAATGGCTGAATAACATGTTACTGGCTGTGATCTCACCTACATGTCTGTGAGCTGAAAGTTGCTGTCAAATGGCCACCTCCAAAACTATTGGTCATGCCATGTACTAATAGAACAATTAGTGTTAATTGTCCTTTCTGTGTTATCAGCATGGAGACCAAGGATTGCAGGGGAACTCTGTTATTTCCTTCAGAGATGATCTCTGCTACAGACTCTGTCACATGGACTTGCCCTTCCCTTGCCAGTGCAGTAGCTCTTTTATGGTGCTGGCACCACATAACGTAGAGGTTTCTTTAACTGAAATAAAAATACTTAAACTTACCTTGTTTCCAGGAGTCCATGGGTAAAAGTTCTGATGGGAAATCATACGTGATCACTGGGAGCTGGAATCAAAAGTCTCCACACTTCCAGTTTGTAAATGAAGAAACACCAAAAGGTATGAATGTTGCCAGGTGTTTTGCCTAGGCAGGGAAATTACTTCCAGAGTGGGCATTGGATCAATTCTCTTTTCTCTTCAGATGAATCCCACAGAAAGACTTCACAGGATGGGATATATTCTCAGAAAGTAGGGTGCTAAGTGCCACATAAAACTAAAAAAAAAAGACAAGTACAAGCAAACTGTGTCCAGTAATACCTTGTAGGAACCGTGTCCTAGTAGGAAGCTCTGCAGATGTGGGACAGGATGCAGGCACTGGAGCTTTTTAAGAATCCCTCTGAGAATTGCACTAAATGACTTTTGCAGGTGTTTGCTATGCTCAGTGTCTGGTGGTCAGTTCAGATTTTTCCAAACCCAAGTTTTTAATTAAACCAGAAGGATTCCTATAACTGTGAAAATGAAAGTAAACCCCTCTCAATTGTCATCCAAAAATAGCTGATATTGCATGGCTCTCTCGAGTCCTGAAAGAGATCTGTCATTACTTCTTTGAAGATGTCAGCTGAATTATCATCTTTTCAATCTCTTGTCACTGTTGCGTGCCAAAGGTTGGGAAGTTAATGGGAATTGACTGGGCAAAGTCATAAAAGTCAGCTACTGGGCACAGTCTGGTGCTGGAGTGAAAGCCATCCTGCCTGAAGGACACGATTTATCATTCCCTGCCAGAGAGATCTCATAGGTCACTGAGCCCTGTTGCCTTCTTTTGGAGCGTCAGAGTGTGTAGTCAATTTTCAGAATGTCACAGCTGAGATGGTCTTAAATGCCTTTAATATCATGGTATTAAACAGTTAAGTAACTTCTAAAACCAAAAAAGAATTGAAGTGTAATTAGGCTGGATGGCAAGAGACCTGCACTGTGCAGTTAAGTGCACAGATCCTCTATAATGTTTAATGAAGGGTTTGGATACATTTCAGTGGGATTTGAAAAAGCAGAATTTTTATTCTCTTTAACAAGATCTTTTTCTTGGCTTGAAGGCTGCAGTTTCCTCTCTCTCTAGTGGATAGTGCATAGTGATCTGATTTTCCTATTTTGAGACTTCTAGGGTTTTGAGATGTTCAATTAGGGGGAAAATCGATTCTGAAAAGGAAAGTTTCCTTTGTTCTTCCCTGTTACTAGGAAAGGGGTTATGGAATATATTATTTGAAATATTTCTTTTCATGCTATGGCTTCATTTTCTCTCTGTAGATAAAGTGTTGTTCATGACCACTGCTGTGGATTTGGTGATAACTGAGGTGCAGGAACCCGTTCGATTCATTCTGGAGACTAAAGTCAGAGTTTGCTCCCCTAATGAGAGGTTGTTCTGGCCCTTCAGCAAACGGAGCTCAACTGAAAATTTTTTCTTAAAATTGAAACAGGTAATGTGTTAAAAAATAAAGGAATAAAATTGACAATTAGTAGGCTGTTTCTCCCCGTGATTGCTAAAACTTTTACTAATATAATGTTCATAATGCAACGTTTTCCTCCTGAATCAAAGAGGTAAAATAAATGCAGTTCACTTTTAGAAAAGCTGCCCTTTATTATGCCCATTGTTGCTGGCTATCTGCAGTTCCCATAAAGAGCCTGAAATAGCTTTTTTGATAGCTTTGATGAGTCTGCGAAGTTACAGAGAGGCTTATGGATTTTCCAGCCAAACCACAGCAAGAAAAGGAGCAGAGGATTTATCTGCAAGCTGGGACTAGGCTGAGACTTGCTGCCATAAGGGGATAGAGGGGTAACTGTGTAAAATTAAAGGTTAAGAGAAAAAAGAAAGTCCTTACTGTAATCCTGGTGACATGGTATCTGATATATCACTAAACTTATTTTATCATACAAATTTAGCATTTCTTTTAAAAATTTTTTCAGAGGAGCAAACATCCATATGAAATTCCAAAGGAAATTATTTTTTGTCAAAGTCTATTTTCCCCTTCTGCATGGTTGGAAACAGAGATTTCACACATACCCCAAATTTGCCCTGGGGGAAAAAAAAATCCAAGCAACCACAAAAAATCCCTAGAACTTGTTAAAAAATTTTACTGTTTTTTCCAACTTAACTTTTTTATCCATCTACTAAAAACGGAAGGATTATTTCTGTCCAGGATATTCACAATAACAGTACAAGGCAATAACTTAGTCTCGAAATAAGGCTGGTAAGTTGAAGGCCCAAGTCACTAAAGAGATCGTGTACTTGAAGTAGCTGCTGTTTTTGTGCTCTAGAAATTATTGTTCTGAAATGAAAGTCCTGTTTAAAGAGATGGAAATGTGTAAGAGCAAATAACAATGTGGATGTACGTGCTCTCTCAAGGCTTAGTAATTCTGGGTGCAGCCCAAAAAGAAAGCAGTGTTGGAGTCCTGATTTTCTTGATGAGTGTTCTTATTTAAAGAGGTTTTGAGTTAAGCAAAAGTTCATTCTTTTTACACTTGTCTTTAAGTGCTAACAGGGAATGGCATCTAGGTAGTAAAAAAGATGAAGTTCACCAAGGATTCTTTTTCTATGTAAAAAAAAAAACCCTTTCCTTCGAAATTTAAGGTGGAAAAATTCTTCGTGGATGAGCTCAGCCTTTTTATTTAGAATATTTTTGAGGTGGAACATGGAGATGTTGAACAGTAGAGGCTGTTGGGCTATAAATACTCTACAGCCTCCAAAAGGTGCCTTTTCTGTTTGGCAGTGTAAAGGAAGCTTATCTTACTGAGCTAATTCTGTATCTTTTGTCTTACCAAACTCACAGGCATTGTGACTTATCTTGGCCAATTCTCTTTTTCCACAGACACTGGCGGGTTATCCAACTTCCAGTGTTTACTTAATGGAAGATTATCAAAACTCGTAGTGGAAGCAACAAATATAGAATGTACTGCCTGATAAGCCTGGAAGGGAAACCTGTTTCTGTGGAGTCATGATTAGCCTATTAAAAATACAGCTGTGTAGAATTGGCTTATCTTACTCTGGCAGTGTTTCTTTATTCGGAAATGGTGAAAGCAGAGGGATTTTATTTGCTCCGATTACATGTAGTGATTTAGTCATTTTTAGTTTTGATGCATTTCTCTTCATTTTTAATGCTCCAAAGGATAAAATTGAGCGCTGGGAGCTTAGTGCGGAGTATAATTATAAATCTTCCTTCCCTCTTTTCTTCACTTTCTCTTTTCTGCTCTCTATTTTTATTCACTTAGGATAAAAAATTCTAAGTCCTTAAAGTTTTATTTATTTTTTATGTATTAAAATTTTAGAACCGCTTTACAAAGAAAAATCCTTCTCTAAAGGAAAGGAAGGTACCAAAGCATTGAAAATTATGGAGAAACAGGGCCACAGAGTAGACTTTGGGACTCAGCAATTTGTGTTCCTGCAGCAATGTATACACCGAGTTGGAAGCTTTGCTGAAGGCCATTGTCGTGGGAAAATCATGGAATCCCGGACTGGTTGGGTTTGGAAGGGACCTTTTGGAAGGGACCCATCTCATCTTGTTGAAATAAATATGAACAAATTTTTCAAGACTACTTTTGTCACCATCAATATCCCCAAAAACTTTTTCTTTTTTTTAAACTCTTTTTAAAAATTCTGTTTGAAGAGCAATTTGACATAATTTTAAAGGTTTTGCTTTTAATTTTCCTACTACTGTTTAAATAAAGGCAAAGTTGCTTCATATTGAGGAACCTTCATCTCGTAGACCACAGATGCATTTATAGCTTTAAAAATCAGTGCATTTGTGTCCAGTCCGTTTATGGTCGGGAAGATGAGCTGCCTGTGGATGGCAGATCCAAATGACAGTCCTGCCTGTGACAGGCACTTTGTGCCTGTGGGTGCAGCAGGCTCCCAGCACGTTTCAGGGCAGCAGGAGCCCTGACAGCCTGCACCTTGCATTAAGTCTGTTCCAGGTGTGAGCATCCCTCACTGTAGGATGGGATGGAAGTTGTTCCTCAGCTCTCCTAGTCCAGACAGAGAAGGCAGAGCCTTACGGGGTGATCTGGCATTTGTGTAGCTTCCTCAGTAAAATGGAACTTGTTTCCTAGATAAAGCAGAAGGACAGGAAGAACAACTCGGACACGTTGTACGAGGTCGTGTGCCTGGAGAGCGAGTCGGAGAGGGAGAGAAGGAAAACCACAGCCAGCCCCTCTCTCCGCCTGCCCCAGTCGGGCTCGCAGGGCTCCATGATCCCATCTCCTCCAGAGGATGATGAAGAGGAAGGTAAGAAGCTCCTGTGCTTTGTGGACTTCGAGAAAGGGCAGTAGGTAAATAACATGGTTGTAAAAGATGTAGGATCCTTTCCAGTCACAATCTGCCTGACTGATGGGTTCTTTCTTGCTGGAATACTGCAAGGTTCAATACCCAGTGTCCCAGCATTCCTGGTCAGCCTCTCCCTTGTCTGGCACTTCAGTGTCCCTGTTTTTCTCAGCCCAGGCCTCCTGTGTGGTGTCTTTGGGACAATGTAAAAAAGGGCTCCTAAAAACTGGGGATTATCCTGTAGCTTCTGCCCCTTCCTGAGCATCCATGAACAGATGTGAGAGCAGAAAGGAGAGGCTGGTATTATTTGGAAGTGTCAGCAGGCGGTGTTTTAGTGGAGAGGAGAGTCAGACATCTGTGAGAGATGAAATTGTACCAGGACCTGCCCAGCTTGAAACTTAATGCATTTTCAAGAACTTTTTTCTGCTTTTAAAACATTATTTTAAACCAAACCATGACCACTTGTGAGTATAGAAACATCTGGCCTTACAGCTCCAAGCTGAAATGGAGATAACTTGGGTTTCTGCTTTTCCACTTTTCCTGCTGGCCTTCCATGTGGCCTCGGCTGAAGTGTCCCTTCTGTTCTCTTGGCAGACAATGATGAACCACTCTTAAGTGGTTCTGGAGATGTTTCCAAAGAGTGTGCAGAAAAAATTCTTGAGACGTGGGGAGAGCTGCTGTCCAAGTGGTAAGTGGCAAAATCACATTCTGAAAATTACAATTCTGAATATTCTCATTCTGTTTGCTCCTTCTGCTTGGAGTTGTTATTTCCAGAGGCCGCTGGAGATAAGATTGGTATGAATTTAGTCCTCTATCCATCCCCACAACACCCCTCATTCTCTGGCTTGATGTTTTCTGATTTCTTTAGAGAGTGTTCTAAATATTTTCACTTTTGAGTGCATGCTTAATGTGTAGAAATTCACTTATGCTGTGTCCTTAGTTGGTTCTGTCTTAAAATGAATATTCTACTTATCTTCAGGTTCCTTGGGATTTTGTTAAAGGAAAACCTAAACTAAGTAGCATAAAGAAAATGCAGCTCTTGCTTTGTCTTTATTTTGTGCAGATCACTTCCATTCCTCTTTGTAATTCCGACTGGGTTCACAGCCAATTTTTTCTGCAGCTGTCATATCTCAGTGACTGTAGCTTAAGAATATGGGAGATTTGGACTTGGATAGAGAAGATGTTTTTCCTCCCTTATCTAAAGGAAGGCTCCAGAGCCTGCCAAGAAGGAAGTACATGAGCTCTGCTGTTTTTTCCCTGGAAAATGTCAGTGTACAAGAACAGTGTTTCTTGACAGTCCAATTGCTAATGCAACACCATCCTCCTTTGATGAGGGATCTTTTATTCATCTTGAAGTAGCCTGAGCAGTTCTAAAGTGATGCTGATTGTTGCAAAATTCAGGGGTTTTGTTAGGTTTTATTTTTTCCCCACAAAGTGGTGTGATGGGCAGCGTGAGGTTGAGCTCAAACAGGTTTCACTTTGACTCTGGCTTTAGTTGTGGCCTTTTGCTTCCTAAAGTCAGTGAGAGCAGACCAGGGGCTGTGCAGAAAGTCAAAGGTTGAATGGAGTATTGGGTCTAAGGAGTAGGACAGCAGAGCCTGGACTCAGTCATGCAGCTTAGCTGAGAAAAAGCATTGATGTGACCACTTAGCCAGGAATCTCTTTAAATAAAGATCATAATTATTTAGTATTTTCTGCAATTATTGCTTATTTGAATAAGTAGTTTTCCTTCCAATTTGGTTTTGCACTAAATGGAAACATTTGTAAGAGGGGAAGGCTGTGGTAAAATGAGACATGATCCCTTTTCCCTCTCCTAGATTTGGAGAAACATCTTTCCCAGATGAGCTCTGTGCATCTGCTGCTGTGAGAAAGTTTCTTTCAACTTGAATTTTTTTGTAATTCTTCCAAGGGCTCAGAGATAATTAAGCCACCTGACTCCCATTGGAAATGTTTTGGCAGCTCTAAGAGGATATGAAATGCTTCTGTGCTAATGCTGGCAACAACTTTAATATGTGTTAGAGGGCTTTCCTTCTTAACTAAAAACGCGTATTTGGAAGCAATGATCCTCCAGCTTTTAGCATAAGAGGATTGAAAATCATAAAAATCAGACTTCAGGTAGTTTCATGCTAGTTTTTTAGACTTGTGTAATTAGATTTGTATAGTAATTAAATCTTTGTTATTTTATGATACCAAAGAATATTTGGCTAATGTTTCCTAACTTCTGAGTCACACAATTTTCTCATTTCAAAAAGAGTTTGGAAGAACCCAGTAGTGTGTAGCTTTTAGTCTGCAGCCATCCAATGACTGTATTCATTGGAACTGCTGTTGTACTTCCTCTGATCTGAGATTAAGGCAAAGCAGCTTTATGGGCCTTTACAAAAACATGGAGTATTTTGTATATAGGAAGTATTTTATATAAATATACCTACATGTTATAAAAGCATAATAAATGCTCTATAAATATATGTCTATAGGTATGACTATATCCTGATGTAAATGTAACTACTATATAAATTTTATTTCAGTGGATTTCTTTTCGAGAAAGCACAATGAAGGAGGACATGATGGTCCTGGGTTCTGTGCAGTAAATACTGATTTGAATGTCTGCATTGTTAGTCTCTAGATTATTGTGTCAGAACACTGTAGACTGGAGAACAGCAACAGGGAGTCCCAGTGTGTGTAAAATTACCATCCACATGTCTGTTAGAGTGTTACAAACATTAATAAATGCCAGTTTATTAAGGACTTAATGGATTGATGTGACACAAGTTCATTTTTTTTGTCTGGCTTTGTCTGTCAGTTCTCTTGATCATTTTATCCAGAAGTTTGCTTTTTAGGAACTGCAGAAAAATGGTAATTTCTATGATTTAAGGCCTGTGTCTTTTGGGGATTTTTATATATAAGCCACAAATGAGCTGTTCAGGTTAACTTGCTGTAAGTGCATAAATTATATGTAGGTTTAGTTTTTACAACTTGCAGTGCTGTAATTTATGGGCTGTCAGTGGTCTCCCTGGAAAGAGCTGTTCAGTTGGGGCTGGCTGGTGCAGTGGAGGCTGCTCCAATGCAGGGATGTGGTTAGATAACCATGAGAGGTGATTTTTAGAGCTCTGTTGGACTCCTTTGTCCCTCCCTCCCCGAGAAGGTCACCTGCCTGCTGGGCTGTGGGCAGCTGAGCAGTGTAGGCTTCTGCAAACCGCTCGTTTTGGGGTAGTTTGAACTTGGAATTTCCACATTGTGGCCTCTGTCCTCTAGTATTTGACGGAGTGTTTTGGTTTGCCGAATGTTTTAAATATGTGTATATATAAATTTAATGGGAATCGAGAAAATCGTTTGGGAAGTAGTTCTCCAAATTTTATTTATTTTTCATGACTTGAGTTTCACTTGGACACCTGGACTGCCTTGCAGTTCTGCCGTGTGCCCTGTGTGCTGTTCCACACGGGTGTTTGTGGCTGTTTGGGTGCAGTAACTGAGCCCTCCCCTGCAGGCACCTGAACCTGAGCGTGCGGCCCAAGACGCTGTCGGCGCTGGTGCGGAGCGGGGTCCCCGAGGCGCTGCGGGGGGAGGTGTGGCAGCTGCTGGCAGGGTGTCACAACAACGACCACCTCGTGGAGAAGTACAGGATCCTCATCACAAAGGTACCGTGGCTTTTTCCAGCTCTTTTCCCCCCGTTTCTTAAAGAATGGAAACGCAGCAGCTTCGAGCGTGTGCCGTCCTGCCTGAGGGTCTGTGAGTGTACCTGAGTGTGTCAACGAGTGACTGTGGTTCAATCCTCCAACAAAAACCCTGACAGAGAGCTGCTGGTGGCATTACACTGCATTCCTTTTATAGTCCTGTGTTACTCAGACAAGTTCTGAGTTAGTTTGTAAAAAACAAGTATCCTATTAATTGCTTTCATAATGGACAGATTAATTTTCTTTGCTTGTTTGGCTTTTCTGAATGGAGGCTGAATTTTGTTGTCTTGTCTCGGTGTTTATGATAAAAATCCAACACTAGTAGAAATTGCAGCCTTTTTTGATAGCAAGAAAACAGAACAATGTGGATGTTTTTGCACTAGACAGCAGTTTTGTGACTTCTCATCTTGAATGCTGACCTGAGTAAGGTAGGAAAAGGATATAAGAATTGTACATAAAGACATCATTCAGTGGCTCTCAAAGTTCGAGTAACAAATGGGTCACAAAATGAAATGTCGCTTCCTTATCCAGAAAACTGATGTGTTAATTTGGATTTGACCATTGTCTGTACAGCTACATTAGATTTTATTGCTTTCATCCAACATGCAAGTCTAGAAGGACTGTATTAGAAATTATTAATGATGCATCTTTAGTACAAATATAACAGAAATTAATTATTCACCAGTTAAAAAGCAAAACAAGTGAATCAGCCTTTGTATATCTATATTCTGATGGCACCGATTCACAAGGAGCAATTAAAGACCTTATTCTGAGGGCAGGAGGGCTTCTGAAATTAAACTCAGTTTCTGCTGGAATCATGCAGGAAGGATCCTACGTGATGTGCATGAATCATGTTAGATCAGCTAAAAATGTTCTGCCATAAGAATTTTCATATACTTAGTGAATATAGAAAAAACTTGATCCGAATTCCTTAATATCGGTTTATGCATTGTAGAGCTGTAACTTGGATTTTATGGTGAATAAATCATATAAGTAATGTGGAGGTTGAGTGCTCTGGCAAGGAGTGATCACAGCTATCCTGTTGTGTTATTTTAATTGCCTGGTGAGTAGTTGTCAGCCTCACTTGTTTCTCTGTTTCAGTGTTTTGGTATCAGAATGCAGAAGATGATGTCTTTGTGGCACAGTTGGTGACACGTTCTGCTACTATCTTTGTCAGCTGGAAGGGGATAGTGTAACATTTCATTTTTAAACCTGTGAAACCTTTCCACTCGTTTTCATTTGGCTGAGACAAAGAAAGTAACCCACATCTCATGTATTGCAAGCATCTCCGGAGTCCAAGTACGAGGGAGAGTAGGCTGGTCCAGCCCTGTGTTCTGCAGCAAAAGCACTGGCTATACCTGCAGTGGTCATTCAGCACGGAAACTAATTAAGAAATTAAAGAGAATGGGTCCTGACTGACAATTTTCAGGCCCTGCTGTAGCCCCATGAGGTCTGTAGTATATCACCAGCATGCTGCCATAGCCAGCTCAAGCAAATGAAAATGAAGTTTCCCTAATCTGGAAGTGCCATATTAGCCCAGTGCCATGGCTGTTTGTTTTGTTGTGACTTAAATATGGAAACAGGCCGGGACTGTTTCTGTAGGAGGGACAGAGGGACAGAGGTTGGTGTTTGAGAACAGAAGGGTGTGCTTGGTTCACAGGGGAATTGGGATTTCTTCGGTCTGCAGGCAGTGGAAGAAGTGTAAGGTTTTAAATGGGGTTCTCTCTCAGTGGCTGTGTGGAGGTACTAAAGAGGAGAACAGGCAAAAAATACAAGGATTCTTTGGGAGGCTGAGGAGAGCATGAATTCAAGGCCCAGCAATATATCGTTTGCAGACCCTTTGTGTATAGTCTGTGCCAAGAGTATAATAATGCCGGCCTGCACTTTGGCCTTAAATTTTTGTTTTCATGCCTTTCTTAGGCATGAAATTTGATAATTTTGGAGTTCTAATGTGACTAATTCTTACTGCTCTTAAAATAGTAGCTCACTTACAGTCAGTATGCAGCAATGCATAGGAGCAAATGTTCCTGGGAAAAAAGTTCTTCATTATATGAAGACAAGGGTCCATTATATTACCTTCCTTTACCATCTTCATAATACTTTGCCACGTTTTGCATGTCACTAGTGCCAATTCTTCTCTGGCAAGCCTGCAGTTATTTGCATTACCATGCCTCGAAGGGGGTTTATGTGAGAATAACTGCTGTGGTGTAGTGCAGGAGCACAAGGAGTCCGTGTAAAACCTATGCCCTGCAACGTGAGCAGGAGATGCAGGAAACCTGTGTGAGTGCTCATAGTGCAGTCCCCTTTCTCTCCTTACGTTGACCTCTATTCCTGTAGCTGCATTTGATTTCTGCCAGGCTTTTCACGACCCTGTGCGGCAGCACAGTCCCAAATTAATAAGGATCTGTGTTGACAGCTCCTTCAAAACCTTCTGGCCTGTTTCAGGGCTTTCTTTTTCCCTTGTGCACAGGATGTTGGATGCAGCGCCCCAGGATTTCTTCTGGTGGTCGCTTTCCTGGGCAGGCTCAGGGAGTCTCTGGTTTTTGCTTTCCTTTGCAAATTAACTGCTGCAAGGACAGTTTTTTGTTTACTGTTGAGTTGTGGCTACTGAAGGATTGAAAAGGAAAGGTCTCCTGTTGTGCTCTACCACGCAGGAGAGCTGTGCTCTAGCTCTCTTCTTGGATATGACTTAAAAATGGCATTGAAACTGTGCTTCAAGGTGTGCTCGTTGTGTTCTAGTCATCGTGACAGCATTTATTAATTATTTGCTCCGGTTTTCTTTGCCACACACTGGCTGGGGTTTTGTCCTCTGCGCTTTTGTCATTGCGGGAAGGTTGAAGTTTCACCATCATGGTGCTTCCACGAATTACTTTTGAGAATTTGCACGCCATCTGTGTGCAATAATAAAGCTTTTAGCAACTCCAGATTGCCATGCTGGTGGTGGGGAGTGTGGATGAAAGCCAGCCCAGTGAATTAAGGTCATGTCCCTACTGGGGACAGAAAGCAAGCGCTAGGTAAAACGATCTAGACAATCCCTGGGAGAGGCATCTGGTGCTGGTAGCACTTTGGCAATCACAGTTATGGCTGTTAATCTTCAGGCTTCCAGCCACTGAAAGGTAGCAGAAGACACATGGGGACTCACTCCAGATATTAATGGACACCTGCAGGAAAAATACTGCATGTTCTTGACAGGCATAGGTGGATGGAAAGTGGCGTTGAGTAGAAAACGCATAAAGGGAGCCAGATGGGCTAAAAAAGGTAAATAATCATGGTACAAAGCAAAAGACACAACAGCCACTTCTCAGACAAATTTTAGAAAGGATTAACACAACTGCTGAATCTCTCAGTGGAGAAGTTCTTCGTAATAGCAACATTAAAAACCTGACATTTACAATATTGAGGAGAAAATAAAAAGCTTTTGGATATAGGTCTGTGTGGGAGGAAGTAATGTCGAAAGGAAAAAACCATGAACTGTTGTACCAGATAAATACGCTATATTAAGAAAATTACAATGTGAGAGGGACATCTTGTGGCACAAATAAAATAAAAAATAATAGTCCGGTGTCAGGAGGAGTATCCTGGAATGTTACCCTGGGGTCACCATTGCTGGGAGAAATCCCAGGCCTGGTGAGAGATTAATTTGTTCCAGTCTTTCTTATAGCAGGACTCCTGCTACCCACTTTCTCATCTTCCCACCTTTTTGTCTCCATGAGACGAGGATTATAGAACACAGACGTTCTACCAAATATACTCGTCTGTCTTGGTGCAAATGATGCTAGTTTTTAATGAAGAAATAGATTAAAATGTCACTACCGTTATTTGACTGAATGTGTTGTCATCGGTAGCATAAAATGTGACAGAACCTTAGCTGTGGGTGGTTAACACTTATTTTCCACTTGTATCACAATCATATTTCCATATGTTCCTATAAATTAAAAAGAATACATTGAATTTTGAGGAGTACAGAGGGCCATGACTGTGTACAGTCAACTGAAATGGAACCTACCATGCATCTGTGCATCGCAGTGTAAGATGATGTAGCCTTGTCAGTGTGCCTGAACTTTGAGATCCCTTGCTTGATTAGTTTTGATCACATGGTGATAAAACTTTAATTATCTTTTACAAGCAGTAGTTTTCCCAAGAGTTGTCACTGTAACTTTGAATAATTTCTTGAGTTCTTTTCATTGCCTTGGATGAGGTGGCGCTGTACCATGGTGTGGAGTGGGAGAAGTCTCTCCACCACAGCAGTGTTTTCAGTCTCACAGACCTCAGCCACCCCAACCTCACGTTTTGGTGTCTTTAGGAGTGGTTCTCGTGGTGGGCTGGTGGTGCACCCGACCAGAGAGCTGGGGGAGCAGGCACTGTTCCCCAGTTACCTTCCGGGTGCAGTTTGCACCCTTGGGCCACTTGGGGCTGGCTTCTGGTGCAGGGGCAGGAGGAGGAGGTGGAGCTATTGCTGGTTTGGGTGTTTTAAGCAAGCAGGAGTAAGTTGGCAAAGAGCACCGAGTGCAGTCATTGCTCTGAGCTTCGAAGAAACAATAGCATGTCAGTTAAAGGAAAAAACAGACGTGGCTCTTCTACAGAAATACCTCGGCTCTAGGGGCGTTCAACTTCTCATAAAAACCTCAACACTGGGGAGTTTTTGTTTTCATGGTGCATCTTCCATTTAAAAATTTCAGCAACCAGCTGTTGTTTTGGTTGGGCTCAGTATTTCCATTGCTACCTCGTTTTTATGTATCTGAGACAGAAAGTTTAATGTATGTTGTTTCCTTGGGGATGTTTATGATGTATCTATTTGTGCCCAAGGATCCAGAAATACTATTTGAATCAATCGGTATGTAAATCATTCTCTGCTTTGGAAAGATAGGAGATCATTTCTCCAGCAGTAATTCAATCATAGCTTGTTTTTTGTAAATCCACAATACCCTGGCCTAAATTTAATTCAAAGTTTATGTTTCCTAGCTACAGTTCTAGTACTTCAGTTGCCACGAGTAGAAACACCATAAATTGTAAAAAAAAAAAGATGGACAATAGTAAAGGGATCTTTTCTGGGTTAAACATAGGGCAGAACCCCCAAATTTTTGTTTTCAGACATTTGTACGAGACGAAGTAAAAATCTGCCAAGTCATGCTGTTGTCCAACACAGATTTGTGGCCAACACAAGTGTATCGTGAAATGGTTTTGCTACTTATTGGTTAGCTAAAAACCTGAGAGTTGCAGCTTGATTGCTTTGACATCTATCCCTTTGGCCTCAATTAATTTCCCATTAGGTATTCCGCAGAATGACCAATGTTTAGCTTAGGTTAACCAAAACCTTGGTTTTGTTGGTATTGGTTGAATTCCGTGTGTGGACTTAGGCTTGTAAGGATGCCAGTTACGCGCTTTCATGTCTGACTAAATGATTTTGATGGCTGAAGAGCTTCACTCCAGTTTTTTACCGGTTCGATCCATTCAAATACAGATTCCTGTAGCAAGGGCCTGTCCTGAGCGGTGGCAGTGGAGCAGTCAGAGAATGAGCTCCCACATACCATGGGAACGTGTTTTCCAGCCTGTCAGTTGAAGCTCTTGACAAACAATAAACAAGAGCTGTACCTTGTTATGCCTCTCCGCCTTCAAAGAGGTTTTTCTGGTTAAATAGTGAGATGGTATTAACTTAGGGTGTGAATACAAGTTTGAGTGCTGTGCTGTGAATCTCTCGCGTGTTTGCTGGCTGGAATGTCGCTGGGTTCTCTGTTTTGGCGTCGGATGTCCCAGGGACTGTCAGGGACAGCTTTGCCTTTGCGTTCTGTGTATATGTGTATGTATGGAGGGAGGTGCCCGCCTACCTGGAGCAGCATCTGGATTAATGGTGGGACATCGTTCTCAGCTTTGTCCTTGCTTTCGGGTGTCTCCTAAGCAACACACACAATACCTAGGAAAGGCACGTTTATTGCAGAATAGGTATTTCCCCAAAAGGGCTGGGATGGAAAAGCCTTTAAGTGACGACGAACCGCGTGAATTCGGGGCGGTGATGGACGGTTGGCGCTCGCCGTGCAGGGGTGCAGGAGGAGGAGCGGGCTGCGCGCTGGGTGTGTGTCCCTGCGGCACCGGCGGCGCGGGGACGGGCAGGGCTGGGACCCGCGTGTGCCGCCGGGGGCGGCGGGGTCGCGCCGGGTGAGGCT